>BLJB01000147.1:0-263204 GCA_013423325.1 Usnea hakonensis | reverse complement strand
GGAGGGGAGGGGGGGAGGGGAGGGGAGGGGGGGGAGGGTAAAGTCATGTGAGAGAAGAGATATAGAAGGATGTATGTATGTATGTAGGTGGGGAGGGGGGGTGGGGGACTGGTGGAATGATGGGTTTGGGGGGGGGGGGTTTACATAGGGGGTTGAAGATAGAGAGAAAGAACGGTGTGAGAGAGAGTATTTAGTGAGGACGACAACAATTGGTATTTTTTATTAAACCGAAGCCATAATGAAAAACCCGTTTATGGAACCCCCACCCATAGTAAAAAACCGTTAATGAAACCCCCACCCACGATATTCGACAGCGATGCCCGAAACAGCGGAATAATAATAGGGTAAGAAGAAGAAACCCATTCGACTTGAGATTGGAAACCTTCGCCGTCCGTGATCCCCAGTGCTCATCCCTGCCATCTACCAACTTGGAAACCCATCATCATCTTTGACTGCATCATCCTCAGTGCTCATCCCTGCCATCTACCAACTTGGAACCCTTCACCGTCTCTGACTGCATCATCCTCAGTGCGAATCCCCGCCCTCTCAGTGGGCAGTTAGCAAATTCTCATTCCGGTAAGGTAAGACACCTCGCATACACCTCCATTCCAAGAGCCCCAATTGTCCCATCATCCTACAACCCACGATCATACTTCTCCCTCAAAACAGGATCCGAAAGAACATCCGCCGCCTGTCCCACCAACTTAGCCTCCGCATCAATCTTCCGCTCCTCCTCCACCGTCAATCCCTCCCTCCGCTTGCGGCGATCCGGATGCGTCTTAACGCGCATCTCCTTTGCCGCTTTGAGGACCTGCTCATGAGAACTATCCCTGCTGATGCCCAGCCTTTTATAATAGTCCGGCAGCCCATTCGTATTGCCACTGGCTCTACTTTGAGCTTTGGGGAATGGCTTGCCGAATTTTGCTGGATAGCAGGTTTGGCAGTGGTCATTGTGCAGTTCGGCCCTGGGGGTCATTTTACCGCAGGCGGAGCATGGCCAGTGCCTGCCATCCATGTGGCTGTGGCATTGAGAGGCGTTGAGGAAGTGGCGGTCGCAGAAGTGGCAGTACAGCTCGTGGTGGTGGTCTATGTAGTGGTAGCGCAGACTTTGGGCACTGCGGAATTCACCAGCGGATTGTTTGCAATACTGGCAGAGAAGGTGGTTTGTTGAGGTTTGAAAGTGGTGGTCGCGTTCCTGAAGGGTGGCGAAATCCTGGTGGCATTTCCTGCACGGGAACCGAGGCTTTTGCTTGTGCTTCGCCCCATCGTCGTTCTCATTCCCAAAGGAACTATTGGCCTTACGAGGTCCCTCCTCACAAGATGTCTCCTTACGTGGTGTCTTTGGAGCTGCCTCTTTCTGAGGCTGAGCACCATTAGAAGCTGCAGAGCGTTTGGCTCTGGCGGAGGCTTTCTTCTCCGCGACTGCTCTGTCATATTCTTCTAGTAAGGCGCCGTACTTGGTTTGCGGCTTCTTGTTATTTATATAGTCATTGGATTCTCCTCCTCGAGTCATCCTCTCTCGATCTTCATACTTTTTATCGAGGGGATTTCCTTGTGCGGAACGATTTTCGAATTCGACTCCGTTGTCGAGGACATCTTGCTTGGCTCTAGCGCTTGCTCGAGGTTTCTTTTCACTCCTCGAACCGGCAGCATACTGATCCATGGTTGGGTCCCATGAATCTTCGAACTTCCGTTTGTGCCCTTTCGCCCGCTCGGTAGGTTTCCCGTCATTGGGGACCCTACATGGTCGTTCTTGGTTGGGGCCAGCACTTGTTCGAGATTTCTCGTTGTTCATCAAATTGTTGCGTTGGCCGTTCTTCATCCTGTTCCATGGATTTTTGAGGTTCCTCCTGTGGCGTCTTGCCTGGTTGGTATGTCCTCCGTCATCGAGCGTTTTATTGACTCTGTTATGTTCTGTGTCACGGTTTGTGCGAGGTCTCTTATTCATCCTCGGTGTGCGAGAATCGTCATCGTTGGTCAAGCCCGCGATCTCGTCGAGCTTTCGCTTGAAAGTTCTTTCTGTACTGGTGGAGAGATTGACGTTGGCATACGCAGTCGACTTATTGACCCCCGTATTGTACGATGAAGGCGATGCCATCTTCAAATTTCAAAGCTTTATTTGGTAAGGGTGAATTAGGTAAGGGTGAATTAGAAGACTGTAGGGAATTTGTAAGAGCAATGGATGATTGTACGTTGATGAAATTGTAGTTGCCAAAGTATTTATATCTAGATGCACAAGATCAGAGATATTGTAGAGCAATCGATGGTTGTAAGACTGATGGAATGGTAGTTACTGAATATATATATTTATTTAGATCCACAGGACCGACGCTAGTGACAATTTGGCTGTGTTAATTTGGCTGTGTTGAGTGCAATTCACTTCGTCCAGCAAATTCACTTTGAGGCCTGTGACTCGACTAGTAGGCTTTCGAGAATAGGGCTGCCAGGTCAGGTGCCAAAATGAAGAGGCAAGGCACCAATCCTCACACAATCTAGGCTGAAAGCATCAGCAAGAGGATGTTAATGTCATTTCCAAGGGATGCTCATACAACAAGGACTTTATTTGTATTTGGATTGCCTCGATGACGTGAAACTGGTCTGGGGCTTCTGGCTCCTGAGATTTTTGAGGTTGTGCTGATGATAATCGCTCTTGGTTTATATGGTCCTACAACCGAAAAGGCCTGCCGAGACCTCGTAAGACCAGCTCCAATTTCCGCTCATTAATGATGACAGCGAGACTCTCGATAAATCATCGTTACATTGTACCATGCGTAAACTAGTACAAGATCACTTTGCCTCAGCCTTCATCTTCTCGACCCTCTCGACCATGCCTTTTGCGATAGTCGGTCCGTCAAAGTCATCAGTCACGCTATTTTCTCCGTGGATAGCCTTGCTCCATTTGTTGTAGTTTGGTAGTGCATCAAGTCCCTTCAACAGGCTCTTCGGCATCAAACCTATGTCGGAAAATGCTTTGTATCGGACCACGAATGGCGCTGTTAGTGCCTGTATGTATATTAGCCGTATGCGACTCCAATGCTTCAATCGTTTGGCAGCAAAATCAATCACACACCTCTGCGAGCGTAATACTTTTGCTACCACCAAAGAATGGTCCAGCATCCTCCAATGACGGCTCAATTTCTTTCCGTACAGCTTCGACCAAGGCTGCGCCTAACTTCTCCTTTTCCTCCCCCTCCGCCTTTATGATCTGGTACATATACGTATTGACTTTTCCAACCCATGTATCTGCGAAAAATGCCATCCTTGCCCTGGTCAACGCACTCGTAGGGCTTTCCCTCGTCGCTGGCCAGAAGTTCGAATTGGGAAACATGTCAGCAATGAAGGTGCTGACAATGGCGGATTCAGTGATGATCTCATCTTGTAGGATGCCATTGGAGATTTTGATAGTTGGGACAAGGCCCCGTGGGTTTATCTTCAGGTACCATGACTCGCGAGGTCGGGAGAGATCGATGATGACTTCTTCGTATGGAATCTTGAGGGCACGGAGGGTAATATTGGCACGGTGAGCCCAAGGGCAGCCATGATTGGTATAAAAAGTTACTAGATGAGAAAGTCAGTCAGACAGCAATCAATCAAGGTAGGGAGCTGTACTTTTGGGAGCAATGCCATTGCTAGAATCTGTTCCGTTAGACACAGAATACTCGTTTGTGGACATGTTCTCGTCTGGTGAAATTCTTGGACAATGTATATATATTCAATCGCAAAAATTTGAGTGGAAAACTAGAGTAGGGAATCTGCGTGTGCTGGGGAGCATCTTCTTATTGCTTTGTCCTGTGTTAAACTCATTATTAATGTGAAGTAAGGTAGCATTAATAATTGATGTCTGCATGACGTCATCCGGAGATAGTATCATACGGTAATCCGAAGTAGCGTTAGTGTAGAAGCTAGGGGAATGGAATCTTCTCGCGCAGGACTGAGAACTTCCTCGGTTCCTCTCATCATCGACAGCAAGGCAACTTGTGAATACGGAATACGTGACCCGATAAATCATCGTGACTGAAAGCACCACCTCTGCGAAGCAGTCAGTCTGCCAAACATCGCAGGGAAACCCTAAGCGCATCAACCAGATACCAGGTATTCGTCAGTTCCCCCTTTTCTTTGGTAGTGCTGAACTCTTTTTCTTCGCAAACGATCCTTGATCTCTGATTCACTCTCCTCCCCAATTCGCTTTACTTCCATCATGATGACTAATCTTTCCAGATTGATCCGCAGCCCTAACCCTAGGACTCTTGTTTACCTGACGCTCGGCAACGATGCCAGCCATGTTGGAAGACCCAACGGCTCCGGCCATCTACCGTGTGTCAGGCAATCCCCCATACCCGACGCCCGATGATCCACAGATCCCACACTCCATTGTACCTCGAAAGGTCACTCTTCGTGACCGCATTACCATTGCCTCCTTGCTCCCCTTCTCCACTCCCACTGCCGTTCCGCCTCGCCTACTCACTTATCTCTGCTCCCAATTAAATCTCGAAATCGAAAAGGGAGACACATACCCTATGATGATCTCGATGCCTGTTGCAACGTTTGGTACTTACTGGTTTCAGAATTTTGGCGCCATCATGTTGTTAGGGGAGGTGGAAAGCCTGGAGCAGGTCTGGGAAATGGAGAATGCGGGCAGGGAGTGGGAAAAGGTCTGTTTGGGGAGTTTCTACGTCAAGCCAAACTACCCTGGGAGGAGTAGTCATGTTTGCAACGGAGGCTTTTTAGTGACAGAGGCAGCGAGAAATAAAGGGGTTGGTAGGTTGATGGGAGAAGGGTATCTGGAGTGGGCTCCTAAATTGGTATGTCCTCATTTTCACTCTCTACATCTTCTCCGTCATCTGCACGGCCTTTTCGTAGTCCGTGTACTTGTTCTTGCTTGTCTTTCCTTATCTCCTTTTCCTCCTTTTCCCCCCTTGTTCCCCCCTTTTTCCCCCTTTTTCCCAGATGGAATAGATAGGAGATACACATCTCATGCAATATATATCTCCAGGGATATACCTACTCAGTCTTCAATCTGGTCTACGAAACCAACGTTGCATCATGCCGAATCTGGGATGCCCTCGGCTTCAAACGCATCGGCCGGATCCCTTCTTGCGGAAACCTCCGCTCCTCACCCAATGAATTGGTCGAAGCCATAGTCTACGGCCGCAGTCTAGGCTCCGACGCCGAAGACATTGTCAGCGAAGAACGCTTCGACAAGATACGCTACTATCTCAAGAACGGCACCTACCCATCCGGGGCGGATCGAGCGGAAAAGAGTCGACTGAGGAGCGCAGCAACCCACTACAAGCTCGTAGGCGGCGACGAAACCGGCGGAGGCGAAGAGAAGCTCATGCTCAAAGACAAAGAAGTAGTCAGCGATCCGCAACGACAGTATCAAATCTCAAAGCAAATCCATGCGCAGCAGCATGGCGGCATCAACAAAACGACCGCCACCATCGCCGAGCGATTCCACTGGGTCCGCATCAAAGAAACCGTCAGCCTCGTCATCAAAAACTGCCCGGACTGCAAAGACACCGCCGCCAAAGCCCCCACCGTCCGACCAATAATGGGCGTCGAAGGAGGAGGAGCCTCCGGCCAACCGCTCCGGAAAGCCGCCTACGCAACCACCCCCAACGGACAAAACGCCCCCACCAACGACCCAAACAGCATGATAGAACGACTCGTCAGCTTCGACCAAATGGACCCTCCCCACCCCAACCCAAGCCACCACCACCACCACCACCACCACCCCCAACGCGACCACCTCTCCATATCCCAAAGACCCAACACCATGGACCACCGCGTCCCCACAGCCCTAATGCGCCGCCTACAAGAATTCAACCACATCCCCGTCGACCCCCAAATCGACCCGCGCATCATCCAGCAACCGCACGGCGGACCCTACGTCAACAACAACAACAACGACGCCTACCCCAGCGCGCACCGCGTCCCTGACAACAACGGATACGCAGATCTGGACATGGACGATGACGACGATGATGATGATGAAGATGTGGCGCGGCACCGGCACCACATGCCCATGGCGATGGCGACGGAAAGGCATGTGCGCAAGGGGGACGAGCCGGTCGCGTATCAGACCGCGGGGTTGGCGCATGATGTTGAGGAGGAGAGGATGCAGGATGGGGATGGGGATGGGGGGGACGGGTATAAGAGTGAGCGGGAGATGGATTTCCAGGAGCTTTTGCGGAACTCGTGAGAGTTGTAGCTCTTGTCGTAGAGTAAGATACTTGCCTTTGACCCTCGCTGCTTTTTCTTTTTCGAGAACAGGCCTTTTTTTTTTTTCGTATCATTACTTCAGATAGATAAAGAAAGAAGCATCTTGGCAATACTCTAGACAAATCGCATAACACAGATATCATATTATATTACATTCCCCCTAGCTAGCTAGAAATATATATGAATCCTCCCAACTACAGTACAATCTCCGTTCCAGATACCTTAGATAAAAGTAGCGAGCATAGAACCTCAAGACAAGGCAAGGAAGTAGTCGACGAATCTACTAAGGTAGAGTCAGGAGACATCTCTTCCCCCTCCCTCCTCTCCCCCCCTCTCCCCCCCCCTCCTCAACCCCCAACTCCAGCCTCCCTCTTCCAGTCGCGTACCTACCAAGTACAGATCCAGATCCAGATACAGAGACAAACCACAACACCCATAACTAAAAAACGCATCCGTACACCTTACAAAGCATTCAAGAGAGGGGGAGGGAGGGACATCACAAGGCAAGTAAGGTAAGTAAGGTAAGCTTCCCACCAACCACGGTCGATCTCCATGCCGAATCGAATCTCACGTCAGCCCCTCCCTCCTCCCTGCACTCTTCAAAAACACCCGCCCAATCCTCACCAGTCCCCTCCCCAACCCTACGGAACGGAACACCGCGACATTCACAGACAGATCAGAGACAGACTAGCCAGACAGACAAGAGTTCAATTTGGGATAGATTTTTGTTAAGATGCCAATCTTTGCCTCAGATCTCACACTATGAATATATGTATAAAAAATAATCCATCAGCGCTTTGCCTTGAAAAAATTGCCATCCATGATCTCCAAAAAAAGTTAGTTAGCAAGCTATCCAAACCGCTCAAATCATGCAGGACCGCAACATCAAACCACATTCCGCGCCGCTCGTACAAAGATGCTCTTCCTCCGGCCCTCGGCCGCATCTTCCAAGGGGTCCAAGTCGAACGACCGCATGCCCGTCAAAAGATCCATCTGGTGTGCCCTGATAAAGAAGCCGCCCTTGTTCCGGGACCATATCTTCCAGAAAATATAGAGCGCAATGACAATTGGGGCAGCAAGATACTCTTGGAAAAAGAAAATGGCGTTCGCTTTGGGGTCGCCGGCGCCGCCGACAGGCTAGGATACATGTTAGCATATTCATGGGGGTTGATCCTGATAGTAAAGGATGACTGACCCAGCCTGCATAGTAAAAGGTGGCCAAGAGAGCAATGCAGTTCAAGAAGAAGCCAACGTAGCTGCCGATAACGCCGAACTGAGCCTGGAATGGAAGTTCGTCAAGGGTGTGTCCCTGTACCATCCACCCGCGGCGGAAGCGGATGTGGGCAAGACAGATACTACCCCAGACAAAGAAGTAGGATAGACCGGAAAGAGCCAGGAGCCACGAGAAGAATGTGGAACCGGCGCTGGCTTCGTTAACAAAAGCGAGGAGACCAAAGGCGAGTTGAATAACGATGCACCAGATAGGGCGACCTTTGCTGTCAATATGCATGAGGAATCTAGGGCCCATTTGCCTCGATGCGAGCGCTTGCATAGTACGGGTGGAGCCGTAGGTACATGAATTTGCGACGCTGAGAACGGAGAGGGTAATGACGGCGTTAAAGACAGAGGGAAGACCGCTGACACCAGCCATTTGGATGGCAAGCACAAAGGGGGAAGCCTTGGTGTTTGCACCAGATGAACCGAGGAGGTCCGGGTCATTCGAGGGAAGGATCAAGCCGACCATGAAGAGCGAAATAATGTAAAATCCTGAGATGCGCCAGAACACCTGTTTGGTAGCTGTAGGTAGGGACTTTCTTGGATCGGCGGCCTCGGCAGCGGCCAAACCGACAAGCTCAGTACCGCCGAAAGCAAAGGCAGCGTTGACGAAGACGGAGCAGAACCCTTTAAAGCCGTTTTTGAAAGCACCTGGATCATGCCAGTAGTGAGCCCCCAGATATCCGCGGTTGACTTTGGTGTGGACCCCTCCGCAGTCAACAACAACGGCGAAAATGATGAAGCCGATGACTGCTGCGACTTTGATAACGCCCAGAGCGAATTCGACTGTTCAGAGAGGATTATCAGCCTCTGGAAGACGGCTAGTAGGTGGGGTTTTGAGAGACGTACCTTCACCATATCCTCGCACACCGAAAAATTGTACCACAACGAGCAGAAAGAGGAAGACGGCGATCCAAACACCAATGTTTATCTCTTTCCAATACGAAATGGTGATGCCCGCAGCGGTGATTTCAAAAGGCAAGACGGTAAGCCATCCAAGCGCATAATCCCAGCCCATTGCGAAACCCCTACAGATGTATGTTATTATGTTTGTTTCTTTTGCACTTCCAATGTACGTTGGGTTCGTACCAAGCTTCATCGATGAAGCGGCACCCGTAGGTGAAGAAGGCGCCGTTGACAGGATAGAGGACGGCAAGCTCTCCCAGAGCTTGCACGGTAAAGAGCAACATGGCACCGACTATCATAAAGCCGATGAGCTAGGACGGGAGTCAGCAATGCTATCACCGCGATGCCGCCGATTGAAGCTATGACATACCACGCTGCCGGGGCCACCATTGTTGAAAGATTGGCCGGAGCCAACGAAGAGACCAGCGCCGATGGAGCCACCTGTTTTCACACGGCAGTTGGTTAGAAAAGGCCTCGTGTGTGTTTGTATACATGAGCTCATGGGGAGTAAATACCGATGGCTATCATCTGCATGTGGCGACCCTGCAGATTGCGATGGAGACCCCCAGCGGCCGGTGGCTCGGCCTCAAAATCAGCATCGCGACTGCCATTACTATCGTAGGTGGCCTCGTCGACGGGAAGCTTCTCTTTGGTATCCATGACTGGCACAAAATTCTGGTGCAACGTCAAGGAAGGAGAGAGAGGTCAGGAGGGGGAGTGTAGCACACGACCACGGCAAGAAGAAGGCGGGGAGAGGAAGCCTTTATGTAAGAGGCGGGACACTGGAGAGGAGAAAGGGGAAGGCAGAGAAGTGCGGCGCAACAGTATTTCAAATGAGACGGGAGCTAGGTGTTGTATTTTTAAGGGTCTTCAATGATGACCTCTAGGCCCTGGGCTGGATGAGTAGAGACGGATGTATAGATGACTACTTTAGCCTTGTCGATTATTCGATTGATTTGTTGGATTAGAGTGATGATTTTATTATGTATGGCGGGTCCAGAGGTCTGCCCCGTTGTGCATAATCATCTGTGCAAGGTAATAAATATAGGTACCGTAGTAAATAAAGGTATTACTCGGGTAAGCATCATGTTACTATCATTCCATTTTTTCAATGACTTATCAGCGGGCGAGCATGAGCGAAACACGCGAATTACACCCCGAGGCCCCACCAACTTGTATCGACCCCCCCAAGCAACCCAAAGATAAGGGTAAAAGCAGCTAAGCTCATTAGCGTGACCAAGCTACTGCACAATCGGCTCGAGCTACCCCACTCGGCCGTATGCCCATTGGTCTGAATTTATTTAGTCCTTATACCACTTTTATCCCTATCATTATTTTGCCTCTGCATCCTCACGGCTTCTTTTCCTTAGCTGCTGATAAGGCGCAAGTCGCCTGCTTTACTTTTTCCGTACTAGATCGCCAGTAGCCTCGGTAGTCAGTTGGTCAATCACTATGACCACCTTCCTAGACTGTATCGTGATCAAGGTTCCGTGTGTGCAGCGGTATCTAGCTGGGTTGTCGCATATCTTTCTGGAACGTCGTGTGGAACGAGTGCAGTAGACCGTCCTAGGCCTCCGACTTCTCTAGGCCTCGGCCCTATTCCACCAGTAAGAAGCGCCGTACTCCAGGTCAAGGGCGCGGCTTTGGCTAGCCTAAAGAGTGAGACATGCGAGAAATGTTGTAAGACAGGAGAAGCTAGGAGGAGGCCGATATGGGAAAGAGGCGACTTTTGATTAAAGTAAAGTAGGTACCTGGTATCTGCTTCCAAAGTGGCAATCGCAGGACTAGGAGCATAAGTAGTGCTCATGGTGGTGAAAAGTGAATCTCATTATTATCTTACTTATCTTACCTGGGCCTGTTTGGCGGCTTATCCGAAAGTCCCCCACGTGAAAAAGCCGGGAAGTCTGCCTGGAAAAGTGGAGTGGGCGGCAAGGCGAAATCAGAATACGCAAATGTCAAAACAAAACATGCGATGAGCATATACCATGTGCTTCCAAGACATATAAATCATAGGCGCGCAAGATGAGAAAGATACCCGTATGATGGATAAACAAGGTAAATTAAGGTACGGAGTAAGAATTCAAGATCCCTAATACCCCTGGTGTCATCCAAAAGTCCGTTAATTGGTAGGGTGAGGACACCAATAGAATATCATTATATCAGCTGAAGAGACCAATTGTTTAGTTCCCTTCTCGTATCGAGTGACTCACTTCTGGATGACAGAGTACAGGTTAACAAGCGTGATGAAGTGGAGCAAGAAGCAATTGTATTTTTCATATTTTTCAAATCTCCTTATCAAAGCCTTGTCTACTAACAGTCAAAACGGTCCATTTTGAAGCTTGACCTCGTTTTCGTCTTGGCGCTATCTTGGCGTGTCTTGGCGTGTCTTGGCGTGTCTTGGCGCCTTTTCATCCCAACCTCGCAGGTTACTTTAATAGAAATGATATAGACAAAAGAAAAGCAAAGCCTGCACATCCACCACCACAACAACTCACAAAATCCAGATTTTAAATCAATATCCATGAGGACTGCATCCTTTGTGCAGGCTGTTCTCTCATCCGCGAACTAATCTCAAAAGTCACTTCACACAAGACATGTCACCCCTCTTTGGGAATCTTCCTACCCCATGTGGAAATGGGTGGCAAAAAATTCATGATGCCTCATTTACGGAGTCATTCGCACATCTCTTTCTATCCTATCCTCTCTGCGTGCTCGTCAATCTCCCTCCCCATCTGAATCGTCCGAGAAGTGCGAGTCCCTGCTGACAAAAATCTCGGACGAGAGTTGAATTGGAACTTCAAGACAGATCGAACCCTTCTTGGTGGACTTGCCTTCTCCATGCGGCTGAAAGCTCAATACCAGAATGATGACGTAAAAGTGGGAGATCAATGAAAAATGAAAGGTGGGAAGGTATTGCTTCTTCAGAGGCAGTACCAGACGTAGCTGGAGGACCGTCGTAAAAGGTACGCGTCCGCCGTCCTTGTCGAGGGATACTGCGTTGTTCTTGAGCCCAGTCAGGTCCCGATGCCACTTGACTTCCTGCGCGGTCCCCCCGACCAGTGGCATTGTTTCAACGGATAGTTCGTCTTCAGTGCCGTCTTTCCTGCTACCGATCTGGTATGGACGGTCAGACATTGGAATACTTGACACGCGTGTTGCCGCCCGAAGCTTCGCTGAAATTCTAGTCAGTCTAGGAGGACTGCCGTCAACCTCTCTTGGCTCGAATCTCAAATTCATCACTGCATTCGTCTCTACTGTTTCCTTTGGGCAAGTGTCATAGCCAGTTGAGATTGGCACACAAAAGCTCTTTGGCTGGCCCACTTCTGTTTCCAATCTCCCTTGACTACTGGCCCATGTTTTCCCCTCCAGATATGTGGTCGCGACTGCAACGCTTTCTTTGCCTGGAGTGCTGCAGTGTTGCAGAGGAGGCTGTTCGTTGACGACGGGCACTATCCTTATCACCCGCGATGTTTCTTCAATTACCCTTGTCACATGTGGTGCTCCTTCTGATACGTTCACCGTATCATGCCTCAGAAGCTTTGCTGTGATGCAGTACTCGATCTTGGCTATATTGGGTGCCGTGCTAGGAACCGAATTTTTGTCATAGCTCGGGGGAAGCTCAAGCTGGGGTTGCCTCACGCTGTCCCCCCATCTGTTCTGCCACTCTCTTGGCTCTCTCTGGGTCGATGGTACCTCGAACCTGAAGGGGATCTTGTAAAACCATCCCACGTCCGTTGTTCTGATTCGACGGAGCTCAGATCTGTCCACGGGCTCTTGCAAGGTAAGAAACGTCTGTGATTGCTTGTGTTCACGTTTGCTTGCTCCAGGAGACAACAACGGCGGCCTCACGAATGTCGTGGCTGTACCTAGCCTTGAGTGAGCGAAAGTCAATTTCAAGTACCCGGTGTCACAGAGATGTCCACCACTACCTTCGAATTTTATACTAACAGCGTCGAACTTTTCGCCCTCACACATCCCCATACTAAGATAGCCTCCAACTTCATCCCCTGTCGCAAAGGTCTTTGGAACCGACGGGCTATCGAAGTGCTCCAACGTAATGGTCAGAGTGACCTTTGTTGGTTGAGAAGGGGTAACGGACCGAGCTTTGCCGAAGCGGGGCCTCGAGCTCTCCGTGAAAGGGAACATTTTGTCAGATACATCATCTTCTGGCGAGGATCTCTTGTCATCCTCAATGTGGTAAAAGGATTTTCAGGACCAGAAATTGATGGGTGATTCTCTTTGCTTTTATCAGTACACTTAGTTTGCTAATGTACCCGAACTACGGCGGTATCTGATATCTACTTTCAGATACCAGCGGTGAAATCAAATCCATCGTGTTGCCGTTGATTGGTCTGTGCTCCGGCTAGTTGCGGCCAATCATCTATCCTTCTCATAGGATAGGACGAGCCGGGCCTCCCAATGAGAAGAATCCGATCAACGACAATTCTGCTTACCACGTACCACTTTGGTCAAAAAATAACAAACGCCGAAGAAAAGAATGATATCCCTACAAAAATCAGTGTCATCATACAATACCTTGATCATGGGTGCACAGTCGGGTGATGCTGATTGAAAATTTCGGGGCGGTAAGAGAACCTATCGGCCAAGACAAACTTCCCTCAGGTTGTACATTGTAAATTCACTAACGACATCAACACTTGCTCCCTCGCAGAAGCTGTTTCCAGTATTTGACCTTTCCTTTGCTGCGCAATCAACATCTATACCGTCCCAACGATATCTCCGATTTGACATCCTGAGCCTGGAATGCCGTTTCACAAGGGCCTCACAAGCCCTCCGTCTCCAGCGACTTCTAGAAACAGTGAACCATCTTCATGGGAGGCAAATGTTGCGGCTTGCCAAGGGCGTAACGCAAAGATTACCATCGTATCCTATCACGGTCTATTTCGCAATCTTGCGGCTGCGAAAGTGATGATGAGCCAGTAGGTGCTTTCCATCTCATCAATCTGATTCCTACACTTTTGCGTAGCACAAGATCGCTTTTGACCATTCCCGGCTCGACTCAACGCAAGGCTTATTTTTGCTAAAGCATCTTAGAGCATGTCGCCATGACGGAGTCTTCTACCTCGATATGACTGGCCAAGACGCCCAGATCCCATTAGACGAGCTCAACACCGCAAAGTATTTGGGAGCTTCCAAGGAGCTGCATACCTTTTCAGACATAGACAAATTGGGCTTTGAGATTGATCAAATCTTGCCACTTGGTACGACAGGGTATGTTGATCAACACAACATCTGTGCACTGGCTCAAGATCTCTACAGGTACAAAGGGGCTGGCAAGTTCCATGGAGCACTCGACGGAGACCACACTCTGGAAGAAGACTGGCTCGTACGCCTTCCTCGCTCTCTACCACTCCATTCCCCCTAACGCCTTCCCCAAACCAGATCACCGGCAACGTAGTCGACGACCCCGCCCATTTCCGCACCCACCTCCCCCCCCTCATCTTCGATAGACTCTTCGACTTCTACTCCATCGCGCGGTTCCACTTCATCGGTCTAAGCCTCCTCGACCACCTCGCCGTCGCCCTCTCGAATAAAGACCTCCGCCGCGCCCACACAAACGACCACTCCAACCTCTCCTCCCTCATCCTCGCCAAATGCCACCCCACAACCCTCACCCAAGCCGACAACGTCGCCCCGCACACCGACCCCGGCACCTTCCTCATCCTCTTCCACCCGCCCCCAACCCTCCACCTCTTGCGCCCCGCCAACCCGCGAGAACCGAAATCCACACCTCGCTATATCCCCATCAGTCCGCCCCAGGGCTCCGCAGCCGTCATCGTAGGCGACGCGCTCAGCTTCTTGAGTAAGGGTAAGCTTCGCGCGGCGCAGATGTGTTTGGTCTCTGCCGGGAAGGGGGCGAGGAGTGCAGAGGCGTGGCATTCGGTGGTGTATCGTTTGGGTCCGGATGAGAGGGCGACGTTGGTGGATTTCGAGAAGGAGAGATGGGCGGCGGGGGATTGGCATACTTCGAGGATGGGGGTGGAGGGCGATGGGTCGCTTTGAGGTTGTTCATCGGGCGAGGAAAAGGGGGGGGGGGGGGAAACGTGTGGGGAAGAAAAAAAGCANNAGGGGGGGGGGAAAGGGGGGGGGGGGGGGAAACGTGTGAGGAAGCAAATAAGCTATCACATAACCCGAAACGAATATATCCGCCATTACCCCAAATCCATCCTCTCCTTCAAACTCCCTCCAAAGCTTGCAAGTCAAACCCCACCCTCACCCATCAACCCACAAACCACAACCCACAACCCAACACAACACCACACAAATACCCTTCCTCCCTTCCTTCCTTACCTACCCAAGTCCCAATAGAAAAAACAAAAAAACAAAAAACGCAGCATCTCAAACAAACCAAAACAAGACAAAACAAAACATTCCAGATAAGGACATGACCACCTACCACCCAACCCCAAATTCACGAACCCTCCTCTCCCTCACCCCACCAGCCAGTAAAGACAGTAAAACACTTAAAGAACAGAACAGAAAATCGTCGAATATTCAAAGCGAGCCCTCCAGCCCCCCCCACCCCCGGGACTGCGTCCCCTTCCTCCCCCTTCTCCTCACACACCACTTCCCTCCCTCCACACACCACCACACCACACACACCACTTTCCTCAATACTCAATCACAAACCCCCGCCCCAGAAACCCAGAAACCCACAACCCCACACTTTCCTCAGTACACCACCGCACTTTCCTCAATCCTCAATACACCACCACACTTTCCTCAATCCTCAATACTCAAGCACAAACCCACACACACCACCCCCTCTTTCCCCCAACTCCCACAACCCCACAAACCCACCAAACCCCCCCTCCACAAACCCACAAACCCACAAACCCCCGGAAGATAAAGGGGGAAGGAAAAGAAGATAAGGAGGGAAGGGAAAAGATATTTCCCGCCCTCAAGCATGATTTACCTACTTACCTTCCAGCCTTTAATGGAAGGGGGGGAAGGAGAGGGGAGGAAGAAGAGGAGAGAGGGAAGAAGATGAAAAGAAAGAAGGGGGGGGGGAAGTGGGATGAAGATGAAAGGATATCAACGTTTCTTGCAAAGTAAGGTAACGGCCTCGAGCCTCTAATAATACAACATCTAGGAAGATAATTAAAAGAAGTCAAAAAGATCCGCCTGCTGCGAGCTCTTCGCAAGCAAGATATCATCATCCGAAAAAATAAAAAAAAATAAAAAAAATGGCAAGCATAGCAAGCACCACGCCGAAACGCTAAAACGCAAAAGAACTTGTTTGAGGGAAGGGAGTTATAATCCTCGCGAACCGAGAACGTACATCTCAACAATTTGCAACCCAAACACCACGCAACATTCCATCCCTGGGTATCCCATTGCACAATCCGGAACTCCCAGAGTCCCAATTCAAAATGTCTTCATTTCCGAGTCGACTCTCACTCTCCAGCGCCTAAATTTCCGACAGGTGCCGCGTCACCTCTTGCGGCGTAGATCTTCTCCTTCTGCACCTGTGCATCTTGCAAGCAATCGATGTATTTCTTGAATTTGATAATCTCATGCAGTAGATAAGCCGACTTGCGTTCCCAATTGGCCATTGCTTTCGCATAGTTCGCGTGACGAGACGAGTACTACACAATTGTTAGTGATGGAACCTCGTTCCGTGTCGGGGAATTGAAAGAGGCACTTACAGCCAGTAGCATTGGACCCCGAAGGCTATTGTGCCTGGTCAGGTCTTCGTCAATATTCTTCACGTAAGTGAGCAACGCTTTGAGCTGATCAACTTCCATCAGTACACTGGCGACCATGCTTTGTTGCGGCGGTGTCCAATCAGCAATCACAGCTCTATCTCCAGGTAGTCTTGGCTTATAGTTCCCCTGGTCCATCGAACTTCTTGCGCTTCTAATCGAGCTCTGCAAACTCGGTCTCGGTCCTGAGCTGCCCACGATGGAGAATGATGAGCTCTTGTCGATGTTGAAGAAAGTAGTATCAATGACAGAATCTCCCCAGCCGTACTCTATATTGCTGACACCGCCTACCATTGGCTCTTTCGACAAACGTGCACTCCAGTAATTGGCCGTTGACACAAACTCTTTGACAATCTCTGGTGTGCCTACTTGGAACAAATGGACTGCGCCCGTAGGCAGTGTGAGTGCCCAAACATGAGGTCTAGCCTTGGAATAGCCAGGGGCTGGAAGACCGCTGGCAATGGTTTGGCGAAGCAGGAAGGTGCCAAGGGTCTCGGCACTATCTGCCCAATTACCTCCGCCAACAACACCACCGGGAGCCTTTCGGTTTTTGGCTTTTTGACGAAGAGATTTGGCGTTCATGCTGAAAGAAAATAGGCGCAGGTAGCCTTTCTCAATGACGGCGAAGCTTTCAACCCAATTTCTATCCTTGGCTTTCTTCTCAACGGAGTCAAGATGATGCTTGTGCTTCAGGATGCCTTCCTTCGCCCATGGCGCACCAGCAAGCTCCAAGCTCTCGTCTTCAAGAAGCGGAGCAGCACGAAGAGTCTCTTCCTCGACCGCTGTACCCTCCTCGCGTATAATAGCTTGGCTCAATGCATTAGCGAATCCAATGGATTGTTGATAATCGCCTTGGGGGTAGTTCGATGCGAGAGAATCGATGGACATATTCGTATGGGTCTTGCCGAAAGATGAAAATTTGCTCCAAGCACTGGTGATAGAAGGGCTTGTGACGGAGGACTGCTCATCTATACTGGACCGCCGGCTCGAGGCTAAAGTTCCAGACGTGGAAGCCGGATAGAGACGTGGTCTAGACCTGTTCTTCGACTGCCATCTCCCTGTGCCGAGACGCTGCTCCGACCCTTGCCGCCCCCGTCCGTGGCTGGTATTCTCCGAACCCGCTTTGCTAAGCATGCTAGGTGTGCGGCGGAGCATGCTGTTGGTCATGGCGGAAAGACTATTCGATGTATGCGGTGTTTGCGGAGAAAATTCATTGGACTCGCTTCCATGGAGAGGTAAAGGTTGTTGACGAACGGAAACATAGAAATCCTTGAGAATAACCTCGACCTGGTTCTCCCAAGTACTCAATTTGCCATGAAACCCGCTTTTTACAAAAGGGCCGCTGTCGCCTTGAGAACTCGCATAGTCAATTTGTGTAAACGGAGTCGAGGTATATACCGTTTGATCAGATGGTCGCTGGGACAATCGGCAGAGCGGCCTCTGGCCCTCAAATGATCGCCGCGCTTCGCGGGTTTCAATTAATGTTGGCGCCTTCCCAGTGGAGTGCGAAGAGTCTACCCATGGCCGCACAGGAGGCAGCGTAGACGCACGGTTGTTAGTGAAACCATCGGGGGCAGCATCGGTTACTACACGACGAATGGTTGGCAGAATATTTTTTAGGAACTGCTGACGCGTCATCTTAGTCTCAATCTCTGCTTGATGCAAGTCAGTATTGAGCAACAAGACGGAGTAGCAGATTGTATGCACAACATCTGCAGGACTGTTAGATGAGCGAATTTAAACTCGGTATCAGTTGGGGTCGGACATGCCTGTAGCTTTGAATCCGTGGCTAGGGTTGCAAGCACACCAACGATTAGAGAAAGCATCCAAGATACGGTCCACCTGCTGCGCTTCGCCTTTTAGGTAAAGTTTACCGCACAAGCCCCGCAGAGCAGCGAGGATATTGAGATTCTGCCAGTCGAAGAGCTCCAGGTAGGCCTGTCGCACACGCATACGTTCGGGACCTGGTTCTCCAAGCCAAGCTGCTGCAGTTGGCTTACTCACCAGACTTTCTTCCCCGTCATATATTTGCTTAGCCTGCGCACAATCGGCTTCAGTCGGTTTACTTGGATCAACTTCCACACTAAGATTGTGGGCTTCGTCCTCCAGTGTAGGCTCCGGGAAATGAATATCACTTGGTCTTGACGCGCTCTGAACCGAAGAAGCGGAATGATAGTCACTAACAGGGGAGACCTGGGTGGCGTCTGTGGGGGCAGGCTCATCCTGCTTGCGCAACGTTTGCTCAGGACTGTCAGGCTGCAGCCACATGCGCTGAGAGTGGTTCGATGTTTTTGAAGATTCGGAGGGAGACGAATGGTTCTTGCTGGGTGTCATTTGCAACGGCGTGAGCCATTCCCTTGGCTCGGACTTTGCAGGAACTGCATGAGCAGCACGCCGCGAGGGTGACAAATTGTTGTTGCGTGTAGGGGGCAGATTTCGGTTTCTTGGAGAGTCGATCGAGCGCTTGGGCAGTGATTCAGCAGAGACTTTCGGCTTGGAGCGAGATCGTGCATTCTCTCTCCGCGTTGACGTGGAGCCACGGGAGCTGG
Organism: Usnea hakonensis; assembly: GCA_013423325.1. Taxonomy (NCBI): domain Eukaryota; kingdom Fungi; phylum Ascomycota; class Lecanoromycetes; order Lecanorales; family Parmeliaceae; genus Usnea; species Usnea hakonensis. The sequence continues at coordinate 244,525 of BLJB01000147.1, read as the reverse complement.
GTGGCGGTTGATCAAGATTCACAGTACCTTGGCGCGCGAGCTGAACATCATCAGCTGCTCCAGGTATCTTCGTCTCATTGCTGCTATCATCATGTAAGAAAGAATTGTCGTGAGGTCTCGAGGAAGTTCTGTCATCAGGTGTGGGGTGCACTCTCTCGACAATGCCTTCCCGCCTCGACGTAGAGAGGTCCCGAGCTTTGCTAAGAGGATGATTAAATCCAGCATCATTTCCTGGATCGTAATCTTGTTTGATTGGCTCAATCGACCCTTTGGCTTGTAGGGTGTGAGTGTGTGGAGGAGCAAAATCACCACCTGTCGTACCGGCAAACTGTTGGGCGTTGGAACGCATCGGGTCGTCAAGAAAAGGATTCATAACTTGGCGTAGACTACTCGTAGGACTTTGATCGGTTGGGTCAGAGAGAGGAGGACGGTGAGACTTGACGTTCAGCGGAAGTAATGGAGGTGGCATTTCGTCAGACAAGGACTTTTTCCGCCGTCTGAAGAATGAAGAATGTTTCTTGGTCAGAGGTGGATGAATGCTTTCTGGTGGAGCATGCAACACCTCCAATGGTGCAGCTGCTTTCGAAAGCTTGTGTGGCGTTGAGAAACCATCTCGGCTCCCTCCTCTCGCATGGACCCGGTTTGGAGGAAATTGAGTTGCTTGAAGGTCGTTTGTCGTAGGCGCTGAGTCCTTTGATGATCCAAACATTCTTCTGAAGAACCCGGGCCGCTCCTTCATAAGCTCTTTCGACTGTAAGGTCCGTGGAGCGGCTGCTTCCAGTCTTTGTGTCATGAGAGGCTCGGAATACTGTCTCGCAGGGCTTGTATTTCGCGACCTCAAGAACGTTGGCATAGGACTGATCTGTCTTGAGGCCCGTCGGGATGCTGCATATGTAGTGCTATTTGATGGCACTTGTGTGTCTCTCCCAGTCGAGTCACCCTTCTTTTTCCTGGGTGGCTGGCTTCTTGATGACGTCTTGCTGGCTCTCTGCTGATGTGGGGAGGCTTGTGGTTGTTCGTGAAATGGATACCCAGAGGCTTTGTCTTTCCGAGGCCCTCCAGGTATGGTAGGGTTCGGTGCGGCATCGTGATCATTGTAGATTATCGGCTGAGAGCGACTATTTGGTAGTGGTGGCGTTGCTTGCCTGGCAGAGCTTGCTGCCGAATGTGGGATCCGAATCCTTTCTCCCTGATCGAAGCTTGCCGAACGTCGCTTCAACGCATGTGGAAATCTTGACGGTCCTCCCATCCTGCCTAGGTCTACACTGGATGAACCACTGCTCTTGTTACTCCTCCTACCACCGAGTGATACCGACTGTGTGCGGACGACCTTTCCTCCCGTTCGTTCAGCTGCATCACCTTCACCATGGAGACTGTCAATTCGGCCGAGCCCGGATTGAAAGGTCGAGCCGCTATGACTCCGGCGCCCGCGCGGAGGATGACCAGAGTGTAGGTTTGGCGAGTCGTCGGAAGGAAAAGTGAATTCGGAAGTGAGAGAGGCGGAGCGCAAATGTGGGGATGGACTCTTTGGCCTCGAGATCAGATCTGAGCTTGCTGAGAAGGGTGGGGGTCGGGTTGGCGGAGAAAAGGATTTGGGCTGATCAGGGTTGAGGGACATGAGCATGTTATCCACCAGGGAATGCCGGCCATTGTTTTTCGTTATAGACAGATCATGCGAAATTCTGTCATCTCTCATCTTTTGTTCTGCAGCGCCCCTTGCATGATCTTCCATATGTGTCTCACGTGGCGCTCGATGCGCCTGCTTGGATGCACGCTTTGCCATAATCTTATTTTTGGGGGTTTGAGGAGGCGGCTCATTGGATGTTGCGTTTGAGGCTGCAGAAGTGACGCTTGGAGGTCGTGGAGCGTCTGGGCGCTGCACAAAGGGTGCTGGAGTATCTTTGCGAGCTATCATCGCAACCAGGGGAGGAAAATGCTGTCCTTTTGGACTTGTACGACGTCGGCTCTCGACAGCCCGCGGCGCATGGATCTGTGTGCGGGCAGTGAGTTGGCTCAGTATACTGTATGCCAGTGATGCTGCCGCCAACAGCCACATGAACAATAGCCGGTAATAGTATGTTTTGATTTGCTGATTTTTACTACAGCTCAGCATGCAGCAGGTAAAATGGCAAGGTATGGTTGGATAAGCGTCGAGAAGGGATTGGTTGAGGGATTGGTGTGGGGTGATTTAGGTCAAGTGGGATGGAAGTGGGAAAAAATTGAGTTGGAAATTGATATTGACTCCCCAGTCTCGCCTCAGAGCTGCAGGACATGCAGGGATCTTTGTACGGTACAATGACAACCATTACATCTCTACCCTTACCCTTATTACTTAGCTACAATAATTTAGATTTACAAGTGGACTTGACATGCCACAGTTTCTTTGAGTAGCAATGGCAGCAATATGTCTACAGTAATCTATGTGAGTCTGCAAAAGATTGAGGAAATGTTGAAGAGCACCAGAATCTTAGCTAGCCCCTTAATTGAGGCTTGAGCATTGAAACCAAAATTCCACTCTCCTTTGACTTTTCAGCTACTGCACAATGCGCCGATAGATACTTGGATGTTCAGGAACGAGGATGGATGTACGAAGTAATAATATAAGAAAATATTATTATTGTTAGTATTGTCAGGCTCTTCCGGATGCCTCATGTTCGCCCAAGAGGGGGAGATGCATTGATTTTCGAAACCCCTCCCGAGCTCCACCCCTGGATCATGCAGTATCAGGCTATCAGCAAGACGCTCGGGCCACCCTTGGCTTCATGGGGGTTAGCGTCAGGTACCCGTTAGCAGAATGCTTGGCGCTGCCCTTGTTTCTAACTTGCTCGGTCCTTCTGCAGCCTTGCCGAAGACAAAAACCAAAAACCAAACCAGATACTGCATGACTCAATTTTAAATAGAACACGGTGGCAAATATTCAAACCTGTCTTCGGTCAGTCAATAAAAAATGAATTTCTTCTAGACTTACATATTTGATTTGTTCTATTTCAGGACGAACTCTGGACGTACATGGTTGTCTGTGCAAGATGAGTCGACCTATACGATACTAATTCTTTCCAGCTATAGCTAAGTACCTTTTCATGAATCATGCATTGCATTTCCAAATTCCTGGGCTTCAAACTTGCAAGACTGGCCTGCTATTTGTAATCGATCAAAGCTGATCGCTACAGACTTCGTTGTCGTTGGGCCCCTTTTCTTTTCTTTCACCCCTCACTAGTATGTACTTTTCATGCAAGTTCTTTTGAATTGGTCCTAGCTACCTTATCTGTAAGCCACAAAAAAAAGAGTTCCCTCGGGGAAAAAAGGTACATCGGACTAAAGTACTTGATCAATGGGATCAGTCGCGACTTGCAAGGTAGAGGTCTATTTGGCCTATGAGAAAAGAAATGATGCGCATATTGCTCCAAGGCGACCCCAACCCACTGCTAATTTCATGAATAATTTCACACTCGGCTCGTACGAACCACCGTCAATGCCCATTCCCCATATTTCTCATCTTACTCTATGTGCGAACCGGTATCGGAGCCACTCGTGACCGGCCCGAATTCGTGCATATGTCGGTCATGCAGGAAGCCATCTTATCTGTTCTGTGACCTTATGCTTAAGTAGTCTGATGCGTCAAATCACGATTGGAGCTTCGAATTTACAGCTCTGTCATCATGTACTTACCACGCAATGGAAGACAAGAAGGATTCCTGGACTCTTGAGCTGTACTTCCGATCTGACTAAATCTGGCAACAAAGTTGAAGACCGATGCAAGTGTGTCACGTCAGTCGCAGCTTCCCAAGCATCTGCAGAGGCCATACTGCTATCCGTTTTTACACCCGGCTTTCTCAGTCTAGATTACCAGACGTGGCCAATGCCTTGCCGTCAAGATCTTGACAATGACATTTGCGTTTGGCTTTCCACACGTGACAAATCGGGTTCGAAGTGCACAAATTAGCCTCCACGCTCTGAAGATCGACTACAAGTAGAGTGCTAGAGCTGTTGATAATCAGCGTGCACTGTAAGAATTCAAAACGATGTACATGTGGACAGCGCCGCCATAATCATACAGCTAGCAGCTTTTCACAGTGTGAGCGCAAAACCATTTCCCATACTCTGTGGCAGCTGATTCGTTTGTATGGCAAATTAATAGTACTCACCTCCGGCTATCAGCTTCGCGTGTGAGCAACGGAAACATGGCTAATACTGGCGCATACACATGGTAGCCATGAGCATGACTGGAAATGGTAAACTATCTCGGCAAACTCTGTCAGCCAACTAAAACGACTGACCCAAGACCACCTGATAATGCCGGCGCCATGGACCTTGACTGAGGAGCGGTGGCTATGCCGACATCCTGTGTTCTGATACTCGCTGTCGAGGCTCTGATATTCATCCTATACCACATTGTCATACTCTGAAGTGCCCGGGAATTGCATTGGTATCATGAGAGCGCGAGAGAAATGAGTGTCGAAGCCATCACGTACGGTGAAGCGTGCTTTCAGTGACGAGCTGTGTCCGTCAAATGAAGTTACGACATGCCTAGCAATCGGACTGCAGCGAGAGACCACGGTCCAAGGAATCGGGGATATAGCTTCCAAAAGCACATACTCTGTTTCGTATGATGTTCGCAAACCACAAACACAAATCTATTCCCATTTCCACAGAGCCATTCACTCGCGCCAAACCAGGACCCCCGGTAGCCTCATGATCCCGTTCCAAACCCCTTCACCCCCCGCTTTCCCCCAAAAAACCACCCCCACCCTCAAGCAAAAGTATCATCCGGCCAACACTTCTCCTTCGTCCACACCTTCTGATCATGCGTCTCAGCATGCACCTTTTTCTGCGTCTGGTTCGACGCCACAATCTCCTTTTTGCAAAATGCACACTAAAATCCACCCCACATCCCACATCAGCAAAATGCCCCCCCCCCTATTAAAAAACCATTATCTGAGCACATACCTTCGACATGGCTGTAGGCGCTTTGACAGGATTGCCGTTGGGCTTGACGGGCGCTCGAGTCCCCGCGGCGTCCGCTTTCTTGTGCTCGCGATTGATCTGGGAATAGAATGATAGCATTAGCAAGGAAGCAAAACCCAAGTTCCAGCTGCTACAGTGAGTAGAGAGAGAGAGAGAAAGGGAAAGGCGCAGACGAACGCGATCTTTCTTTGAGATGGGCATGATTGTGGGGGTCCTTAGGTAGATAGGCTGTCGACGATCTGGTGAGGGTAGAATTTTTGCAGAAGACCCAGTAACGGGGTTTGAGAGATGCGCAATAAGGCGGCTCAGATGTTCGACAATTGAGACTGAGCTTCTTGTAATGTACTTATGAAATCCAGAGTCAAGCAACTTCAACTCCTAAAGCCAAAAATGTGGGCGATAACGCGCTTAAAATCCACAGCGGCTAAATGCCTATTGCCAACTGCCAAGCCCGCATTGCATGCAGAAATACCGGTCTGTTTGAAAGCCTACCGGCTGAAGAATCCCGCAACTTGCAAAGGCAGCATCAACACCGCCTCACCACTTGCATTTCAGTGCTAAAGCTATTTCACAAAAGAGATCTGTTCCCAACGATCTAAATGAACCCTCACATATCGATACCGCGCCAGCATGGAGGAACGCCGAGCTTTGGGGCAGCGACGCCGGCGGGACGGTCAGAAGGGCTGCGAATGCCACGGTTTTTCAAAAGGTGCGTCCTATAATATCGGGGACCCGAAGTGAGTGGGGGGCACTATCTAAGAGGAGGGAGCTCGACACGCCGACAACGGAGGCTACACCATATCCACAACGTCGAATTGAAAGTGAGGATCATGCAAGGTTGGCTGACGGCTTGCTTTGCGACTTTTCCTAAAGACTATTTAAATTCCCCCAGATGGATTTCGAAATGGCGATCTGGGAGATGACCAGTCTTCTCATAGCGCCCAAGAAGGTGTTCCGGTCCATATACTACCACGTACGCCCCCTCCCGTCCCCGTGTCCCAAAAAAAAAAGCCTAAACCCACCCACTAACATCACTCACTCCAGAAACGTACGCCTCGTTCCCCCCTCCCACTTCCCAACCCCGTGCTCCCCTTGCCACCCTCCAAATCCTAACAAAACCGACCCACCACCAGAGACCAAAAACACCTGGCACCGACCCGATCCCTCCTTTACCTACCTCCTCTCCTTCTTCATGCTCCTCACAGGGATAGCATGGGGCATCGCATACACGACATCCGTGAGCGCCACAGTGCGACTAACACTGCTCTTCGTCTTTGTGCATTTCCTGGCCGTGTCGCTCGTCGTGGCGACGATGGCGTTTTTCCTGGTGGGGCGGCTGCTAGGACCGGGGATTGCGGGGCTGCCGGGCAGGAGGAGGCAGCAGGGGCTGTTCACGCAGGCGGGGGAGGGGGAGCAGTTGGAGTTTGGGTACTGTTTTGATGTGAGTGATGGAGTTGTGATTTTCTGTGGGAATGTGAATGAGGGTGGGATTGGCTGACAGGGAGGATGATGATGATGCAGGTGGCTATACGAGCGTTTTTTCCGGTCTGGGTGTGGTTATACGTTCTGCAATTCCTCCTTTGGCCGCTGATAGCGAGGGACAACTGGTACGCATCGACTTGGCAGAGCTTCTTAGCTTCCATAGCTGACACTAACTTTTTTCTCAGGGTATCTACATTCTTTGGCAACACTTTGTACTTGATAGCTTTGGGCTACTATACCATCATTTGTTTCTTGGGATATAACGGCAAGCCCGCAATCTTTCCCTCCAATCAAATTCCCAAAAGCTAACGTCTTCATTCCGCCAGCTCTACCTTTCCTCCACCACACGGAACTCCTCCTATCTCCCTGTTTCGTGTATGCGATACTTTGGTTCGCCAGCCTCTTCGGCTTCAACATAGCGAAGCATGTCGGACCACTGCTGATAACGGGGGCTGGGTGAGGTGACGGCACCGACGTGTAACATTGTACAACAGATGATGTAGCATTTAGCGAAGGCGTTTGGGCCATGATAGCATAGACGAGCAAGATTGGATCGTGGCAGCATTGCCCTGGTCGATGTTGCCACAGCATTGATTCGTATCGTTCACCTGGTATTATAACCCTTTTGACCTTCAATTCAACATCACTTGATCAACCCCCCCTCATCCTTTCGGGAGATCCTTCGGCGGCAGCATCAAAACATACTCCCTACCCCAAACCCCGTCAGCAAGGAAAAAAAAAAGTTTCCTCAACCGCATCCTCCCAAAGAAAGAGAAAAAAACAAAACAAACCTCGTAGACTCCCCAAACATAACAACATCCCCACTCCTCACCTCCACAAACCGCCTCCCAGGCACCCTCCCCCCATTAACCCTCGTCCCATTCGCGCTCTCCAAATCAATCACATACAACCTCACCCCCTTCCCCTCCCTCCACCGAAACTGCAACACAGCATGCTGCTTACTAGCACTCGGATGCTCAACAGGGACATCCACCACGGCCCTCTCGCGCCCAAACAGCCAACACGAGCGCTCATGCAGGGGCAACGTATCCAGGAGGTCGGGACCTTTGAAGATGTAGAGGCGCCAGGGGGTCGAGGGCGGGGGCAGGCGGGATTCGGGGGGTTCGTTGTATTTGAGGACGATGGCGGTGTTGGCGACGGTGTTTGTTTCGGCGGCGAGGGCGCCGGTGGGGGCGTAGTTTGGTTTTTGTTTTTGTGTTTCGGGGTCGGGGTCGGGTCCGGGGGAGGTTTTGGTGAAGGCGGCGTGTTGGGAGGGGAGGGGGGCGGTGGAGCGGGTTGTGGGGGGTGGAGAGCGGTGGGGGTGGTGGTGGGTGGAGGAGGGTCTCTGATAGTCTCGGGAGTCGTGACGGCGGCGCTTTGGCGGGGGGGAGGGAGATGAGCTGTGGTGGCGGGTTGAGAAGGGGCGGTCGTTTGGAGAGCTTCGGGGACGACGGCGGATTGGCGATCTGCTGCGGGGCGAGTGGTGTCTTTGCTGCCTTACGCGGTCTTGACGCGGACTTCTTGAGCGGTATCGCGTTCTGCGGTGGTCTGATCTTGAGTCATCTCTCAGCCCACTGCCATTCGTGTCTCTGAATTGAGGTCGGTCGAGGCTTCGTTTTCTTTCAGGTCTGTCCCTCCGTCGTCGATCGTTTTCAGAATCTGATGAAAATCTTCGTCTACGGTCTCTTCTGCTACCAAAGTCCGATCCACGGTCTGACATGCTGGGTTGGGCTTTCAAATTTTCACGAGTTTTGCAAAAGCTGCTTTATCCAGAATCCAAAAGGCGAAAAGGGCGCCTATAGCGTCTTTGGCGGCTGCAACTACTTTAGGTCGAGTCCGCAGTTGAAGTAATTTTGACATGCATAAGCCTTAAGGTAGGCCCACTTAGGCCTTCTAGTCATCATTTACGTTCACGCTGGCTCATTTTTGCGGCTGAGCCATGGGTTTGTAAGGCTGAAGTTCTGGGCAAGACATTGCTCTCTCGGCAAGCTTGTTCTGAGACTACGTTGAGCTTCCCGTCGTACTCCACCAATCATCCGTTCACTATGTTCTCGATAAGATTCGCCTCGGTCACGCAAAGTTAGATAGGCAGTAAAATCAATAAACTAGGCCTCTCCGTAGTGACGCAGTATTGTTGACAGCTGTATAAGCAGAGATATACAGGTGTTAGAGACATGAGTCTATACTGGCGCTGACTGGGCGAAGGTTGGAATCTCGTACATAGTGGCCATGCCCCCCTCTTGTTGTGTATCACGGTCCTCTTCACTCTCTTCTTTTTCCTCTTCTCGTCAAAGGGTTTCACGTGCCGCGAATTGCTCCTAAACATCATTAAAATGGGCACAAGCAGAGATGGTAATCCAGTATTTTGCCAGGACATCCAGCATCCATGACTGATCCGCAATAGGTGTGGAGGGAGCGTCTCAAGCAGTTGTAGGGGTGGCAGATGCCGCTGCCCCCATCATGGATGTGGCCTGGGACTAAGCCGCCAAGTGCAGGGAAGCTGCTAGAAGCGACAACGAGTTCAACATACGTAAAAACTTTCTTGACAATGCGGTCAATTCTATCAAAGTGGCGACGTTCATGCCTAAGGCGAAGTAGGTTGCGAGACTTGGAGGTGTTGTATCACTTCGATTTCATCGACTCTGGAATGGCAAATGGCGTTCTCATATCTGTAAATTGAGGAGTGCCAATCATGTCCTAGTAGTTGCTTCTACTTACCATCTCTTGGGTGCATTGACCACGGAACGCGAGAACACGGCGCTTGCTTCCTCTTGTTTCCGCAGCTTTTGCTTACTGTTGATGCCGGTCCGATCAGTGACTGGTGTCGCGTCAATAATACTATCGAAGACATCATTGTCACCCATATCTGAACCAGACTCCGAATCTGTGTCTACTGGAACAGAAACTGTTCGTGCGATTTTTTCAGGCGGCTTCCTGTCTTCTGTGCTCGGATTCGAGAAAGGTTTTGATGCGAGCACTCGCCGCCGAAGCTCAGCCATCTCCTCTTCGTCATCTTCTTCGTCCGACAAAGCCAATGGATCACCAATTTCAACTCCACCATCTTCACCATCCTCGTCATCGCTTTTAGGAGCGTCAGAATCATCCTCTTCGTCATCCGAGTCAACCACTGGTCGTCGATTCATATTGCCTCCTTTCCACTCATCCTTACCCCCAGCGCCAACATCTTCGACCCTACTTTCGGAATACTCGCGCTCGATCTTGGCTAGCCAGGTCTCCTCCGCCTTCTTAATCTCTTCTTCATTGGCACAAGCCGCGTAGCGTTTAAGAAGCTGAGCGTTAATTTCCAAGAAGGGTTCACCATAAGAAAAATGTGCGAGCACTTCGTGTGCCCAGTCTTCATGTCCGCAAATGAAGAAGCAAGCTGCAAGGGCTTCTGCGCAGTTCAATCGCCAAGGTCGACCATAATTCACGGAGTTGGCTGCAACAAGATAAGGTACTATTCAAATTTGTCAAATCTTGGTCTTTCACTAGTAATAGGATAGCTGGTCAGCCGTACATAATCTCTCACACTTTCCACCAATTTTGCCCCATGGAACCTCCTTGATCCTGGCCCAGGAGCACTCTACTACAGCTGCGCCGTATTGTTCCAACAACTCCTTATCCGCGGCTGAAATCACACTCTTTGCATTGGGACTTTGCTTCATCATCAGCATAAATTCTGCCACCGAAAAGGTGCGACCCGGTGCCTACGATATGACCACCCCTTGGAACTTCTGCCCGATTGAAAGCTCCCGCATCAATCCAAAGTGCATCAGTCTTTTCCCGGAGCATCTCTTTGGATCGCAGTGCTCCAAATCCCAACACGCTGCTTTGAATGGCGGTCTTCGATTTGGAACTGCACCTTCTTCGTTGTGAGGAACTGGTCGGTGGCGGGGTGTATTCGAGTGTTTCTTCCCCTTGGCGGAGAAGCCGTCCTTTTTGTGACGCATCCTGGAAGGGGAAAAGAGTGGGGATCCAAACAGAGAATAATGAGCCTTCTGGTGGAAAGATAGCTGTACCAAGCCTAATACCCCAGGATGTTGAGTAAGGAATGTACGAGCACCAGAGCGTAAAGTAGCCAATAGTGACGATTCCACTCGGTTAAAGCCCGGGATTGGAAGTGCCGCAACGCATCAGGCACTTGCCTCGAGATCGTGCTACTTGCAATATATTCCTTCAAGGCATATTTGTTGTACGTTTGACAGGCCAACAGAAGATAAGCTATCTTGATCAAGATATTACCACAATACTCGAATTGCGTACCCAATGGAGGCTGCCTCGGCGCGATACGCAGCCAGAGACCGCTTTGGGGGTTTCGGAGAGCCAGCACAAACTCCGTTGCAGAGATACATTCGTAGGAGCCTGAGATGAATGTCAGCGAATCAAAGATTTGGCTGACATATCATTGCAGAGAATGCTGTTGACCCGCAGAATTACGAGCCAAACCTAGCCCTCGATCTTGAGATCTCGGACCTCATCAATTCCAAGAAGGGCAATGCGTAAGACGTAGCCGCCGTACACTTCAACATACCTCTAGCTCACCCACGCCAGGCCTCGAGAAGCCGCTGTAGCAATCGTCAGTTATGTCAATCACAGGAACGCCAATGTTTCGTTACTCGCTCTTGCGGTATGGTGGGGCATCTCCAAATCAGCATGACATCCAGCTGATGCTGAAGCAGCTTCTCGACATCTGCGTGAAGAACTGCGGATACCCCTTTCACCTCCAGATCAGCACCAAAGAGTTTCTGAACGAGCTCGTCCGACGATTTCCAGAACGGCCGCCCATACGACCTTCCCGAGTCCAATCAAAGATATTAGAAGCGATAGAGGAATGGCGGCAGACGATATGTCAAACGTCACGCTACAAAGAAGACTTAGGTTTCATACGGGATATGCATCGGCTTTTGAGTTACAAGGGCTATATGTTCCCCGAAGTGCGGAGGGAGGATGCCGCGGTCTTGAATCCTAGCGACGTAAGAACAGCCTCCATCACTTAGGATGCTAGTCTAATCGTTCTCTAGAACCTTCAATCAGCGGATGAGATGGAAGAGGAAGAAAAAGCAGCTCAATCGGCGAAACTACAAGAGCTGATTCGAAGAGGGGGACCCGAGGACCTTCAAGAAGCGAACCGATTGATGAAGGTCATGGCAGGGTATGACACCAAACATAAAACAGACTACAGGGCAAAGGCTGCAGAAGAGGTCGGCAAAATCCAGCAGAAGGCGAGGTTGCTGGAAGAGAGATTGCAGAATTTCAAAGCTGGCGATGTGGTGGCAGAAGGAGACATCTTCGAGGCATGGCCTTATGACCTCAGCAGTGGTATCAGCAGCTGATTGTGATCAGGAACTCGCAAATGCTCTTCAGAGTGCTCAGCCCAAAATCCAGAGAATGTGCGAGGAAGAGTCTGATGATCAGGAAGCCGTTGCGAAGCTCTTCGAGATCAATGACAGCATACATCGGACCATTGAAAGATACAAACTCATTAAGAAGGGAGACGTCGATGGAGCATCCAAAATCCCTCAGGGCACCCTCGGCACGTCAACTGGAGTTAGTAAGACTGCAAATAACGAGCTCTCTTTAATCGACTTTAGTGGTGATACAGAACCTTCTGCGAGCGCGAGCGGAACGGTAAACGGGTCCAACGAACAGAAAGATACATCGCTGCAGGATGATTTGTTGGGTCTTTCCGTTCAAGACCAGGACTACGGACAAGGGGGAGGCATTGCTCTTGGGTTTGGTGCAAATTCAAGTGAGGAAGCCCCATTAGTGCTACGGAAATAATACTGATATCGCTCGCAAAGACGTACCTGGACCGTCCCTACTGTCGTCCACCACAAAAGACAGCTCTGCCAAGGCTCCTACACCAAATGCACCCTCTCAACCACAGCAAGCTCCTTTGCCTGCCAAGCCTAATTACGATCCTTTCAAATTCGTGACAAGCTCTATACCCTCGTCGCGATCAAATACACCTGCGCCACATACTCTTCTCCAGACACAGCAAGCTGCAAAACCTTCACAACTCTCCGCCGATCCTTTCGCCGCATTGTCATCGGCTGCCTCACGTACAGCATCACCACTCCCAAATCTACAATCATCTCAAAAGCCAGTCTCTTCGCCATCTACCTCCATGTTTGATTTTGCGTCTCCAAAACCTGTTGTTCCTCAAAGCCAACCTGCAGCGAGTTCTCAACAACCCATGAATGGTGCATCAGTCGATGATGACTGGGATTTTGCATCGGCGCTGCCTGAAGATGGCTCAGAACTTCCAACGAACAACAGTCTGACAGTCTCGAACACTTCAGTAAAAATAGATTTTCATGTAGAGAGACCTGTGAATACTGATTCTGCCATATCAATAAGTGCCTTATTCTCCAACAACACGGGGAGTCTGGTTACCGAATATGCTCTCCAAGTTGCAGTAACCAAGGTAGATACCATACGACACGAATCCAAATCTTGGATCTCGCTAATGAATATTGATAGGGGTTCACACTCAAGCTTAAACCGCAGTCTGGGCGGACTTTACAACCAAATCAGAAAGATGGAATAAAGCAACAGGTAGAGCTTAGTGGCGTGGCAAGAGGTCAAGCGAATTCTGTCAAGATACGTTGGAAAGCCTCATATAAGGTCGCGGGCGATTTACGGCAAGAACAAGGGGAGGTGCCCCCTTTGGGTATTGCTTGACATAGCAGCCATGTTAATATAGATTCATCCAAATATGAGGGGCATGTCCCACCATTTATTTTCACTGCCACCGCACAAACCCATGCCAGTGCCTTTCTATCGATCAGCCGCCTTCGCAAACCCAAAGATAAACATGGCGGCTTCCTGCTCTCTCACCATTCCAGAGCACAGGTCCAGAACCGCAGACGCAAGCACCCTCGTCATCAACTTGCACATGCAGGGCGTCAGAGACGCGATAACACCCCCACTCTCGTAATACGTCAAATGCATCCGCTTCCAGAGAATCTGAAGCAAGAAAGGCTTATGATTATTGAGAAAAAGCGTCTCTAGTTGATATTGACCTACGCCATTGAGGATGAGGTCATTGGGCTCGGGATGATTGGACTTAGTGACCGGGTACGTCGCTTGTCAATTTTCGAAGCGTTGATCGCTTTAGGTACTTAATAGACTAGACGCTGTAGAAGCAGAAAAGGGGGCGGACAGAGCCAATCCTCGTCCAACCCAGAGAGCGGCCACCCACTCATGACTATCGATCGACTCCGGATTACGGATGGGTTGAGATTTCCAGACCGTCGCAGGGGAAAGACTGTTTGCTGGAGCATGCTTCGTGTGCATCAGTCACTGGTTCGAGTCAATAGCATCTTTTATTCGCAATGGCGTTCTTCTAACGCTGCACCTCAATGTCGAAAATAAAACAAAAAGACAACACGGAACTGGACACATACGCTGTACGCCCACCCAAAGCCAATGTATCGTACGCAGCCTGAAGCAAAAGAGATTCCCACCCACGCCATCCCATCTCAATCATTTCCCACTATTGTAAGCGTGTGCTCTGCATCTACCCTTCTACCAGCACTAGATCCAGGAATCGGGTCCGGGCAAGTCAAGTCACCGTGGTGAGCGGAACCACCAACGATGCAGCTGTTTGAAATATCGAACGCAACGTCTCTCATGACGACCGTGTAGAAGTCGTCCGGGCGTTTGATTGCCTTGGCCATTTTTGTTTAAGTTGGGTTCATGAATACTTACTAAAGTAGGTACGTTTGAGATGAAGATACAAATACTAAGCTGTTGTATGCCTAACAACTCGTTGCTGGTTCCATATTGCTTGTCAGGCAGTGCAATTATAATAACGACCTAAATTTGTCCTCTTAACAAGGTAGATCGAATGACTGTCACGTGACTGTCAACTAGCTCAGCCTTACGGGTATGACAAATCGGGCTTCTCTCGAACAAATTTACCTTTACCCATGTGTCCCAAAGCAGGACGTCAGAGTGTAGCTATGAATGTCGCCTATGCTGCGACTAGGCCTGATTTTCAAGGGCAAACATGAAATCTTGAGTACTGTCGCGACCCTCAATGCGCTCTTGCGACCTCAAGATGTAAGTATTCATTGACAGGGATTTCATCCTCTCTCCGCTTCGGGATTGTCGCTGACTGCTACAGGCGGGAAAAAAGTGGTCTCCGAAAGGCAGCGGGAGAGTGCGCCTATCCAAAACGCCCAGACGAACGCTTTTCGAGCTTCACGGCGGGCGACAAGATTATGAGATACCCTCGAACCTATTGCTCGACGAAATGAGTCCAGCACAAGAACCAGATGAAGAGACAGTACACACTACATCGGAGGATCTTATAGATGCTCTGGGACCTATCGGTCTCGAGTATGTAAATCAGCAGGAAGCAAGAGGCAAGGTGGATCTGTCTTACGTCGCGGACCCAATGCTTCTCGTTGTAGACAGAGATGAGGCTATCAAGGAAGCTGCGAAAGCCAAAGAAGCGGCAAGGGCTGTCCGCATGAGTGGAAATTATCAGAGAACCTTGAAAGACCCACTTATCCAATATCTGCGGCACGTGGACCCTATACTTCAACATCAAGCTCGCTCCGAAAATCCAAACCTCACAAGCAAGTACTTGGATGACGCGTTACTGAAATTGTTTAACAAAAGAAATTCCATATACCTTCATCGTAGAGGATGGGATGTGACCGATCTGATGAATTGGACCTGGATCCTGACCTCTGAAACGACCGAACGTGCAGCAACACGACTGCTGGCGGTTGCGCACCTGGGCTTCACAAAAGCCGGCGGCGGGCGCTCAATTCCCCAATTTATATTTACCTTTTTGCTTCGCCGAGATCCGAGTGCAGCAGCCTTAAGGTCTTTATTGATCTACGCTTGGAAATTGTTGGCGAAGTCGGAAAGCTTGCGGGAACCGCTGCCTCCACTGGAGAAGCTCTCGGGCGAAACGCCCCAAGGCGAGGGCCTCAAGAGCACCCCCATGGTCAGAAGTCCGGAAGACGACCCGCTCGGGATGAAGGAAAAGGTCTTCATAATCATAGTCTTAAGGCTGCTGCGTTCTGCTCTCAAAGTTTTCCCAGCGGCATGTGAGAGCATTGTGGCCTTAATCAATCGATATTTGGACGGCCTCAATTTCCGAAAAGGTGCCTCGCAAAAGACCACAACCACTTTGGAAGATACTGCGCGACTTACGCACGCATACAACACACTCTTGAAAATGGTGTCGCATCCAGCGTTAATTGGGCCTTTCCAATCCGCATATCACCAGCAGCGAGCGCAATTCAGTCTTTTGAGGAGGATGGATCAATTTCAACCTCCCTTGATTGTGGACAGAAAAGGTTATCGCGCGGTAGTCAGCATGCAGCTCAGGCACAAAAAGATATTGAAGGAGCGGGAATGGGCGCAGATGAAAGCAAAGTCATGGCCACCTTGGAAAGAAGACAAGCTTGGTATAGACGCTGATATCGGTGTCGAGCACGGAGTGAGTCGGGCCATGGAAGCTCTGAGGCGATCTTGGGAAGCAGGATATGCCCCGGATAACTGGGATGCTATAGCTTCAGTCCTGTCGGGCTGGGACACTGATGGCAGTCCTACCATACAGACCCGCGCGACCCTTTTGCCTCATGAGCGTCGTACTAAAGACGCACAGATTTGGGCTTCTCGAGTCCGGTCTACAAGGACTCTCGATGAAGCTTGGTCTTGCTTCTTAACGTACAAAGACCAGAAAGACGAAGACCAGAAAGACGAAGACCCAGGGGCTTTCCAAGTGTACCATCAAATGTTTGTAAAGATAGTGCAGGATGCCAAAAGACCGCCCACTGAAAACGCCAACCCCATTTCAACAGATCATCCAGATGATCGGTCGCCTTTGCCTGGTGATGGTCTGGAGGTATTAGCGGCTCCCGAGTCACCCCGGGAAGCAATCTATGTCCGCAGACCACCACCAACTATCGAAGAATTCGCGGAAATGATGGCCAAAGATCAGATTCGGCCTACTCGAAAGTTTCTTAGCACCATGCTTTCGAATGCGCCCAATCTTGAAAGCGGTCTCAAATATCTTGAAGCAAGCACAATGCCGAATGCACAGGTAAACGTTTTGCGCGATGATAAACCACCAGCCACCCCTGAGGCCCAAGCGGCGCTTGAGTCGATCCAGCCATACATGTTTTCTGCCTTCATTGGGCTGCTGAGTCGATTTTCGCCAAGAATGCCTGACACGCGTCCGCACGAGACATATGATCTTATTCAAACTGGTTTGGTTTTGGATTCGATGATGGCGGAGACAAAATGCGCCCGACTTGGTGTATTGCCTAGTCCTCCAGATTCAAACGAACTCGTGGAGCCTCCGCCTTCAACCAGATCGATTTCTATAAACCCTCTTCTTAGAGCAATTCAGCTTGTACTTGCTCAGAAACCTCGAGACCGACGACCGTGGTATCACCTTCTCCGAGCGCTCTCCGCTGCCCGTGTCGTGACAGATGTAGCTTCGAGGTTTGTAGACCAACCTTATCAGGACATAAAGACTTGGCAGATCATCTGTCGCCTCTTGAATGAAATGCTTGAGATCGATCTGACTCTTAATCTTGAAGGCTTTCAGTTGATCTGCGTCGGACTGGAAAAAGCAATTTTCGCCAGCGAAAGACTGCTCAGAAACCAACGCCTCGCAGAGGAAAGAAGCATTCTCCGAGATGACATGGAATCCACTGTGAATCATGCACTCTCATCCGGTCTTGCACTAATCAAAGAGCTTTTCAGAGACCTTGTCAGATCGGAGTCGATGCAGCAAGAGATACCGGTTTCTCTCACGGAAGAAGTTTCAAAGATGGACAAGTCTATTGAGAAGCAGGGGGCATCGGAATTTGACGAAATCGAAGCCGACATTGAAGCCAAGCCCACGACAGAATCTAGGGCATTTCTACCTCCAGGCTGTTTGCTTCCAAGGCTGCTAGAGGCTCCTCATCCAGCTTGTCTGCATAGATTCATACGAATACTTGGACTTCGCGAAGATTACTCTGGTCTCCTGGACTTGGTGGAATGGATGTCCCTTTATGCCGGGGAAATCAAAGCCGTTGCTGACGAAAACGCAAACGGACATAGGATGATGCGGCGATGTGTGACCGCAATTCACGTGTTCATGGAACGCAGCTGGACACTACTTAACAAGAGGGAAGCTGAAGCCCGAGGAGAAGACCAAAGCACTAAAGATAATAGGCACGAGATGGAGGGATGTGCGCCACCAGGAATCGTAAAGGCCATCAAAGATATCGTAGAGGGGAATAAGGGTTGGGGCGGCTGGCCTACCACTGATGAGGTGGAGCATTACTGTGCGAATGGTAGGTTTCCATCTACTTGAGCATTCTACTAGACCAAAACGCATGTATATAATAGATACCCAATGTAAAACAAACCATACTCAACCAAATCCAAGATCCTTCTTCAAATCCATCCAAACATCCCCCGCACTCACCCAGCCTTAAAACCCTCCAAAACCTACCCCCCCTCCCTCCCCACAACCAAACAACCATGCGTCCACCCTACCCCCACCCCCTCATCCTCTCCCTCACACCCATCAAACCCCGCCTCCCACTAAACATCCGCCTCTCCTCCACCACCACCACCCTCCTAAAAACCCACACCATCCCCGCCCCCCACATCGGCCACATCCGCGTCCTCAGTCTCAACAACCCCTCCACCCGCAACGCCATTTCGCGGCAATTACTCCAGGAACTGAGTGGCGAGATAGAAGGGTTGAGGAGAGAGGGGGAGGGGGAAGGGGATAGGGATAAGGGGGTAGGACGGGAAAACAAGAAGAGGGGGGGAGGAGTGATAGGCGCCGGGACACGGGTGCTGATACTGGCGAGTGAAGTAGACGAGTGTTTCTGCGCGGGGGCGGATTTGAAGGAGCGGAGGAGGATGAGTGGGGAGGAGTGAGTTTTGTGTTGTTTTTTTTTTTTTTCTGGCTTCAGGGTTGTTGCGTTGGCTAGGCTGCGTACTTCACAACCTCCCCCCCTCTATCCCCCCCTTTCCCTCCTCACCAACAACTAACTAACCCCCCCCCTCCAGAACAGCCCACTTCCTCCGCACCCTCCGCCATACCCTCTCCACGCTCTCCGCCCTCCCCATCCCCACCATAAGCGCCATCTCCTCCCTCGCCCTAGGCGGCGGTCTCGAACTAGCCCTCAGCACCACCTTCCGCATCTGCGCCTCCAGCGCCCAGCTCGGTCTGCCAGAAACGCGGCTCGCCATCATCCCCGGCGCCGGGGGCACGTGGCGGTTACGAAAGCTCGTAGGGGAAAAGCGGGCGATGGAGATGTGTTTGACGGGGCGGAGGGTGGGGGGTTGGGAGGCTGGGAGGATGGGGATTTGCGAACGGGTTGTTGATGTGGGGGATGGGGATGGGGATGGGGTTGGGGAGGGGGGATGGCAGGGAGGGAAGGAGTGGAGGAGGGAGGTTAGGGGGAGGGTTTTTGAGGCGGCGGTTGGGATGGCGAGGGAGATTTGTGAGGGGGGGCCCGGGGCTGTGGGGGCGGTTATGAGGGCTGTTGGGGAGGGGACGGGGGAGGCGGAGGGGAGGGAGTATGAGGGGGTGGTGGGGATGGGGGATCGGGATGAGGCGTTGAGGGCTTTTGGGGAGAAGAGGAGGGCGGTTTTTAGGGGGGTGTGATGGTGATGGGGGGGGCGGAGGTGTATGTGTGGTCGTAAGAAGTCTACTTGCTTTGTTGTTGGTGATTTTCAAGATATCCGTGCGGTAAAAATATAATTGTGATACAAATAGGCTAAAGAGTCGATACTCATACAGGTTGCGTGACAGTCCACCGATACCCATGGCTTCCAAACGCCCGCTAAGCCAACAGCAACAATCATACGCCCAAGTCTTTCCATCACATCCCCTTCAGCCGCTCCACAGCCTCATACAATTCCTTCGGATCCTCAAACGTCCTCCAAACCTCCCTCGGCACATCCCTAAACGCTTTCTCAAACCTCTCATCCGTATTCTTATCCGTATCCTTCATCTCAGCGACGTCCGTCACCTTCCTAATGAAAACCGCTTTAACCCATCCCTTATACTTCCTGCAAATATCGCCATACGCTTCAGGATCACTCTGCGTGCTATCGCCCACACAGAGCACCTTCCTTTTCGGTAACCAGCTGTGTATGTCCTCTATGCGGCTCCGCTTATACGCTTCGGTTCCCTGCGTAAGGGAGGCGAGGAAGCCGCCTAGATCCATCCACGATGCGTCACGGAGTATGGTGGTGCCTTTGGGGTAGTATTGGTGGAGGAAGGTGCGGAGGAAAGGGTAGAGGTTGTAAGGGGAGGCGGAGAGGTAGAACCATGTTGGGTTGAGGGAGGTGGCGATTTGGGCGTAGAGTTCTGGCATGCCGGCTATGGGGGTGGGGTCGGAGACGAAGGTACTGCGGAGGATGCCGATTGGGGAGGGGGTCATGGTTATTTTGATTGAGTCGTCGATGTCTTGGAAGGGTCAGAGTTTGTACGAAGACCGTGGGCGTGTGGGCATACCTGAGACCATCAACCAGCCCTCCGGCTCCGCAAAGTGGGTGAGCATAGGTCCGTGGGGGTCAAGTTTGGGGGGGATCGCTGATATCTCGGCGCTATCTCCATCTTTGTGGTCCTGGATGGAAACGATGATCTGCTCACTGACGGCGCTTCGCCCACCTGGACCAAGTCTGGCAACAGCGCCGTTCGGTAAAGTGATATCCACGTAGCGCGCAGGGGCTATGGTCTCAACAAATGGTTTCAAACGATGCGCGATCGTCTTCTCCGCCTGTGCCCTTCCTTCTCCATCTGCGAGACCAATCGTGTCTGCAATACTAGCGACAGCCTTACTCCAATCTTTGCCGGTATACCTTTTGAAGTAGGCAGTCGTAAAACGGGCTTGAAAAGGCTGGGGCTGATGAGGATAGACGTGCACAGGTCGGTAGGCAGTATTATCGAGAAGCCAGACTTCTTCTTTCTCGGGGTCGACGGCTTTGGCCAAGGGATTCAGTGTGCTCAGAAAGGAACCCATGTTGTCGAGGAAAGGGATGTCCCATCGCGAGCCTATATGTTTGGGGAGCCCCTCTTCGACATTGCGAAACTTGCCTGCTGATCGGGTCTCACGCTCTGACTGTGTTTCCTCCATCACCTGGCGACCTTTGTCCATGGCGGCGCTCATAGCTGCTTTCGGGGCACCTTTCGGGGCACTTGGGTGTTTTTGTTCCTTGAAGGATTGGGGCTGTGGTGCTGTGCTGCTGACGGATGACGTGTCTCGTCCTTTTGAGGCGTGCAGGTGACGGTAGGATGTTTATAGCTGACAGCGGGATGAAAGAATATAAATAGTAAGGAAGACTCATAGGATGATGAATCAGCTGGTTTGGATATCCTGCATGTACATACGAGTCAGGTACCTTGCATGCGTATCACGCGGGGCACGTGGGGTGCCAAGGTGCCAAGGTGCCAAGAGCGGATCAATAAAGGGCCGCAAAACCTCTATCTGCTCCCCTCGTCCATGCTCCAGGCTGCAGCTCGGTTGGGTCATGTCTGAGTTAATATTCTTATTTGGCCATGGCAACCTGCCCTGCGTCGAAAATAGTAATTGTAAAAGGGCTGTATACTTACCTAGGTAAAGATGAGAAATATCTTTGATAGCCGAAACCTTCACCGTCTCCTTCCGTGCATTTAACGAGCCCTCTTGCTTCTCAACTTTGCACAAATTAGTATAATCAGTGGTTCCCCCCATTCTCTTTTTCGACCTTCTTCCCTCCTTCTCCACCAACCTGTCCTTCCTGACTGCACTTCTTGAACCAAGATCACTCTTGAGAAAACCACAATGGAGGCAGAAAGGACCAAGCTTCCCGGATTTGGCCTTCCTGTGAACTATAGACCTCAGCATTACTTTCCTACTGCTGTTTTAGATTGGTCAGGCACCATATTGACTGTTCGAGAATTGAACATGATGGCAATCATGGACACAATCACTGATAAGCCCGATTGGGATAAGAAGGTCTTTGACAATACCATCCTTTCCAGATGGCGCAAGGAAGCTCTTGGCACCGAGGGCATGGATGTGTCGGAAAAGATGTTTGACTGGGTGTGTACCACCTTTTCTTAACATTGAGCAGCAATACTGCCCTAGAACCTGTCATGGCATCTTCTCTTAGGGAATAAATCTACGCGCACTTCTCCAAGACCAACCGTTCGTTCGCTCGGCCGTTTGTATGGACGTAAGAGTTATATTATGTAAAAGCGGAGAGCATCTTCACTTTAAGTGCTCCGGCTGATTTTGAGCTTCCTTATTTCCTTTTCATCTAATGCGCTAACAGGTCTTGATAGTGCGTTGCCGAATTGCGGGACAAAGCCCAATCTTTTCGAAGCGATGGCATGATTCAAACTCTAGATCTCGACGCTGCGGTGATCAAATCTGATATCGCCATCTCCTCTGAGCTGAAGGAGGCCCTGCGGATTGGTGCTGCTCTCCTTGAAGATATGCCTGAAAGGCTGAGAGATTGGCATCCTGGATCTGATGGCAAGGTCCTTGACCTCGTCCATCCCTCGTTGTTTCCTTTGGTATATGGTCGATCGAGAGTCCTAACATATGGATTTGTGGATCTCCAACAGTGTATGAGTTATATCGGCAAGGGCAAGATTGCTCCTACGCCGGATGACGTAGAAGTCAGTCTTATCGACAGATCTAATTACATTACCAGTATTTGGCGCAATACCCGCCCTAAATTCTGGTCAAAAGCTTTCCAGTGGCTCCCCTGTGACGTGGCGTTCACTGGGGACGAGGTCAAGATCACCAGCTATATCAACAACTTGCATCCGAAGTTGCACACAAATCTCTACTCTGTCATCGAGGAATTCATTACCAAATCAATTCCACTCTGGAACCTGACCCTCTCCTCGACGCGTGCCAGACGCGAGGCTCGTATACCACACGAGTATACTGATTACGATTTTCCTCTGGGAAATAAGCCCCCAAAGGAAATAGGGGACGATTGGGAAGCTCGTGAGAACTGGATGAGGGCCAATCGCATTCTTCAAAGGCCGGAGCCTCGAGGCTATGAATCGTATCGACGGCCAGTCGATGAGCAAGTCAATCTTAAGAAAGATTTTGCGGAACAAGGACTGCAAGTCATCGTCAAACTTGCCAACATTCAATTAACAACCGAGAAGCCAAGCTACGACGGCGGTTCATGGCATGTTGAGGGACAGCTCAATGAACGGATTTGTGCTACATCTCTATACTATTATGACTCTAAGAACATTACGGACACTTATCTGGCCTTCCGTCATCGCACAAATGAGGAAGAGTTCGAGTCGAAGTCTCATGACCAGGTATTTGTTCCTCCTTCCAAGAAGTAGCAGCCCCTCCGATACTTGTCAAGAGAATCAAGTGCTTCTTGCTCAAATTGTAATGCTAATTCGGCTCAGGACGACCATGAAGGTGTCGAAGAACTCTACGGCGTTCAGCAAGATGGACCCAAAGTTCAGGAGATAGGCCGGATCTTGACCAGAGAGGGGCGGCTCCTTGCATTTCCTAATGTCTTCCAGCATCGAGTGGCTCCGTTCAAGCTCGAAGACCCTTCAAGACCTGGCCATAGGAAGGTACTAGCGTTGTTTCTGATCGATCCTCATTGCCGAGTCATCTCGACTGCCAATGTGCCGCCCCAGCAGAAGGAATGGTGGAGTCCTAACATCCGAGACAATCAGAAATTTGCAAAATTACCGACAGAGATTACGGACAAGATTGTGGAAGACGTAGAGGACTTTCCAATCTCGTTGGAGGAAGCGAAGAAGCTGAGGCTTGAATTAATGGAAGAGAGAAAGGTCTCTGTGGAGGAATTGAATGATGACATCCAATCTAGCACGTTCTGTTTCTGTGAGCACTAGAGAAACGCAGTCTTGCTATTTTAGGGCTAGACATTGTGATTCCGCGAAGTTGATGGCGTCGTTACTAGAGAATAGTGTGCATGATACTTGTCCTTGGCAGGACGTCAAGCTCCTCGAATGAGTGCCTGGTTGTCTTCCAGCAAAGCTCAAAATCCCCCTCCACCAGTAACACAGAGTAACTTACAAGGATCTCAATACTTCTGCTATACTTAGCTAGGCAGATGCCGTCCAGCCCGAGCTCGTGTCCTATCTATCCCGTAAAATCAACATAGGAGCAGCTACTTCGTGTGCAAATACTGCCAAGAAAGCTACGCCAAATATAGCTTAGCGGCAAGTCGTAGTCCACCAAAATTCTCCAGCTTTCCGCTGCCCTCGTGCACTTTTTTTCTCCTCATCATAAAACGCAACCCTCCATATTCACTCTGGCTTTTCCCGCCTCCGTGCAACTATGGGTAGTCTGGAGGGGAACATGGAGGGAAGAGAAAGCATCAGCCGTTGGAACTTACCCCCCAGCTTCCCGATATTGACGTTGAGATGGAGGTTGGGGAAATCATATTGTGACGGGACAATACTACTAAGCAAGGTCGAGATTATATCCATTGGATTGTAAAGCCCAGTCTGGCTCTTCTAACTAGTCACAAGGCCGACTCCTGTCCCACTGACGGAGATGCAGCGTGGCTCCGCACTTGGAACAATGTCTAATACGTTATCACCTGCTCTTGTTGCTTTAGTCCTATGACCATGCAAGTCATTACCATATGGAATAACGGTTGAACTCCCGCATAAGCGACTCATCGAGATCACCGTCCCTACGAAGTGACTGTCATGCCTGACTAAAGATAAGACGAGAACAGAACGGGACGCAAGCATGAGTCCCACCCGAGTGAAACCATCCCACTCCGCCTCAAGAAACGAATCGACTTCTGGTGTCCCCAGACCATCCTTCAGGTGTACCAATATCAATATAAACGGGTACCGACGGCGTTTTCTGTTAGCCGCTCATCCGACAGGCGCTGCGTGAGATAGCACTCGAACAGCTGATGGATTGATGTTCTGAAGATGTGGATACTCTATGTTTTGGAGACAACTTCGTATCGCAGTCGGAGAAACGCTCACTTAGCCGCGCTTATTGCAAGGAAAATCACAATGTCTCATCTGAATTCGTCAGGCTCGCACGTGGCACTTTCCAAGCTAGGATACTTTACGGCAGGCCTGCATCTTCGATCCTCTGATGAGTATTGTAAGATCTTCGATCAACTATCCTTGGAAATTGTCTCTTTCAATATGCACGTTTCTCGTTTTATTCTTTCTACGTCTTTCGCTCCTGTACACGCTAGCAAGGTTGACGCTCTATGCTGCAAATGCCACTTCGACTACTTCTGCGGTACGGACTGATTGGAGATCATACTTGAGGGAAATAACAATAGCGGAGGTCCCTGATTCCAGGAGACCAGTCTCTTCTTAGGTTGTAGCTACAATTACCATTTCCCGTCCCCAAAATTCTACTGAACCTTCAATCTTGCGCATAGGAAGGTCAAGATAAGCTCTTTGCGCCATTAAAGCTTCTAGGATGATATTCGTGGGGGTCCGTTGGCCACCTACGTAGATCCGACGTCAAGCTTCCTTTAGCTCTTCGTAATCTGAAACGATGTCAGACTCGTTGGCCGGTTGTGTTTCCGACGCTATCACTGTCCGCTTTGTATTGGTATGCCCTTCAACTCCATAGGTTGAGAATACAGATGCTGAGCCACACCGCCAGGAATTGCTAATGATTGCCGTCAATGCAGGGCCAGTGGATCTCTCGTTCTCAGCCGCGTATCAAAGTAATGTATTATTGATTGTACTAAGCTCGCGTCCAGCTTGTCATCATTCCAGGGTCGTCCACATTGCGGAAACGTCTACAGCGACCTGCTTTGCGCCAACTTTCGTCGGAGGCTGCTTTGTGAACGTAGTATACTATAGATTACTATGGATGCCACCAATGTACTCATTCGCGCAAGTTCGCCTCACAGTGCTATCACACAAGATGAAATCAACGCATGCTTCTCAAGGACAATTGCTCAATCCACTAAACTTTTCCCTTTTTGTCCCCTCGCTCCTTCAACCGCCCCCATTCCTCTCGCCGCCCCAATCTCATCTCCCTCATCCCACTCTCCCCCTCCTCTCCCATTCCACCAAGACCCCTCCACCTCCCCACCCCCCTTCCACCACCGCCCCCCCTCACATCTTCCCCTTAACCTCCTCCGCCTTCCCCTTGACCTGCCCCTTGACCTCCTCCGCCTTCCCCATCGCCTCCCCCTTCACCTCCTGCGCCTTTCCCTTAACCTCGCCCGCCATCTCGTGCGCCGAGCCCTCCGCTTTACTAGCGTTGAGACCGACGCTGGATTTTAGGGATGCGGTTGCTTCTTCTGTTGTTGGTTGGAAGAGGGGGGGGTTAGCTTGTTTCTTTGCTGGCTGGGTTCGGCGGGGGGAGAAGGAGGGAGGGAGGGAGGCAGGTATGTGGGACTAGTAGGCCAAAAAACGTGGCACAGGTGGGGTGAAACGTACGACCCTTCTCAATCCCCTTCGCCGCTGCGTCGCCGACGCTTTTGTTCACGTTCTCGATGGTGTCTTTGACGCTGGAGGTGGCATCTTTTTTTGCGAATGGGGTTGTGGAGAAGCGGGCGGCGAGGGAGGGGGCGCGAGGCGCTTTGAGGGCGATGGTGCGGAGGAGGGACATTGTGGTTTGGGGTTGTTGGTGGTGCTGGTGGTTGTGGTTGTGGTTGTGGAGCTATTGATGTTGTAGGATTTGAGAAAGAGAGGGTGTTGGGGTTGTTGAGGGGAGGAGAGAGGATGACGATGGTATGGGGGATTCGGAACCGGGGATTTTTTGGGCTACAGTACGTCATTTTCCGGGGAAGCCGGGTTTAAGCGAGGTATTGCCGGGGGTTTGACAGGTTCATTGTTAATCTATGCGTAGGTACTTCAGATGCGTAACTCATATCATTTCTGTGAAGCCAATTGTGCCCTTTTCATCTATCATGTTCTCTCTTTAATGTTCTCCATGCATGTTCTTCATTTGTAACATAATATATCTAAAGGATCAATTGAAGTTGTCACATAGACCCCCGGCAGCCTCACTTATGCGTCCCAAGTCCAGATGGGAAAGATTATAGATTAAAGCGAATAATGTTTACCTGAAGATTTTCTGTTACTCTGGTGAATGCCTTCAACATTGTTTGACATACAGTACTAAAGCGGTGCAAGAAATCGACCCACGGCAAACCAGAGGGCTCTGGCTCCTACACCATCTCTCTTTCACCTCTCATCTCTTCGACTTCATCATCATTGATCGCGCGTAATATCACAGTGATAACAGCTCTTTCCTTGGCCTTATTCTTCCTCCACCTGATTTCCTGTCTATTTCATCGAGCTGTATTCTCTACTTCGTTTCAAGCTTATATTTCTCGCTGCAAAGTCTTTGTAAATAAACTCAAAAAATTCAATATCATTATCACCAAAACCATTTACCATGATCAAGTCATATCACTCTCTTGAAACCATGTCAGCAACACAATAGGTGTCCAAACCCCCCATGTTTCCGCTCCCCAAACTAACTACCTTCATCTCTCCAGACCTCTCCACCACCTCAGCACCACCTTCGCTCTTCCACCACTCCTCACCCATTCCCGGGTCCCTCCCTACACGGCTCCCCAACGATCCTCCCAACGGGCAAGTCGCAACCCACCATGTCCCTCACCAGCAGCGAATGACCCAGCTTCTCGGCAGGAGCCAAATCAGTGGTCTCACCAAGCTCATTGAAGGTAATGCTTGATGCATAAAGTGGAAAAGATCTTTGGCCCACTTTCAGCCACAGCCAGGATCACAACAGCAGCCAGTTCAGCTGCCGAAACAGCAGAGAGAAGTAAGGAAACGCTATGAACGCAGGCAATTAGTGAAGGAGCATGCACATAGCACTGTGGAGAACGTCAACCTGCAGCAGCAGTGAGTCCGTCTGTCGAACAGGACCCTCACGCGCCGCAATGCCCGACCCAGAGGCACAAGCAACGCTGCAGTCAATGGACTCCATGGCCCTGACAATTCTCGCCTCCTCGTTCGGCTTCCTGCCCGCCTTCTGGCTCTCTCTCGTCTTCCTAATCACTCGGCTACGTTAAATGCATGGAAAGGGAAGAAGTGGGCTTTATGGCACAGGGGCGGCAAGTCAGGATATGCTATGGCGATGAGGGTTGTTTTTGGATATAATTTGGATTGGTCTATATTGTGTTTGTTTATTTAAATCCTGCTATCTAGCATGCTTCGTGGTGATACGGCATTTGCCCAATTAACAGAGTGTGCTGCTGTGAATAGTATCTCATCGACATTCACGGACGTGCTGATGTGGATTCTCTTTAGCTTATGCTTCTGGGAGGAGTTCATTCCGGCGAGGAAGCTTTGGAATGCAAAGGCGTCATCGAACGAGAAGGTGTTGCTTCTCGAAAGGAATGTGCTGTTGCAATCGTGACCTCGCCGGCCAAAGAAAGATCTCTAGTCATTTCTGCGCACGACGCCGGGAAGGTCAAAGGGTTGTTGATCTCCCACGCAGATATATACTCGCCAACAAATTCAGCAATCCTCGCTGTACCCAGCACCAATCCGCAACTCGCTAACCACCTCTTATTCACCCTTGAGCCGCTCTGCATTCCTCCATGCGTAGAACGTCTGAGGGTATATTTATATAGAATTACCTGCACCGCCGCTTCGTCGTGCTGATGTGTGGAATTTGTTTGTTTCGATGTCTTTGGGAAACCAGCGAGCACCGTCAATAGTGTAACCCGACCTAACGACTCAGTACTGCACTCTAGACGGTCTACCTCGCTTTGCCGTGCTGGTTTATGGAGTTTGTTTGTTTCAATGTCTTTGGGAAACCAGCGAACACCGTCAATAGTGTAACCCGACCTGACGATCAAGTGCTGTACTCCAGTCGCTTCATCGTGCTGGTATGTGGAATTTGTTTGTTTCGATATCTTTGGGAAACCAGCGAGCACCGTCAATAGTGTAACCGGACCCAACGACTAGTACTGCACTCTAGACTGTCTCTCTCCCGCTCTGCTGTGCTGGTGTGTGGAGTTGCTTGTTCCGAAGTCCTCGAAAACGCTGCTACACGATCGTAAATACTCTCGGGGCAAGAGCTCTGATGTTACAGCGTCAGCTCCATGTCGTCCTTTGGCAGGTCCTCCTTAGTCTTTCCTTGGTGGAACTCGCGTTGCCAGGCCGACGCGTCTGCCGTAGTGCTGTCCTCCTGGAAGACACGCAAGGCCTCCGGAGGGTCATGGTCCGGTCCCTGATGCTGGAAGGTCCATAAGGACCCTTCAGGGTGGATCGACTCCATGTCAGCCTCGGCGTTGTCTCGTCGTTGGACCGTGACTTTGTATGCCTCACGAAGGCTGGCGACACGAGCCTTGTAGCTTCGAATGTTGGCTTCGATATCGGGCTTCAGGGCTGTAAAGGCTGAGATCTTTGGTGCCGGACGGTCCCTCCCGCTTCGAAAGGACCTGTTCTACCCGTCCAATATTCTTCAAGTCTCGTCTTTGCCCATGGTGAGTCAAGGGTACTTCGCCGGTACCTGCTCGACTCGACTCCTCCTCTTTATATATTTAGTTGAAGATGCGATCCAGCGCAGTTATGTGGAATATGAGCTCAGGTGCGATCCAGCGCAGCTATATGGAAGATGAGCTCATCACGTCGGCCCCAAATCTCATTCGTGGCGTAGTGCGCGTACTCTTCGAAATGCGGTCCGCGAGTAATGTCGGCTGTTGTTCACGGTAGAAACTGAGAGCGCAATAATAGATCTCCAGACTTGCGACTTTGGCAATAATGCTGTGTTTCTGCGGGATGTTATTTGAATGAATGATGGTCGTGTGTAAGAGACAACACCATATCTTGAGTCTCTATTGTCCTCATGCCACATGTGAGAGGTCAAAGACCCGCTGTATGACAAAGGGCGATTACTGAAGAATCTTACTTGCTGAAGTCGAATCGATCAATCCGCTGTCTGAAAAGTCCTGAGATGCTCAAAAGTGATAACACGGTCCTCTGCGTAAGTAATTCCTGGTGCTGTGGCCACTGCAAACTCCTCTTGGTCAACTGTACGGTCTGGGACGCATACCATCCAAGGCCACAGCGCGGTCCAGACCGTCACGGTCGCATTGAAAACCGTAGACATTAGCCCAGAGTGTCTCTTCACTTGTTGAGTCCGTTCAATCCCGCGGACGATC
Source organism: Usnea hakonensis (assembly GCA_013423325.1). NCBI lineage: Eukaryota > Fungi > Ascomycota > Lecanoromycetes > Lecanorales > Parmeliaceae > Usnea > Usnea hakonensis. The sequence continues at coordinate 214,951 of BLJB01000147.1, read as the reverse complement.
AGGCCTGCGAATAGGGCGAAGACGACGACAGTGACGGGCATAAGTTTTAGCAGGGTCGTCGACATGAGAATTGCACCACGTATCCCTCACCGATCGCCATTCTCCATCTGGCCCCAGGTACGCAGTACCCTCATTAGTGGCATCTATATACTCGCCAAACCTCCTACCCTCGCTATCTCTCTCCTCGCCCCCAACCTTAGTCCGCCAATCGTCGTTCCAGCAGCTTATGCCACCTGTCCATTCACGAAGCTTGAAGAGCTGCGGAATAGGATGTCCTCGCCAGCGAGAAAAAGGAAGAGCAAAAGCTCGATCTCGTATTGGCGGTCCGTGGAGCCACGCAGAGTGACCTCGGAGGTGCCAAGACTGGGAACGATGAGGTTTCTGTAAGCCAGGCCCGTACCGTCCACAATGTGCGTGTGGTGTGTCTTCCGGACTAGGCGGTATCTTCCGGGTAGTTTGTAGATCAGCTGAACAGCGGCGTCGTAGGTGAAAATTCGGAAGGTCGTTCTTCTGGCAATCCTTCGTCGACTTGTCGTTTTTCACCTGGTGTTAAACAACCCTACCGGCGTCCTTCACACACGGAGCACCTCGTTGTGAAAGGTGGAGTGCCGAAACATCTTCCGCTCTTCAGGAAACAAGATCCCCCCCTTTGATCCTTTGGTAAATCTTTTCCGACCAGGAGAAGCAGCACTGTCGGTTTTATATATGTATAGATCAATGTAATCGCAATCACATCAATCCCGTGGTAAACTCGGTTTCCTCCGGTTCTGAGAAGTATTGCAAGTCAATCATATCTTGTACCCGGTTGAGATGAGTAATATGGCAGGTCAACCATTTCTTGATATACGACTCGCTAAGCCAAGAAATCAAATCGTCCCAGCTCTTCATCATCAATGCATCATTCAAAATCTGATTTGTGTAGAACTCCCAATGCTCTTGCTCGAAGGAGTCGAAGTCGTATGGAAAGTGTTGTTCGTTGTCTACTCTAGCATTTTTCTAATATTTGGTACCAACAGTCCAGCTTGATAAAGGAATTTGAGTGTTGCCCGAGAGATCGACTTGATAATTGCCGATGATAGACGACTCGATGATAGAAGCTTCGATGCCTGCGACCGCGTTCTCGAAAATGGACGCAACATCTTAACTATTGAAAAAGTCGTTTTTTTCAACCCAATGGATTTTCTCGTTCGACGGACCAAGTTTAGCTTGTCGATTTTTTAGATCTTCGTCTGCTTATACCGCTTTCTGGCTGGTTGCTACTGTATCCGGGCACGGAAACGGATCGAATGCATACTCAGGATACTTTTCATCGAAAGCACGAAGGGCCTCCAAGTCATGTTCTCTCGAATACTCCGGTTGAATGAGGGGTGTTGAGATCTGTATCTCTGATATTGTGCTGAGACTACCGGAGTTGAGTAGAATGGGTTGGTAATCGGTTGAGATTGAGCTAGAATCGTCTTCAGGGAGCTCTGTACCGTCGTCTCGGTCAGACTGAGGTTGAGGCTGAGGTGCCTTGATGTTTGGTGGACGAGTTATTTGCTAAGGATGTTGGCTAGAATGATACCGTTTTCACTTTCGTTCGAGGCTTCACTTCCCCAAGCTTCACAAGTGACGTCCGTGGCATCGTCTCGGTGAAACTGAGGTTGAGGCTGAGGCGCCTTGATGTTTGGTGGACGAGTTATTTGCTAAGAATGTTGGCTAGAATGACACCGTTTTCACTTTCGTTCGAGGCTTCACTTCTCCAAGCTTCGCAAGTGACGTCTGTGGCATCAGCTGTGCTCTGTGAAGTCGGTATTTGGACCAGGAGTGTATCCGGGACCGGAGTTGAACCCTGCACTTGGACCTGCACCGAAACCAGGAGTAGAACCAGGGACGTGACCTCCAGCCGATTGCCCAGGCATGTGTGCTGTAGGTACCCCACCATTGTCTCCTTGTCCTGAACCTCCAATTTGTTCATAAGTCTTGTCCAAGGCCCAGATAGCAACTCCAATTGCGAGGCAGAGCATGAAGACGGACATTCCACCACCGGCCACAACTGCTGAAAACCATTCTTTGAACACTGGTATGACAATAATCCAAAAGATGACACCAAGCAGGGTGCAGACCACGCCTGCAATGAAGCTGTTCAGGTGCGGTTGCAGAGACGGTAGGTAGATGAAGCCCCGTCCGGACGAGTGGGGCGGTATTATAGATATATCATAATTACCGTCAGGAAGACCGTTTCGATTGCCATGATTGTGCCCGTGAGGCGGTGGTAGAGGAGGAGCAGGTGGTGGATGAGAGTTCATGGTGGATTTCTCTCGTTGCGACATGGCCGTTCTCTACCCTCACTATAACTCAGCGACGAATACCGAAGCCGCTTGAGAGCCTTTTTCGCCGCTGTACTCCTCTGGGGCGCTCTCTGTGGCAGGCGCGTCAGTCTTCCCGTCCTCTGTCGTCTTCTCCTCTTCTCTAGCCGCCGTCTCTTCTGGCTTCTCGGCTTCTGTTTGCCCTTCAACAGAATGCACCGATCTCCTTACCCACTTCCTCCTCCCTCTGACTCATCGCGCTTGTCCCAGCTTATTGCGCCGGCACGCTCCCGAAAGTGTCTCGACCGTTCTGAGAAGGTACTGCTCTTGGGTAGAGGCCTAGTTGAGACGACGCCTCGTTTCGTCGTCTCAATAAAGGGGGGCCTGCAAGAGCAATCGATCAGTACAAGAGCTCAATGAAGTTTGGTGTTACACGACTTACATTCGCGCCCTCACATCCTCGTACCTCAGCTGACTATGCATCCGAGTCGCAGGCTCCATGAACCCGCCTTCAAATGCTGAGGATAACACCAGAGGTATCTCGCGGGAGTATCGAACTGGGCGGGTTTCGGTCTTCGGTTATATAGATATATATTCTCTGCAAAAAAAAAAAAAAAGATAAAAAAAGAGAGAAAAAAAGGAGAGTGAGATGTCGATATCTTCAAAAATGAACGTGAAGAAAGGCAGGCTGGTTGCGAGACTATAATGGAATTGCTTAGAATGTACTGCCGATACATCTTCCAGCCGCCAATGACGCGTTGTTTATTTAACGTCAACGCGTCGTTGAGATCCTTTGGCTCTCCTAACAAGTAGAAGGTTCGTAGCCCACACCTCGGACAGGTAGATCTCCTGGTGGTGCCGTGGGTGTATTGGCGACTCTTGTCGACCTTTATCAGGGTAACTGATAATTGGCAAATTGTCCTCTTCACGAATCAGTTCACCTCGTTGTACCTACTCAATTTTGCTACATAAAGATCACTGTTTTCGTAGTCCATACCTTTTCCGTAGCCTCGTTGAGGAAGAAGACAGGTTTCGGCGGGGTGTGATTGTGTGTAGGGAGAGTGTAGGGAGAGTGTAGGGGTGCGTATATCATCGCTAGGGTATTAGAAGAGTCAAGAAGTCCTCTTCACGGACCAGATCATCTCGTTAGCCGTGCTCAAGCACGTTACATACGAATGATTGATACTTTGCCGCAGTACCTGACCTCGTAGAGCGGCGGTGGTAGGATATTTGGTGGGGACGCGCTTGTCTTTTGAACGTCTATATCCATGCCTTTGACGATGAGTGTGGCACTTTTTCGGTTATGTAGGATGCCGTCGATGCTTGCGCGGTAGATAAAGATGCATAGGTGTCTCTTTTTCCTATATTTCAAGGATCAACAAATTAGCCAGAACACAGTAGCCACGGTATCAGGGCAAGGGAAAAGGGCCACAGACATCACGAGCATGGAGTTTCTCAGCGGTAAATTCCTCGATGTTGGATGTATATGGTGGAGGCTTCGATGCCCTCTGCGAAGTCGCCAAATATTTCTCTGACCTCGGATTACTTCACAATGAAGCCGAAACCTTTCTCCTCGATGTATGATACCTATTTCTCGCTCCTCAGATTCCTCTATCTCTTCTTCCAGAACGACGCCGGGTATTAGCTTGGGTAAGAGTCTTCTCCCGGGAGTCTCTGTAAACTCCTCCACCGTGGCCCGAGTTTGTTAGCTTGAATCCTCGCTTTTATGAAGTGAAGGAATGGACATGGCGAAGGATGCAAGTAGACGAACGGAGGTCTCTAATGGCTCGAATAGACTTACTCTATCTCCCTCGACATCTCCCATGAGGGCAGATTTTCCGATCCTATCAGAGACTCGGTCTGGCGATGGTGCTGACCACCAAGACTGTGTGTTATCAGGTTCAGCTAGCCATCTGAGCATTTTGTAGAAGGGACTCATACCTGAGGAAGTCGTGACCCGTATATTTGGATGCCATTTAACGTCCGGCCCAGGACGATGATCAGTCAACTTTGTTCTGGTTAGCAGATTTGCTTACCAGAAATTATGGTCATCACGTTGGGCACAGCAGAGTGGAGCGATGTGAAAACTCAAGTATATTTTCTCTTTTGTCTATATAGTTTAGCATTCGTACCAGCCGCCACCTGGAGAGCTCGTCCATGCGGCGAACAATCTCAATGTACCACCAAGCTTCCTCAGACAGTATCTACTAATATTAGCAAAATATAGATATATCAGCTGAGTATAGGAGGCTTGCCTTGTCCGGGAGGATTTTGAACTCGCGTAGCACTTAAGAGTAAGTACCTGGTCTTGTCCACTGTTCATACATTGGAGTATCGTCTTGAGGGTTAGCCACCGTGCTCTGTGGCATCGTAGTGTCATCTTCCATCTCTCCCAAAAGTTCGGAGTCCGAGACCATAGTTGGGCCTGAGGGACCTTGTCCTGATGCTCCTTGGGACCTGGACGCCTCGAGTCGCGAAATCGCAAATGATACTGCGTAGTAGTCGTAACCGCAGCCGCAAGGGTGCCGCCCGATGCAGCTACCCTCTTTATCTTTTCAATGCGATCTTGTCGAGTTGGAGCTTCGCTTTTCTTGCGCTCATTTAACCCGAGCAAGGAGTATCTTGCCTTCTCGTAGGAATCGAGATCTCTACCTACACTAAGATTTGCCTTTCGCTACGCATCTGTCCTGAAACTATCCATATATTCCGTCTGCGCCTCCCTGCCTTTCTTTTTCAGCCAGCTGATGAGTCCGTATCTGGTTCGGGCGTTGCTCGGCCGCTTCGATAGAGCACGGTGGCGATACTTGGGCGCAACCTTCCTATCGTTAGGACTCCACTCTGTCCACATACGCGCTGCGATATCCGAGAAGGTGATGCGGTTATCGGCTCTTATCCCATCCGCAAATTTGCGCTTTTGCCCAAATATTTCGATGGCGTCGGTGCATCAATGATGAAGGCAAAGCCTTTTTCCTCGTTAAACGTCTAATGATTGATTAGCCGGGAACTACTAGAATCTTGGCATATAAGAACATGATGACAGGATATCCCCCTTACATACCTTTACTATCCCCATCTCTCGCTTCTCCTCTTCCTCGACGTTTTGCTTCGTAGCTGTCTCACGCTGTCTCTCGTCTTCGACAGGGTACCCGCCTTCTTCCGCTTCAACTTTCGTGGCGGCAGCACCCTTAACTCCGCCAAAGACGAAAGAAACTGCTTGGCCAACGTAAGGTTCATCGAGTCCACCAAGCGATCTCTTGTGGAAGAAGGCACTAGGATAGACCGTCAAATTCAAGTTTCACTAGAAAGCGGTTGGACAATAAAGCTGGATTTTAACTTACTCTTCTTCTCCATTCGTGTGTCTGATGAACCTATACCCTTTCTCGGTATTCCAACGCTACAACACACTAATTCCAATCAAAGTTGCACCGAGTGAAATGTGCTTTCGCCATCGTCGAGCCTATTTCCCTGTTGGACCCCGCAGCCTTGTGCTGCTCCCTGCTGATCCGGAGGTGTCGGCTACTGCCTTGGCCGCAGCATCGCCTGAGACTTGTATATATTTTTAGTCTTCTCGTTTCTGGACGCTTTCTGAGTTCTCTCTCCTTCGATCAATAGATGTCTATAAGTGTTTGCGGTATTAAAGGTAAGATATGTGTGTGCAAGGAAGGGTTATGTGGGTGTAAGGAAGAAGAAGAAGAATTCCGTTTCAATGCTCCTTCCTCCGACATCATGAAATGTCGAGTGACTCCTAGTATTTGCTGTTGTGATACTCTGCCTTCCAGTGATCTTCTTTGGGAATGTTCTCGGGCTTGACGTAGCGGCACCTCATCGCATATCGCAGCTTACCCTCTAGGATAATAGCGTGCTAAAACGTGTTAGCTTTAAGTAGTAGTAAAGGTGTAATAGAAATACCGACCTCGAAGTATTTTTGCAAACTCCGCCCATTCATCACGGTGATGTCGCCATACTTGAGTTTGAGGCTGACGACCGGAGGCGCTGTGCGGTTGCTTCTATATTTTCCCGCTTGCACATTCTTGAAGGATTTCTTCTTGGCGGCGTTGAAATGAGTTTCGCTGATGTGGCTATACAGGCTGTTCAGCTTCATGCGATCTTCCCATCCAGCCAACAAGGTCGGTCTCGTGTTCAACGACCAGGGTAGGGCATTCGTTAGTCGGCAGAGTGCGACCAGAGTGTTTAGAAGTGTTGTCGGCGATTCCATTCTGCATTCTCCGGAACAGTTAAACCTTCCAAAAGGCATGTCCCGCTTCGCCTTTGTGTCGATAGACCTGGGCGTTTCCAAAAAATGGGAACTGGGTGCTTTGAGCAGCCATCATCTTTCGCATACGTGGTATATATTTTTACCACCCTTCCATAGGTGGTTAAGGTCGTTGTCTTACGGAGGTAGTATTAGACCATTGCCAACCTTGGGGTATTGAGGTATGAGTCATGCTTATCGTTGTGTAGAGCGTAGACCCTGTCCATCTCTTCGGTCAAGGTTTGGATTTGGTAATTTAGTGTGTTGACAGTAGGGTCAACGAGGCTGGCATAGTCACTGGGGAGTAGCCCGGCGCGAGACCATTACTAAACTTGGGGCATTGAGGTATGAGTCATGCTCATCGTTGCGTAGAGCGTAGACCCTGTCCATCTCTTCGGTCAAGGTTTGGATTTGTTGATTCAGTGTATTGATAGCAGGGTCAACGAGGCTGGCATGGTCACTGGGGAATAGCCCGGCGCGAAAACTTGTGTTGAAGATAGTGTAGGAATTCGGTGATAATGAGTCGAAGTTTGGACGGACAGCATCGATTCCCATTGGATTGCCGACCGCAACCTTTCTTGGTAATGCATTCCAACTCGCGATCGTCATTGCCCGCTGTCCGCGACCGTTGGTCCGAACGCGATTGGTTTCTGGCCGTTCAGTGATTTCGGCCTCGATTCTGATCTTCTGCAATTTCTACAATACAAAGACTTGTCGCATTGTCTCGATCGCTTTGGTGCTGTAGGAATCAACATGAGCGACACCCTCCACAATGCTGCCATCATCCGGATTCACGTAGTGAGGAGTATCTGGCCTATACCAGTCCACATTGATGAAGTCTAGTTGCCATCCCTCATCTCGTGTCCGTTTCACCGCACCTGGGCTCGTGAAACTAGGATCCACGGCCAGAGCAAGCCGCCGATCCGTAATCGTCGAGAATAGTAAAACAAGACCATTTTCGCGATAATCTTGGAATTGGGTTGTAGACTGGTCAGGGCCGATTTGTTCTGACTGTCCACCTAGTGTAGCCGAATTTGGTGGCGCATTGTGCTCATCGCAGCGTGCGATGTTTTGTTGAGCCTTGAGCTAGTTGATTGTCCTCGAAATCCGCTTAATCGCTTCTGCTGCCGAGCAAGACCTTGACACTGGTTTTCCTATCAGTGATTTGTTCTCAATGGAGAGAATCTTACATCATTAACAACAAAAGCCAAGGGTAAACTTACGAGCAAATTGTGCAGCCCAGATCTGCTTCCTATTCAGCAGTAGGGCATCCGTTGGTAATAGATGATGAACACTGAAATGTGAATTTGTGAGTACCGTAAGTGAGAGCTGGGGGATAAGGTATTCGAGTGGTTATTTATTTGATATAGAGATTTGATCGGTAGGTGACAATGAGGAATGTTGGGGATGCCTATACTTGAATGCATTCAAGAGAAACTAAGGAATAACTCGAATGCTTGAGAGTAAGTATCGGTCGCAAGAAGCAGCTCAACCGTCTTGAGCATTTCGAAAGATCAGGCAATAGAAGATAAGCTGCCTTGTGAAAGAAGGTTGTTAAAGGTGATCGGTTGCAAGAAGCAGCTCAACTGTCTCAAGCATTTCGAAACAGCAAGCAATAGAAGATAAGCTGCCTTGTGAAAGAAGGTTGTTAAGGTGATCGATTGCAAGAAGCAGCTCAACTGTCTCAAGCATTTTGAACAACAAGCAATAGAAGATAAGCTGCCTTGTGAAAGCATGTTGTTAATGGAAGAAAGATCTTGAAGTACTATGAAGGCTGTTGTATATAGAGACATTTGAAGGTTGGGCTTTGATTCAAGGTCTGTGTCGAGTATTTAGGAAGGATGGAGGTATTGGGAAAACGAAGGGTCTTTATAGCTGTGAACCCCGGGCGTCACACCAGCAGTGAATTGATCTTAGATCACGGGTGAATGCAAATGACGTGGCCCTCATCATCACTTAACGGTCTTCTCCGGTGGTCTCGGTGGCGTTCTTGAAGAAATGAATTGATATTATGTGACATAGCCAGTCATAAGCCCTCAAGGTCGAAAAAAGCGGGTCATTCACACGGTATTAAAGCATTCACACCGTAGTAAAGCATTCATATGACAAAACTAATCCAGATCAGGTTAATGGTCGAGGCATTTTGATCGACTAGCTCGTGAAATGTGGAGTTTAACTTTCAAAGTTGAACACAGAGCTCGTCAAGTCACAGCTGGCAGTGGCAATTCCCTTAATGTTGCAGACATGTCACTCTGGCTGAGGTGAGGGGCTGCAGAGGAAAGTTTTTGATCGACTAGCTCGTGAAATGTGGAGTTTAACTTTCAAAGTTGAACACAGACCTCGTCAAGTGAATCTAACGAGCACAGCTGGCAACGGCAATTCCCTTAATCTTGCAGACATGTCACTCTGGCTAAGGTGAGGGGCTGCAGAGGGAAGTTTTTTGAACACCGATAAGGTTGCCGCTCAGCAAGCCAGTCTACATTCCGCTGCTCACCTAATATTCTATATGCTAGCATGCAATTATGCATTTCAAAGTGCTAGAGATACAGTATTTGCCATATTTCAAGACATGGGGCTCATGAAGGAAGAGTACGATCTTCGTGGAGGGGAAGGATTACCAGTCTAGAGGTCAAGAGATACAGTAATTTGCCACTGTTCCAAGTGATGGGGCTCATAGAGGATTAGAAGAGAGGTCACAAGATGCAGCGGAAGTTTAGCCATCTTGAAAGGCGTGCAGCTCATAAACGAAGATTTAGCCCTTCGCCACAGTAGGACTGGGGGTTAGTAATTTCGGATATCGCATGACTCGTTTCGGTGTTGTTTCCGTGCATGGATTCGGTAAAATTACCATGGCCATGGCCATGGCAAGAGAATCAGTAGACTGTGTCTTTTCAGAAGTGCATAAATAGGGTAATTTGCACTGGCAATGGCTCTTCAGTAGATTCTTCTCCTTCAGAGTCTCCTTCATTGCATTGCAGTCTTTTTCGCCCACCCAATCCTGCCTGTATATACATATCTATCTACTCCAGGTCTATATCGAATAGATATGGGAGTCTTTTTAGCGCTGTGGCAAGGCCTGAATATACTTTCAGGGGTCACTGTTCGGCCTACCCATGGCAATGAGACAGGCCGAACACTGCTGCAACTACCTCCTGTGTTCATTTGACCATTTGCATGCAATTCGCTTGGTTAGGATGTGGCGAACGAAGCACTAATGGAGGAGTAAAGAGGGGTCACAGGAAAGTGGGGAAGATAGCGCGTTCTAGAATTGAGAGCAAGAATGATCGCGACTTTTGATTGGCTATCCATAACGATGCTTGCTCAAACCTTGATTGCTGAGTTTCAGTAAAGGGCGCAGAATTCATCGCGATGGATAGTGACAAAAACTTCTGTGTTTAGAGTTTCTGTGCTTTGGCCTCTAATGTCCGAAGCTTCCGATAAGTGAAGAGAGTCAGAGTGACACCTTACATGGAGGGGCGTATCACCTGCTCGGGCGATCCAGAAGCCTTATTTGAGCCCTCACAAAGCCATGAACACAGAAGGCTGAGGTTGCTTCTGATCATCCAGGATCTCCAAATTATGGTAGGAACATAGAGTAACCTAAAGAAGCTGGACTTCAGAAGATACTCAAAGCAACTCGGGTTCAAACCAATCTCACATGGATTGATGCGCCCTTCAGCATCTTCCTTTGTCTTCTTTTTGTCTTGGATGCAAAGGCAAGGGTGCTGGAGAAACTTCATTAAGAGAACATGCGAGGCTTCAACTTTGCCTGGAACGAGAAACTAAGGTCATCTTGGATCAAAGTGCCTATCCATGGTATTTAAACCTACTCCAAGCTGTGAAAAGACTCTTACATACACTACATGAAACGTGAAAGAAATCTTCAATTTTGAAGTCTTAACTAGAGAGCATGAAAGCTGTTTGCTTTTTTAGGATTTCCAAGTGTTCATGTTTGATGCATTGTTGAATTGGCAATTTCGGCTATGCGGTTTTCATGGTTCCCAGCCTTCTCTTGGCAGTGGCCAGGGGTTCTACCCAGAATGCATGTTAAATAGGACAGGATCCAGGGGAGTTTCTGGAGATCAATCAATGCCTCTTGAACATCCATATACCTAGATTTCAACATGCATAATGTATGCATATGTCTTGTACGTGGAAGTAAACAATAATGCTTTAAAGCTTCCATCGTTTTACGCGCAATCTGTAGGCAGCAGAAAATGCTGTAGAATGCGAAACAAATTGGTGCCTGCGTTCCTGGAGGCCTCGCAGCTCAAAGGAACCACTTCCGTAGCAAATGGTAGCAGTTCGATCCGGTCCGGGTTCGGTCAGCCGCGGCAGGTTTTCCGGGCTACACTCGGGTTTGGTGGGGGCTCATACCCCTGGTGCCTTCCCTAGCTGTATGCACCAGGCTTCCGGGTAGCTTACGGGGTGTGTACACCCTGGGGGGCCCCTATTTTGAAACATGCGCCCTAAGGCCAGCGCATGGGGGCATGCGCCTTCTTTGAAAAAAGGGGCCAATTGTCACGAACAAGTAGTGATTTAGGTACGATCATCTACTTCGGTGGGGGCTCGGCGCTCTTTTGGCTTTGCGGTAAGTGGGCCTGAACCACTAGAAAGTCACATTCTGAGACCTGATCTGCAAAAAGCCTGGGGGTTTTCCCCCTCCATCAATACCGATCAGCAAATTGGCAAAATTTCTTGCTTACAAGAGACAATGAGGGAGAGTAAGGACCAGGATGGAAAGCGACAGCAACCAGAGAAGATGAAGGACTGGGTGTTTGATGTCCTTCTAATTTACATCATCATGAATACACAAAGCAAATTTTACGTCACATTCAATCTTTGGCCAAACGAAGAGCCAAACTTGAACCACAAATCGGTTTGTCCACTTGTACGTGCTAAGTTGAAAATTTGATGTGGTAGCATTGAGATACGTTCCTACAGTATCTGCACACGGATCGACGATAGTCGTTGAGTTTAAGTAACGGGTCGTGTAAGTAGATAGCCGCTTACCGCCCATCTTGAGAGAGAGAAAAGAAAGTCTGTTTGAGTACGGAGGTCTGCATCAAAAGTCCTGCGACATGCTTAGACTCTTCGGATAATGCTCTACACCCAAAATGGGGCCGTCTTCCGGCTTTCGGTGCAGACCTCTATGCGTAATACCTGTCACTCCAAAATGTACAAACTCATCCTTTGCCGTGCAGATGAACAGTGAATATACTAAACGCGAAATTCACTAAACGCGAAATTCACTAGGCGCGAAATTCACTAGACGCGGAATTCACTCCTAGCATTCACTTTTAAGCTAGGCGTCTAATGTAAGGTATTCGTTACTTTACAAGACCATAAAGTGAATATGAAACCCAGTGACGTTCAGATACCACAGAGCAGCAGACGTCACAGAGCAGCAGACGTCACAGAGCAGCAGACGTCACAGAGCAGCAGACGTCACAGAGCAGCAGACGTCACAGTGCAGCAGACGTCACAGTGCAGCAGACGTCACAGTGCAGCAGACGTCACAGTGCAGCAGACGTCACAGTGCAGCAGATACCACAAAGCAGCATCCCAGATAGAAGCAAACAGATCCATCCAGCATTGTGACAGTAATGAAAAGCAATCGTAGAGGCGTAATTGCAAAGTATCAGGCAGCCACAGCGGCTTTCATCTTTCTGGCAAATAAATATTCTGCCGCTACATATCACCCGCATGTCTCTCTTCTCTATTTGAGAGTGAAAGTCCCTGAGTGCCGGCTTACCAGGATCTTGGGTCTTCGGTAGAATGGTTTCGGTAATCGCTAAGGGGATCTCTTCACAAGACAAAATCATATTCTACAAGAGCTAGACGGCAAGTGTTCAAATCTAGGTATGTGGATGTTCAAGAGGCATTGATTGATCTCCAGAAACTCCCCTGGATCCTGTCCTATTTGATATGCATTTCAGGTAGAACCCCTAACCACTGCCAACAGAAGGCTGGGAACCATGAAACCACATAGCCGAAATTGTCAATTCCAACAGCAAGTGTGCTTAGGGTATAAGAGAGAAATATTTGTGCAAGAACAGATATGGGTATGGAACGCTAAGACTTCGAGTCTGACTTGGGAGCAGGGCTCAGTTACTTGTCACAGCGGCGCTGAGGGCTAGTGAGCCGCATCGCAAGCGGGGTTTGAGTTTCAAATGATAATGAAGTTCTCATGCATGATAAGGGCTTGTCTCAAGTCCCAGAGGACATTACTAGATTGTATGAGGAATCGTTACTCGGGCATGTGCACAAGGTCTTCGAGGTCTAAAATAATCCTCCCGATCCATAAAGCAAAAGGCCGTAGCCTGATTCAGTCATGCCTTTTGTTCGGGCCGCAATCGGCGCAATCCCATTTGATAGAGTGATAAGTAGTATCTCTAATTATGGTCTGGAACCGCTCATACCAGCACGCCTATCTTCGAACACCACAGCCCAAAGAGTCTTGTACCTGCATCAACATGTATACTCTCCTGCACTTGCCCCACCAGATTTGGATTCTGCTCTTACTGACGAAGGTAAAGATCCCGTTTTGAGTTGTGCATTTCAAAAAGAGGCAGAGCGAAAGCAACAAGATTAAAAGAAACGCGTCCTCTTCAAAGTCCGAAAATAGAAACTTAGAAGCGCACATCATCATCGTCATCATCATCATCATCATCATCTTAATCCATCCCATCATCCAAGGAGCAACCCACTTACGAAACCGCCCCCTCGATCCTTCACCACCAAGCCCAAATTGCAAGCGCCAAGCCGAGAAATTTTTGCGGGCGCGTTCTGTCCGCTGGGTATAGCCTGATTCAGACCAGAATTAGTGGTGGACGCGGGAGTATGCGGGGTGCGTAGATAAGGTAATAGAAGTAGTCCAAACTTACTGGAGAAAGGAGGATCTTAGTCGCAAGTCGAAATACTGGTTTAAAGGTACTACTATCCCTCCAGCAAATAAGTTTGCGCCAAATCACAATCGGTATAAACTCACTTACTGGAGGGATAGTAGTACCTTTGAACCAGTATTTCGACTTGCGACTAAGATCCTCCTTTCTCCAGCAAGTTTGGACTACTTCTATTACCTTATCTACGCACCCCGCATACTCCCGCGTCCACCACTATGATTTCTGGTATATATATATAGGCGGAATATAATGTGGTGTAGAAGTCGCTGGATCTATGGACGTATGCAAGTGCTGCTGATATGCACTCTATTAGTTTGGAACATTAATTGGACTCAGACATCAGGACTCACTACTCTTCAGCATCCGCCGTCCCATGGTACCGGAGGACCATCGAATCGCAGTCCGACGTGTGTCTTATGTCTGAGATGAGACCGAGGCCGAAGTGCAGCAAATTCATGTGCTCGTCTGTTGATTCCATGGCTGGAAGGGTTGATGATGCGGACATGGAGGGTTTGGTGTTAGAATTTCTGTCACACATGAAGGTATTAGTCTTTTTCATTCTCTCAAGAAGTCTGACGGATTTCAAACGGCTAAAACACTATCAAAATAGTCGAGTGGGTTTGGAGCCAAATGATGAAGAAATAGCCGTACTTACTGAAGTTCAATCAGTCACGCCTGCTGTCTAAGCAGTCCTGGATTCCTCGAAGATGAAAGATGGAGTGAAATGGGAGTGTGTTTGAATTGACAACGATGTAGAGGAGCTTTGATTGCCTTGGACTATTAAAAGAATAATGTGATATAGACTGAAAAGTTATGAGGGATGTGATTGAATTTTGGGGGGGAGGACTGGAGATTTGTCTTGTGGTAGTGAAGTTTATGTGAAGGAAAGAAGTTTAAGACGGGGGACTTGGGGGTATTTGTATTCATTGAGGTACGCTAAGTCTTCAACGTAAGCTTGGTCTTCAGACACTCCGAGATTACAATGTGGGCATCTTCTCACTGGGTAACAGATGATTGGCTTGTCCACGCTTTGACGCTGAAAATTTTCACGCAAAAGATCTGCGTACAAATTTCTGATCTGGTACAATGCTTTACTCACCGCTCCTTAGTCGTACCACACTTCTTCGTGCATGCAACCTCTTTGAAAAAAGATATCCTAAAAATCGGAGTAAGCAAGCCACGTTTCAAAACAAAGTGGAGATATTTGTCACTCTTGAGCTGGACGCCTCGTGAATACTTCAGAGTAGTACGGATTGGCGGGATAACACTTATTCCCGGAGCTCTTTTCGCTTAGCCCTCAAATCAAATCAGTGGTAGGAGTCCTCACACCATCACCAAACTGCGAACGAAATTGATTTGACGCAGGTCAAAGGGGCACACTACATCTTCGCTCAACTAAGTAGAGTATCGGATACTTGCCTGTCTTACCTTCTTGCCGGAATCTCGATCTCGAGCCATAATTTCCTGCAGTGCACTCGACAGGGGTCCGATTTGGAAAGCGGAATGAAGTTGCTGATGCTACATCCGAAAGTCAGCTAGACGCGAAGAGAATTTGCAAACACGGAAGAGAAGGAGATTGCTGGTAACACCAACCGGAGTGGCCGCAGTGGATTGATGATGACGTTTTTATTGACGCTGTTCTGAGAAGGTTGCACCGTGTCGGTACCTTTCCACGCCTCCTCGATAGAACAAGGAGCCCTTACATGTCTTACCTTGGTGCTCGGACCGCGAGCCATGATATCGGTCAATGCCTTCAAAGTTAGCCAAAGCCGGATATTAGCTGGATGCGACGGTATACGGACACACGAAAAGAAGATTGCTGGTTAAGACCAACCGCAGTCGCCGCAGAGAATATGTGCTGACGATGGTAGTGTTCAAAAAAGGTTACATTCTCCGCATCGTGCAGCTACTTTTCCATACCACCTTAATAGACCATGGAGCCCTTGAATGCCTTACCCTTGTGCTGCTCGGACCGCGAGTCATAATATCCGTCAATACATTTAACCGGGGTACGTTTCATTGCACTGCCCTCATCCAAAAACAGCTCGATTCCACCAGAAACATGGGATACGAATACAGATGATAAGACCACTGGTAACACCAATCAGTGTCGCCGGAGAGGATGGGTGATGACGATGGTGGTTTTCAGGAAACGTAGCATTCTCCGCACCGTGCGTCTACTCTTCCACACCACCTCAACAGACTATGAAACCCTTACATGTCTTATCTTTGTGCTCGGACCGCGAGCCAGCATTTCGTTCAATGCCTTCTACAGGGGTGTGTTGCGTGCAACCGACCTCATCCAAAAATAGCACGATGCCTCCAGGACCACGGAATTTAGAGGCACATGAGGAGAAGTACGTGTTACACCAATCGCAAATCACCGGGGAGGATGAATAGAGGATGATGGTATCGCCAGGTCCCCAAGACATTGCGCATGCATTAAATTGGCTTGTTTTACAGACATGGGTCCCTGCATGGTACGGCTTACCGCCCATCGATATGGTATGGCGTACACTGACATCAATGGCCAGTCTTTCTAACGAGCGGTGTACCTATCCCTTTTCTCATTCAGCACCCTGCCGATGACGCTCTACTACCTCACCTTACCGGCCTACACGTCCACCTGTCCACGAAGCCCCCCTTCAATCTACTCAGACGAATTGGGGTGGATGCAGCTATGCGCCAAAAAGTGGCAACGGGATTTACACACCGCTCGCATGTGAACGGTCATATATGTGTCACGGCCAGTCACCACAACGGTTGTCTTATCTCTGGCAATTGGCAAAGGCTCTCACTTTCTACGGCTATGAAAGGATTTCTCATTCTCCTCATTGGAAAAATGTCAGACCAAGTGTCTCAGAGCGGCTCTGGCCATCTCCCAAAGACCACAGCAAGGTGTGGAAAGGCAGTTGGGTGAGCGATAACCACTCAAAGTGCTTGAGGCATACAGTAGCATCTACATTATTGTCTTAACCCGTCTACAATACCATTTCGGTACACACCTCTTGGAAATTGAATGAGAGACGTGTAAAACCGTCGGGTAGCCCTTCAACCATGTTCTAACGCCGCCTCAGATCACATGAGTACAAAAAGATAATCAATTTCCGGAGAGAAACGTAAGACGGACTGTAGAAGCCATCCAATAAACGCTTTCACATCGAGACATGGCAACAGCATGAAGCAAAGTAAGCTGGACTTGTCCCACGGTATCGCCCCCTACAGCCAAAGTCCCTCGGCTATCATCGCCCCGAGACTCACGTATTATTAAGGTAATTAAGCCGGATACATGGCAGGGGGTACGTATGAGGCAAATTCTTTCCGGCCTTGTGCATGACACTGCACTATTTTCAGCTTGTGCATCTTTTCCATACAAATACGAGCCTACGTTACCGTTTTGGAAACGGGTCTAGAGGCAAATACGGACCGCATGGCTCCACTTTTACTCAGTGTCATGAGTTAAGGCCTAGACTAAGGTAAAGATGCTGCCAGCCATCTTGAGGACCCCTGAATCGAGAATGATAATTGTATCATTCAATTTTTATTTGACCCACGTGCACGGATACATTTGAATCGGCTGACGGTTTACCCGGACGCTCCTTGATGAAAAGCTGAAATAATCCCAGCCTTGATCGGCCTCAAGGACTGATGTGTCAATGTTACTTTACTTCATACTTCAAATAAACTCTCTTAACCTGCACGCTGTAGATCATTGCATGACAAATTATCTCCGACAGCCCCTAATTTTCGACACGTAAGCCGCATGTACCTGCAGCCGAAATTCTGGCATGAAGGTCCCATTTCTTTTCTCCGAGGCTTCACACATTTCAACAAGTAACCGAGATGCTCTTTAAACTCTCATATCCGAGCGGTGGCGAAAAAGGAGGGCGGGCGGAAGGAAGAAATGCAGCAGCTGGAAAAGGAGGGGGAGGATGTCACAATTCCGCCACACTCAGCAGAACGCTGACAGCACAGAGCCTTGAAGACCACCCCAATAATACACTCTCGTCGTCACCAAATCATCCTGGCTTTTGGCTTCCACCACTTAATACTGGGTACGCCTAAATGCTAAATTCAGATTATCTTCAAATTTCATCACACCGTAGACTGGCTGTATTTAGGCAAAGATCCTCCTTTAATTCAACAAAAGTTGAAGACTGAAGTTCTGTACGATGAGCCGAATTCTGTTAACAAGGCACATTGGGCGTCTCATCTCAGGGTGAATACTAGACTAATAGGCCATTTTTAGAGTACTATCGTAGCCTGTAAATCTTCACTGACATATCAGAGGATGGAATATTGTTTTGATACACATCCTGAATAAAGGAACGCGATCGCAAACTGTGTATACCCTTGTTCTACCTTTGTTTTGTGGAAGCCTAGAATGAGCCGAGCATCAGCCAGACCGCCCAACCCTCATCACCTCTGAGAAGCGTTGCACAAAAGAAAATCTACATTCAGAGAATCAAAGTTCGCCGTAGTGGGGCAACCTCACCGCCGCCAGTGAGTGACGCCCTCTCAGCCCTCCCCACGACCATCACTGGCTGGTCGAACAACTGCTACACCACCAGCCGGTATTAACTTCTATGCTTACACCTTCCGATCTACCACTGACCTCATCGACCTCTTCGAGCGCTCTCGTGGAAGACGCCCCAGCAACGCCCTTGAGAAATCAACCTTACCACCAAGATCGCGACCGCTCACCACTTACATTTGCGCTACTGCTCTTGTTACGCAGGATTACGATGAGCCTAGGAAATTTGAAGTGCTGTCGCGGACAGAGATCCGGACAGGGAGTCTTGGGTGGAAATTCAGACTCGTCTATTGCATTCACTGTTCTCCAGACTGAGAAGTCTGCACGTCCCATCTCCACACCCATTCCACCAGCACGCGGCGCCTACGAGGCAAAACAGGTTCCAAAGACATGGTTCCAATCACGAAAGGTATGCGACTGAGAGTGCTGCCCCTGTTTGGCCAGTCAATAAAGGAGGGTATGACGATGCACGCCGCGTTTTGTCTGGTATTGGCCGGATTCTTACGTGCAGACGAGTTCCCATTCTCAATCTGTGATTCGAAGGAGGATGAGGAGTTCAGCGATTCACTTCTCAATCGCCGTTCGGTGAGACTCCATGACAACAACCTTGAGTTGAAACAACCAGCGTCGAAGACTGACCCTATTCAGCAAGATGAGACGCTCACGATGGCAGCTACGTGCAACGCAGCATGTGTAGTCGCAACCAGAAGCTTCTCTTTCACGACGGACCAGCCTCATTCTCAGCGTCCTCCTTCACAATCATCCGGGCGTTCTCGAAACGAGGCAGCATTGCACTTGGCCAAATGTTCATCGCAGTGGGTTTCGAGCGTCAATGCAATGGGCGAGGGGCTATTACATCGGACTCAAGCTGCTGGTCTTAGCGAGGTTGAGATACAAGTACTGGAGCGATGTAAGTCAGTGTTTCCAGCGACCCATTGTGTGGTCACCATGATATGATGGAATGAGGGCGCTAACACTTGATACGAGTAGTCCTTCCAAAGCCACCGCGATGGCTTATGCAGCAACCCTGTCTCCCTTCTACCAAGCACACTCACCAGGGCCACCAGACCCAATGACTCACCTCACGACAAGCTCTGACATTCCATACACCACTACACGACGTCCATTCGGACTAACTCAGCAACTCGATCTCTCCCCTTCCGAGCAGCCTCATCAGGACCACCAGATCCAAACATTTACCACACGGCCCTACATACCTACATACGGTACAAACCACTATACAGTGTGAACTCGGGTGCAAAGGCTAAGCAGTCAGCCTCGGCTAGCTACCTCAAAATGAAGGATCGCTATGAGAAATCCATGGCAAAGCCGATCCCGGCGCATTTAAATTGCTGTAGGCGCCGCGACCGAGCATCTTGCACAGCAGCTCCATGTCAAGGGATGGCACTGTCATACTGGGACACGAAGAATCCCTGCGAGAACGCAGCCACGCCACGTCTCACCAACACAAAGCCTACGCCTCTTTCATCGAACGATTGAATGACCTGAGCGAAGATACTACAGTGGAAAATTTGAAAGAGCAAGGAAATACCCGTGGGAGAATGCGCTGGGGAGAAATGCAGGATTTGAGCAAAGGCCATCGAAAAAGCCGTGAAGAACTGGGACTGGTTCACCTGCATCTCACCTGCGTTCGTCTCCCACCTCTGCCGATAGAAATCCCGTGCTCACAACAGCCTCACCTCAAGCGCACACTGATCTGATCGAGGATTGATTGGCCTCTAGCCAAAAACTCAGCATTGATTAAAGTGGGACGGCCATTGAGCCACGATGCAAGCGTGCCATTAAGAATATGGCTTCGGCGGCCACAATCCCATCGGCAGAGGCCCTATGATATTTTTTTTGGCACAGGCTGTCGCCTCTGCGGTGGGTACAGGATAGTCGTGATGAGTCGAAGCTGGGGGCAACGCGCCTTTTTGTCACAGGGAGATCGTCATCATCGCGGTCTAGGCAACAATTTGAGAAAGACACAACGCTAGCATTACTGCAACTTGGCCAGCGCCAGAGACGACATCGTTGGTGCCATCATACGAGGAAGAGTGCTCACAAGCAATATCATACAAGAACGGGCTATCCTTTGGACGAGTTGAGACAGAATTATCCAAGAATAATGTGTACTCGGCAAACCTATCAGCGCAGCGGCACAACCGAGTGGTACGAGGCCTAAATAGATTTATGCGTTAGTGCTTCGTTCGCCACATCCGAACCATGCGAATTGCATGCAAATGATACGGGAACTAGATGCAGCAGTGGTTGGCCTGTCTCATTGCTATGGGTAGGCCGAACAGTGACCCCTGGAGGTATATTTAGGCCTATTACCACAGCGCTAAGAAGACTCCCATATCTATTCGATATAGACCTGGAGTAGATAGATATATATATACAGGCACAGGTGGGTGGGCGAAAAAAGACTGCAACACAAGGAAGGAGACTCTGAAAGAGACGAATCGACTGAAGAGCTATTGCCAGTGCAAATCACCCTATTTATGCACTCCTGAAAGGACCCAGTCTCCTGATTCTCATACCCTAGCCATGGCCATGGCCACGCACCGAAACAACACCGAGACGAGTCATGCGATATGCGAGATCCGAAACCACTAAGCCCCAGTCCTATTGTGGCGAACATGTTTGTGAGATTCGTGGGCTTGCGCAGCGTACAGACACACTGTCAGAATGAAATCATATTACCAATCTCTCTTGACCCCACGGGACTTTCTTACTACCTCTGCCAGCCTTTCCATTAAAGACGTTGGCTTGGTCCTCTCCTCTTGTAGTACTGTATTTGTCTAGGTAGGTAGCTCCTCTGCTGTTGACCCACGTAGGTAGTTTGTGATCGCCACAGGAGGCCAGAGAAGGGGAGGGCGGGGAAGGGTTCGTGATCACATAATCGCATTATTCGTTCCAGTGGTTCCGGGTATGGGGTCGGTGTTTCATTTGGTGTGCAGGTATGGTGATGGCGACAAACAGTGCACCATGTTTTTTCGCCTGCCTACTCTTGCCTGTATGTGATATAGCTACTGTTTCATTCTAGGGATATATTGAATAGATATGGGAGTCTTTTTAGCGCTGTGGTGATGGGCCTGATTATGCCTTCTGCAGGGCCTAGGTACCCTTGGCGATGAGGTAGGCTTATCACTGCTTTAGCTACCCTCCGAGTGCACAAATGTACCCACCGCCTACACCGACACTGTCAAATGAATTCTCAGAAGCCGAGCCCGTTGCCTACCTTGAAACCCCCCCATTACCAATCTCACATGAACCCGCTGTGCTCCTTGACTGCCGCTACAACCTCCCCAAGACCCTTCACCACAACAGTTGGCTTGCCCGTCTCCCCCTTCACCAATCCATCCGTCCATCCAGCCCCCCCCCTATCAACCCACGCAGCCTGCATCCCCACCGCCCTAGCACCAACAACATCAAACGGGTTTCCAGAAACCAACCACAACCGCGCCATCCCCTCCCTCGACTTCGCAATCCCCACCGTCTCCGCCAAGTGATAATACACCCGAGGGTCCGGTTTGAAGCACTTCACCTGGTCCACCGTAACGATGGACTCAAAGACATCCTTGTGCGGAGCTAGATCCGGAGATAAGCGTACAGAGTTGGTGACCATGGACTCAGTCCCGTTTGAGAAAACGACGGCTGTTAAATTGCTTTCGTTAGCGAGGGCTTTCAAAGCGGGAGCCACGTCCGGGAATGTAGAGAGGTTGTCGTAGGCTTTCATTAGCTGGCTGATTGAGGCGTCGTCCAGGGAGAGAGAAGAGTCAGCTAGAGCATGGTGGAGAGAGTTGCGGGTGATGTCGGAGAAGGGCTGGTATTGGTCTTTTGGGGGCTGTTAGTGGTGGAAGCTGCATTCCGAAAGATAAGATGTATTCAAAAAAGCGAGGGGGCAAGGAATAGCGGCGATTAGCGTACTCATGCTGTTCAAGCGCCATGTGTATTCCAATTGATACCGGCGCCATAACGCGGCGAGGCTGGCGGCTTTTTCTTGTCCAAAGTGGACGGCGAGTTCTTTGGCGATGGATGAGGTGGAGAGGAGGGTGCCGTAGAGATCGAAGGCGATGATGGTCTTGGGCGGCATTGTGGCTTGATGTGAAGCTTGATTGCTAGTACAATTTGGATTGCGTTGAGGAGAGGATGAGTTGTAGGTTTGCTATCATTCCGATCCAGGTCTCCACAGTGACTCTAGCGACGACAGTGACGGAGTCATTATGTCACCATTCTGTCCTGCACCGAAGTTTAACCGAGGAGGTTTGGCTTTGTGGTCGTTTGTCGTTGGATTCTTACGTACAGTAAGAATGGGCAAAAGCCTGATGGAACGTAGGAGTCTGAGGAATGAACTTGACTCTTTGACTCAGCTGAGGACTATTGACTGATGCTGGCCCGATGCCAGGCTACGCCCAGATCTCTGGGTCGAGCCTGAGTCGACTTTTCGTTCAGTGCAAACCGATTGATTGCCCCTAAAGCAGGTGCTTGACTTTGTCTGATTGTGCAGGCTGACGTTTTACAGGTTGACATGACAGACCACTTTCCGAAAAAAAGCCATATCTTTCACTGCTGTCTTCCATTCTACGGAGGAAAACCTCCAGCTAGCCGCCCTACTTAATCCACGCAGGCTATCTCAAAGGCCACAAAACAGACAAGATGTCGACTGGATCCCATGTGCTATCTTCTGCCGCTCAGAGTGTCTTTATGCACCAGCGGGGCTGTGTTGTTGGCTGTTGCCTGTTCTCCAAGGCAAAGACCGAAGCCTCTAATCTTAAGACTTACGAGAAACGTCTACCTTACGGCTTGGACGGTACGAGTAGCCTGACGGGAACCAATGTGCTAGAGAAGGTCAAGGTACCTGATATGATCGCAACAGCATTTACAGGATGGAGCTGGAGCCTGAGATCCAAACCAGGTCGAGTCTGAACTGAGGCTTGAGGTTTTCAAAGCTGCTCGCCGAATCTCACCCGATAAGAGCTGCTAATCCCAGAGTTTCTGGAGTTTGTAAAGACTCAAGACAGAATAAAGCGGTACTCAACAACAGCTACATGATGCGTCGACCTGAATGCCTTAAATTTGCTCACATTCTAGCACCTTGAGGAACGATTTCTTCAGATGGTACAACTTAGCTTTGACTTCAAATTGCTTCCCTGGACAGAATGCACACTACTCTATTACTATGAGTGCGCTAGCTATTTGATACTAGTTGCTGGCTGTTGCATTTTCGTGTCTCCCGATAAGGTAGCTCTGACTCTGCGTGGATGGAAAAGGCTGGCCCTACGTTTTTCTCGAAAGTTTCAAGAAATACCCCCTGACGATGGTATGCGTCTTCCAAGGCCTATGAAATCTCAAATTTTTGCTACTCTCTTCTACGGCTACTTCCCCAGACAAATCCACAGCGCCATATTTCTCAAGCCTCGGGTGCTGCTTCAGTACTCAACCAGAAGTGTGACTGTCCTACGACCAAAGTCAGAAAGGTGAGTGTCCAGATGAGGGAGATGAGACCTACGGTTGAGAGATCAACGGCAATGAATCCGCAGGCTCAACTTACGGACTCTGCAAGAGATCCTTGATTCGACAGAGAGTGAGCAGCTGTTGGCGAAAGTGGGATAGACCGCTGAAGGGAATTAAGAATGGATTACGATGCTATATTACAGAATAGTGAAAAGGCAAATTGACAGGCGCAATGCGGGATAGTCTACTTGAATATTCGACAGCCGAAGAAGACAGTGTACTTTGGCACTAGATTGTCAGGTCCCAACTGGCAAATTTGGGAGTCAATGAAAGTGAGTTCTTATTTTTCGATACATGGGATGCTAGATACTCTTGGATCGAGAGTGATCAGTCGATGCTCGTCAGATTTAGACGCTAAAACATGTTGAAATGGACGTGGAAGTGGTGTGAATTCGGAGTATTCAGGAAGCATGAATTGTGTTCCCCAGACGCTCCCTCATTCTATTTCAGGGGCTGGCCCGATGACTGCCAAGAGAAGGCTGAGAATCTAACATAGGTGAAATCACCAATTTCCAACAAATTTTGTCAACCCGGTGATTTTTTGAAAGAGATTGTGGTGACAGGCATACTTTGTTCGCCATCAACTACCCGTGCCATAGTTGCTTCAACTCTTTCTGATGATCCCTTGATGTCGCTGTACGTAGGACGGAGGATCGCTAACTCTTCATCCAGGTTTCCTTGTGCTTCTGTTCCATCAACTTCAAGCTTAATGCTATGGTGATGAGCTCCTGCCGCAGACCCTTGATACCATTGCGCGCTATTTTCGCGTCTCGTTCGCCTTTGTGGTGTAAAGTCGCGGACCTTTCTGCCGACAAGCAGGAGGACGGGTTGTATGGTTGGTAGGCAAGCGCAAATGATACCAACGCTGACTTCGACACTCGACCAGATTATCGAAGAAGTCGAATCGTCTAATCATAGATCAGCCAGCGGAAGCGCGGAACAGAGATCTAGACTGTCCAAACATTAACAAGTGCCGTATAACTTACAGGAGAAATCTGCAAGGCGGACATTGGCGACAGTGTAAGCCCTCGCAACGCTGGCGACGCAGGTACTGTATAAGTGTCAGCACAGATTTACCACTGCTGTGAGAAGTTTGCGTAATACATACAAGCTTCCAAGTAGGAAGATAGCACTCAAGCCAATCTTGCGCCTTCCGGACACCCGTAGGGTCCAAATAATTGATAGAGGTAACACGAGGATCCAAATATCGAGCGCCACGTTGAACGCAGAGGTCGAGATATAATAGGCACTGTTGCTGATGCAGTACTGTCGCTCGTCCGGTGAACTAACGATTATGGGATTCCACATATCGTCAATTTGATGACATCGGAAGGTTCCTGGGATGATCGAGGCAACAAACCATAAGACGACAAGGGCTTGTGTGATCTTCAAGAGCTTCTTAAAGACTTGGCGGGTCCCGGGAGTCCCAAAGAGGCGGTAATAGAAGAGTAGGATGGATATTTTAGTAATGCTGACGATGACCAGATATGGGAATTGGCCAGCGTAGATTATCTCAGGATGGTCAGTACGAAAAGTCTCAAAGCGCACTGACTAGGGTCACCTTGAGCATATTCTCCAGTTGACTCAACGAGACAGTGTCCGAATGTCTTCCCATTCCATTGTGTACCACTGTCTTAGATCAGGAGGATGCACGACAACTTGAATAAGAAGCGCGGTAAGTTACTCAGCAAGACTCCTACGTAGAATGGATACGAGCCCAGCTTGTTCTGTATTAGACTATGCAAAGTGAGTTCAAGTGTTTCAAACCTACCAAACTAATTACGATCAGCGTGTCATCCCACCAAAATTTCGCTGCAGAGAGCCGGCGGGAGATAAGTCGCAGGATCACCAAAATTGAGGACAGTACGGTGAGAGCGACACTGTATCCTACCAGCAATGCTGAGCGGTCGTGGGTTTGCATCATGTCAACTTATCGAATTGTTGGATGAAGTTGCCATAATTGCTCAGGAATTTTGATATCGCAAGGCATGTGTTGAATCCCCCGCAATTACGTTGTACAATGATTCGGGTTGCTGATTGGCTGCTCTTAAAACTACGCCGATCAAGGCCATGAGAAGTGACACAATTTTCTCATTTTTTTTGTTCAGCTCAACCACTACTACTAGAACGAATGGCCGAAATCGACTCCATCAATTCAATTCCGAATTCAGTCTCCAGAAAGTCTCACCATGAAGTGGGGCATCCTATATATATAAGATCGGTTCTCATGCCCAAAGGGTCATTCCCTTTGACCATCAACACCACTGAATCAACCCGTTGCTACCTCGCTCAGCCGAGGTATGGGGGCTCCCATCGTGCAGTTGGCCAAAACTTTGATTACTTTAGGCGTAGAGCCGGCTTCCATGCGGATACTTGCAGGTGACCCGTGTTTCATGTTCGGCGGCATGTACTCATGTCATCAAAACGTCTACTTGATATGGCGAGGACACAAAATTTTCTATCCATTTTGATGTCGCTTGTTCCATTGGTGTCCTCTCTTCATCAAGCGGCCGAGATCTGGATAACACGAGTAGGCAAAGGCTAACGGGGGGTTGTGGCCGATCAACAGGGCCATAGGCCACTCATATCACGTTTGAAACATAATCGTGACTAAGAAACGATGTATAATGGTGAATAACAGTAAGGATAATGCTACTGCACTAAATGAAAGCTAGATGACACCGCCGGGCTGCAACATTCACTTCATCCGGTTCACCGCTTCAAGTTGTTCAGCCATCTTTTATAAATGTTGTAAGCTACATCTTATAGGCTCCCCTAGGATGCGCTGGCGACCAACCACTATCTCGGATGTGTCCTGCACTAGGGCGGTGTTAAGGAGATGTCAAAGACTATCTTCAAGAGCTTAGATCAAAGAGAGAAGAACCCTAGGAATAGCCGACACGAGAGTAAAAAATAAGAGATACATTTTGGTATCACTGGACTGTCTTTATTATGAAATATAGCTATCTCGCTGAGAAGGTGTTGAACTTGTGATGCCAAATTTTGATTAGCTGGCGTACTCGTGAACTCTCTGTTCAACTTCGTGAATCATCTACACAACTCCGAATACTACCGATGAACAAACTCATTCCTCTATTTGAAGCCACTCGGCTACTCCTTTCAAAAAGAGAGAAGATCATACACTCGGAGACCTAGTGCATTGTTGGGATGGCTATATCATGCGTTTGGTTCTCGGCGAAGTCGCTTTTCCCGAGTCACCAAGTGGTCAAGTCAATGGCACTTTTCTTTATTGTCTTCTTCCTTCAAGTACGCTAGATTTACATTCATACCAGTGATCTTTCGATTGACCAAGATTCAGCATGAGGCCGAAAGAATGAATGTTACACATTCCCCTATTGACAAAATTCACAACAATGGCACCGACCATTGACCCCTATTCATCATATACTTCCATCAATTCAATCAACTACGACTATTGTCAGCTCCCAGCCACCAAGAGGTGATGGGTATAAATATATCCACATCTCCCTGATTTCTCTTCTTTCTTTCCTTCCTTCTTCCTATATAACAAACACTGCTCAAACATACAATCCAGCATCGCATACACCTACATTATTCCAACTTCCCACCTACTCCACAACAGATTCGCTGGTCGAATCCTCACTTACCAAAAGCCATTATACACCGTTGCACCTACCCCATCCACATACAAAATCAACTCTCCTCATCAAATACCATCACCAACCCACCCCCTCAACCAAGATGGCACGCAGAATGATCGTCCGCAAATGGGGCCCAGCCCTTCGCTCCGCCCCACTCCCTGGCGCTGGCGTCACTCGGGTATCCAAACGTGTGTTCCCCCTTCCTCCCTCCCTTCCCTTCCCATCCCCACCACAAACTAACATGTACCCCCCCAGACACCATGAGCGAGAACACCACCATCTTCCGGCTTCTCAAAGTGCCGAAGTACGCCAAACGCACGGTGGCGACCATGTGCGAGAAGAAGAGCGAGGCGCTGGCCAAAGAGCTGGCCGACTTGAAGGAGGATTGGATGGCGCAGGTGACGGAGATTGAGCAGTTGAAGCGAGAGTTGAAGATGGCGAAGCGGGAGGTGAAGGCGGCGAAGGGGAAGGAGAGTGGTGCGTACGAGGAGATATATGGGTTGGATACCAGATTGACGAAAGAGGAAGAGGAGGAATTGGAGGCGATCTGGGAATCGTGTCGTCAGGGGCCGTAGGATGGTCCTTGCTTTATCATCAATTTTCTTGAGTTTCGAGACAGATATGTTACACAACGAAGGCGATACCAAAAAGCGCATTCTCTATTTCAAAGCAATCCACAACCCCATCCCAGTCCCAACCACCGGCATCATCATCCTCATCCAATTCCAAAACCGCCATCTCCTTACCAACTCCCTAACCTCCTTCTCCCCCAACCCCCTCGCCTCAATCTTCTTAGCCATCAACACACTACCCCCCTCGCCCCCTCCCCCCTCCGCAATCAACGTCGCATTAATACCTTCCATCGTAATCTTCGTAAACGGGACAATACCCACCGTACACAGCGCCGAAAAAGCATAGACGATCCAGTCCGCTGAATGCGAGCTATAAGACTCATAGGCGACGTAGCCAAGGCTCAGGCATGAGATTAGGGCAAGTGGTGGGCCATAGATGATGCCGGCGTCGTAGATGAGCCGCCATTGGCGGAGGGCGAGATCTTTAGGGGAGAGTAGGATTGCGGGGATGGCTTCTACGCAGGATTCATAGTCAGCATTTGCTGATTGGGGCTAGTAAATGGATTTGCTAGACAGATTGTAGGAGCAGGAAGTCACTGTTCCTCTGGAGATCTATCTTTCACCCCAAAAACACTAGCAAGAGGAAGGAACTGGCTACGGTGTGTACGTACGGACAGTTATAGCAAAGCCTGCGCCTAGCAATTCGTCAGCATTTTGGCGGGTATAAAGGAGAATTACTATGAAACTGATCTAGACAAGAGATGTAAAGATTTGAAGAGGGGAGATCAACAGCCATACCGATCAAGATGGCCGATGCGCCCAAGCCGAGGGCTTGCGCTGAGCGGACTACGAGCGACTTCTCCATTTTGATTGATGAGAAAAAAAGAGATGCGGGAGCTGAATAGTCGAGATTGTTCTCTCGAACCTAGCTCGGCAGCTTTCGCTGTTGCTATCGGGATCTAAAGTCGCTTCAGAGACGGATGGCTTGCTGCATGTACAAAAATGTGTAATAGAATGGTCGAGATTTCAAACTTCACGCCTTCCACTGTTCTGGTGTCCAGAAAACAAGATAGGAGTCTTTCGTGTTCAAGAAGTCTTGGAGATACCTAGAATATTTCCATCGGCCGAAGAAATCTTGATGGTAAAGTGAAGGGATTTGGATAATGCTAGCGCCAGAGGTAAGTTACAGTAGCGTGAGTAGGCAAAGAGCCCTCGGAAGCGTCTCGTAATCCTCGGACTTGGCATCTACAGTTCCGAGCTGCTAGTCTCGGGGAAATTATTCGCCGATCCATGACAATTTTCTCGACTTGCTCCTCTTGTCTTCAGGGATCGCCACAGTATGAGAGGACGAGCCTTGAAGGTATCTCAAGTTGCTGACCTTGCATGAAGCTTTCTGACCGCTGACCAGTATTCAGACTCCAATCACCAAAGATGTCTGCATCTTCTGTCTCACACGTATGCAATTTGCAACAATCTATGCTCTCAGAAGACCTCAACGCCGATTACTCAGCTCTTCTCGCGCCTGTCAAAGACCGCCAGCGATTGCGGAAGCAGAGAAGGACGTAAATGGTGTTCAAGAGTCGGCCCCGGCCTGGAGGAGCCTGCCGTCAGGACGGTTATTCAATGGCGGCTGGGCAAAGACTAGGGCGGCACCCGCAAGTGACTTGACGCCGGAGGAAAAGGCATTGAGAGATGCATTACAGAATGAGTCCAAAAAAGAGCCACTCAATCGTGGGGATGATTTCCAGCAAAAAGGTGCTGGTATCTCGAAACACAATTCGCCCCAACTACAGACTCAACGCATGCCAAGAGCACGGACTGAAGACCCGGAACGGCCATTGTTTAGGAGGCTTCCGTTTGGCAGTAATGAGAAAACAAAAGTTACGAAAATTCCCCCGGGCGTGACTCCGCGCAATGGGCGGCTTCCTGCTCATGCGCCTGGCGAAGCATCGCAAGCGGCTTCTACAGTCGACATCGAAGAGACGACCCGTGGTCCAAGAGCATTTAGAACTGTCACTCCAACACCGCAACAACCAATACCCAACAAATCACACTTACCACGAACTCCAAGATTTCAAGGTTGGGCCAAAGGTGACACGACCGAATTAACAACGGAAGAAGAAGCCTTGCGACAGAAACTCCAACGTAGAGGTGCTCCTGAACCTCACCGACCTATAAATCAGGCTAGTAACACACAACATACGTCTCCTATGCCAGTACACGGGTTGAGACCGGGTGTACAAGCAACAAAGGATGCCCGTTCAGAGGAGACTACGCATTCCTCCCACTCTGAGACATTGGATATCCGACGAGAGGATCCACAGGAGAGTACCAGTAGGAGAGCATTCCCCGGCACTCGCCACGTCCGTGATGCCAGAAATGAGCATCATATCATCCAATCAAGAACAAAGCCAGTATTGCAACCTGAAGAGCAGACTGAATACGCACGGAATTGGAAACACGTCAGGCACGTAGGGAGCGATGATGTTCCCCAGCATTCGCAGCCAGAGCAATCTCTCGCCCAAAGGCACTCAGCAGACACTCAAGCAACTGCCAAGGTAAGAGCAATCGAACAGGAAAAGATGGAGCGCATGGAGAGGACGAAGGGTGGCGAATTTGTTGGTCTTCGAGGCGAAGAGGAGAGTGCTCAATCCAAAGCCATGAAAAGTTCCCACTGGTCCTCTGAGAGTGAGGAATCTCAATTTGATAAAGTAGAGTCAACACCTAGGACTCCCACGACGTCGGCCATGGACACTGACTCGATGACCTTGCGTTCTCTCATTCAACCTGACGAAACGACCAAGACAAAGCCCTCTGAAGAATATTTCGGAAGAGAAAGAGAAAAGCGCAAGACACGTGAGCCGCAGCAACGCGAGCGGCAGGAACAACATGTTGGAAGGCACTCAGTTTACCAAGAGAGTTCTTCGTTTAGTGCTACACGTAGCCGCGATCGGATGCGAAAGAGTAAAAAGGTAATTTCGAGGTACGAGGACGTCGAGGAAGAAAATGAAGACCAAGCAGCCCGACGAAGGGAACGCAAAGAGCAACGGAAAAGGGCCAAGGCTACGCAGAAGGCGATGGCTCCACCAACGCCCATTTACCTGCCCGAATTCATCAGCGTTTCGAACCTTGCCAGCGTTCTGAAGGTTAGGCTCGAAAACTTCATTCGCAAAATGAATGATCTTGGCTTCGAGGAAGTCAATAACGACCATGTCCTTGATGCAGAAAATGCCGGACTTATAGCCGCTGAGTTCAATTTTGAGCCGATTGTCCAACAAACTGAAGACCAAGATTTACTTCCCAGACCCCCAGCGCAAGACAAGTCTATCTTGCCTCCTCGACCTCCGGTGGTCACTATCATGGGACATGTGGATCATGGAAAGACCACACTTCTGGATTATCTCCGAAAGTCATCAGTGGCAGCATCCGAGCATGGTGGGATCACCCAGCATATCGGTGCATTCTCGGTGCCCATGCCTGGCGGGCGACTCGTTACATTCTTGGATACACCCGGGCATGAAGCGTTTCTTAGCATGCGCCAACGAGGTGCCAATGTTACAGATATAGTCATTTTAGTCGTCGCCGCAGACGACAGCGTAAAGCCTCAGACCGTCGAAGCCATCAGACACGCGCAAGCAGCCAAAGTTCCAATGATCGTAGCGGTCAACAAAATCGACAAAGAAGCCTCCAACGTAGAGCGAGTCAAGCAGGATCTGGCTAGATACAGCGTTGAGATTGAAGACTACGGAGGAGATACCCAAGTTGTCTGCGTCAGCGGCAAGACCGGTCAAGGTATGGAAGAGCTAGAAGATGCCGCTGTTGCTCTTGCAGACATTCTCGACATGCGCTCTGAGACCGACGGTCAGGCTGAAGGTTGGGTACTTGAAGCTACCACTCAGAGAGCTGGTCGTATTGCTACTGTGCTTGTCAAACGTGGTACCCTTAGACCAGGTGATATCGTTGTCGCCGGTACCTCTTGGGCCAGAGTCCGAAGTTTACGAAACGAAGCGGGCGTAATGCTTGAGTCTGCTGGGCCCGGCACACCCGTTGAGGTCGATGGCTGGCGCGAGCAACCTGTCGCGGGTGATGAAGTACTCCAAGCACCGGATGAGCAAAGAGCTAAAGCTGTGGTTGGCTACCGTCTTGAATCCTACGAGCGGACCCAACTAGCCACCGATATGACCGCGGTAAACGAGGCTCGACGCTTGGAGCAAGAAAAGCGGGAAGAATTAGAGCAAGCTGCAGAGAACGATTCCGATGCTTCCGCAGAACAGCCGAGCACCCCCCCAGCGCCATCATTCCAGCAAGTTTTCTTCATAGTCAAGGCCGACGTCTCAGGTTCCGCCGAAGCTGTCACCAATGCCGTCTCCTCTCTCGGCAACAGTGAAGTCCGCCCTCACATTCTCCGCACTGGTGTCGGGCCTGTCAACGAATCCGATATTGATCACGCTGCCGTCGCTCAAGGCCACATCATCTCTTTCAATACTAAAGTAGATGGAAGTATACAGCGCGTGGCAGAAAGTCAAGGCGTCAAGATTCTGGACCAAAGCATCATCTACAGGCTCGTCGATGACGTGAAAGCAAAGTTGAGCGAAAAGCTACCGGATCTTGTAACCCAAAAGGTCCTGGGCGAAGCAGAAATCGCGCAAGTATTCGACATCAATACGAAGGGGAGAATCAGGAAGCCATTTGCTGGATGCAGGGTCCGAAATGGTGTTATTGGGAGGAACGACAAGGTTAAGGTGCTGAGGGGGAAGGAGGCGATCTACACTGGTATGCTTACCCCTCAACTACTTTTGTCACTGCTATTGTTGCTGATCGTGTTCATCAGGCACACTCTCATCCCTCAAAAATATCAAAAAGGACATAACAGAAACGCGAAAGGGGAACGAATGCGGTATGGGGTTTGAGGATTGGACAGAGTTTCAAGTGGGCGATCAGGTGCAGAGCTATGAGGAGATTTTTGAGAAGAGGTCGCTGTGATTGGGATCTAGGATTGAGATTGCATTGCAGTGCATTGTATCCAGCTGAGCATGCATTGTAGACAGCTGAGCGGGCATGGAGGCGGCACTCGCACATGTGGACTGCATGTAAATACAAAGAATGGGTCTGTGACATCGGAGAACGAATCATCCGAGTCTGGCCTCTGCATGAAGCGCAAGGACATGAAACAAAAAAACGCAAGGACATTCCTCTCTTCTCTTGACATCGGAGACTGAAATCATCCGGGTCATCCCTCCCTTCCTTCGATCCTCTATCCCACTGACTCTTTTTTTGTTTTTGTTTCTTTTTTCTAGTTTCCACTCTTTCCATCTTTTTTTTTTCTTTTTTCCTTTTCTTTGTTGGTGGTGCCTTCCTCTAAAACGCACTGATGTGAGAGAGACCACGTCGAAGAAAAGAAACAGAGAATAACGCCGTCTATGTCGTATGCATGCTGGAATGAAGGAAGCACATTGCTCAGGTATCTAACGTATCTAACCCTGGTTAATTAACCTCTCTTTAAAGGGCAAGGAAAGGATAGATTGGGGCACATACCCTGCCCCAAACCTCAGCCTCCCTTCCCCAAAACCCCATTCACAGGGATTTCGTACCCTTCGACCTCTTAAGACCCATCCCAGTCCCCTCCCTCATCGTCGCAATCTGCCGTCCTCCATCCCTCACGCTTGCAATCGCGCGTCCCCCCTCCCCCTCCACCCCATCAGCACCAGTCTTCACTTTCTTACTCGCCTGCGCCTTTTCGTCGCGGAAGTCCTGCATGCGCTTCAGCATCTTATTGTATTGAAGGGCCAGGGCTGGTGGTAGCGGTCGGTCCGTCGCATAGGGGGCGCGGGTGGGGTGGGTAGCTGGGGGGTTGGTGGTGCTGGTGTTTGGAGTTGGGGTTGCGAGGGGAGGAGCAGTGGGGGAGGGGTGTGTGGGGTTGTTGTTGTTGGAGACAGGCGCTGATGTGGTTGCTGTGGGCTCTGGCGTAGCGGATGGGATTTCAGCAGCGGATTGTTGCACGGACTCCAGGATTATGGCGGCGGCTGTTTTGAGCTGCGCTGGGGCTGCTTTTTTCTGTGCTGTCTTATGTTTCTTGACTCCACGAGGTTTAGAGCCGGCCTTTGCAGAGGTCTTCGCCTTCGCCTGCTTCTTTCTCTGACCTGACGGCTCCTCGTAGGAGCTGTCGCGCTCTTCGTGCGCCGAAAACTCTGCCTCACTATAGGCATCGCGAGAATCTTCATCGCGTACAATTGAGCTGGGGTCTGTGACTGGTTCGGGACTTCTTGACGCACTGGCGTCTGCTTCGCCGGACCCCGAGGCGCTGCTGACGATGTCAGGACTTGATTGACGGGACTCATTCTCATCTCCAACAGCGCCGTCGGCTTCTTTGACACCTTCTTCGGCCTCATCGTCCGAAGGTGCTTCAAATTGGATTAGAGTCGGGTCAGGAACGTAGCGGGCGGTGCATGACTTGGGCAATTTAAGTCGTCTAGAGATGGAATCCCACAGAGCATCGAAGAGTTGCGAGTTGAGAATCTGAGTAGATGGGTCAGCAGAGGATCAACTACGTATGTTGTCGCAAGGGTAGTTGGAAAGGATACTCACCGCATGCGTCCAGCTCAACTTGCAATCCACCAAGAGGTTTGCGTTGTTAATTTCTCGCAGTATTTGGTACTCGACTTTCGCGCGCGAAATCTTTCTAGGCTTGCCTCTCTCTTCAAAACGCGCGACGTGAGCGTCGGCGAACTCGGTATATGTTGTTATGATGCCCTGGCAGCGTGTCTTAGCAGCTGTGCGACCTGTGGTTACTTGTCTAATCCGAGAGGAGCAGGTACTCACTGGCATTTTGCAATTAAACGTGTGAGATTTGAAGCTTTGAAGCGTGCTTTGGGTAGGTATGTGTGGACGTCAGGCTAAGTAGGTAAGTGAAGAATGTTTGGCTATGTTATGCAATGCAAAGCGATGTAGCAATGTAACTATGGTAAGAGTGGATGATGGTTGTGGAAGAAGATTAAGTGGGTGAGGTTTGGTGAGGGTGTTTTATCCTGAAATTAGCGAGTGACTGATACCTTAGATTCACAAGTACCTTGCCGGGCTGGAACAGAAATCCCTGCCTGAAATGTGAATGATCCGATCAAGGTCAGGCTGAAGGCCACGGTTAATTCATTTCATTCAAGTGTTCGGTCATGCCAAAGGATGGCCTGACCATCCTGCACATTATCCCCCTCGGTCATCTACAATACTCATTGTTTCTAAAGCAAAGTACGTTTCCTTTGCAGCACAGCAGACTATCAGTTCCAGTACTTACTTTCGGTTGTCCCGGTCTAAAGAGGCATCTGCTGCTGATTATTGAGTCACAGCGGAAGACCAGTGTAAGATACATTAATACCAGCTGTGGCTATCCGCGTAAGCACTCAGCTTCTGAAACCCCTCCGTTCAGAAACTCAGAAGCAGGCTGACAGCTTTCTCTGCTTACGCCGCGCGTGAAAGGCCATAGAAGCATCGATTTAGATTCAAGGGCTAGCATGTATCCAGTATTAGATTCCAAGACAACTCTTTCGCTTGCCATTGGCACACCCTTCATTTGGCGCTCAGCCTTACTTTCTGAGTATTAAGCCGAGTTAATACGAGCTATCTTCGACAGTGAGTATGCGGATAACCATCACGATATCAGCTAGAAGCGGTCACTATACTTTGCTTGACATAACTGTGTCCGGAAGTCTAAGTACAGCTGTTGTATCTGTGAGTCTCGGCTTGAGTTGTGCTTTGAGCCAATCTGAGGCTGCCAGCAAGTTGAAGTTTGGTTCAAAAAAAGGCCTTCGTGGAGTCACTTCAGAATATGTCGGTCGGTCACTGTTTTATGTGATGCAAATGTTCGTCTTCATAGATAGCTTAGAGGGTTTAAAACGTAACAGTTTGTCCACGTTGTCCTAGTAGTAAACGAGATCTTCTTTGAAGTAGCACAGCCAGATTAACCTGAGGGTCCAATCGGACCAGGCTTAATCTAAGTACTTTACCCTACTTTAGAATACCGGACATTAAACCTTCTAGTGTAAGAATGAGTTCTGAAAAACACAAAGAGGGTATAGAACTTTCTCACAAAGATGCAAGTGGAAGGATAGAGAAAAGTCGAGAAGTTTCTTCGACGCAAAGTTTGCCTCGGATGCAGCTACATGTGCAGAATAGCTACTTGTCTTCTCATGTGATTTAAACCAAACAGAGATTTAATTTGCAAACGGCCAAACAATATTTTGTCACCTCACTTTGGCGAAGCGTTAAGTGCATAGTAGCGTGTAAAAAACAAGTGAGACAAACCCGGAAGATTGAAACAAACCTTCAACTAGATTCATGCACCTCTTCTTTTCAGCCCAGCAAATGTCGACACAGCTTATGTCGACACAGCTTATCCCGGTGCACCCATAACGGAACAAGACGACAGTATTCATAACCTCTATGTAAAACAATATTACAGCGTTAGTTGCTCCCGAATCAGTTGTATCTACTGTCAGTGTGGTATAGGGGATTTGGCTTGTTAATGCCTGGCCCCTAACGGTCAGAGTAAATGAGAAGTGAGAAATGATATATGTTGTATCATGTATTATGTATGGCATCCTCCTTGGCGTTATCTTTTTGCTTGCAGCTGGGACTATGATGCACGTAACTTTGAGCCAATAGAAATTGCTATCCTTATCATTATTGTATTTTGAGAAGACGGCAAGCAATCTGTATAGGGGATCTACAGTAGATAAAACGTCTCCGAGGGCCCAAG
Source organism: Usnea hakonensis (assembly GCA_013423325.1). Classification (NCBI taxonomy): domain Eukaryota; kingdom Fungi; phylum Ascomycota; class Lecanoromycetes; order Lecanorales; family Parmeliaceae; genus Usnea; species Usnea hakonensis. The sequence goes on along the minus strand of BLJB01000147.1, from coordinate 178,508 downwards.
GGTGTAAAGTGGGCGTCGAATCAGAGAGTATTGATACACGGTAATTGTCGTGTGCATATCTCAAGGTTTATTTCCGCAATTCAATCTCACAGCTTGGAGTGGTCTAGATCTTGCATAGATCACAGGCAAAGGAATGAAGGGAAATGTGCTCAAAGAAATGAGAAATGAGATTGGGCCACTAGCTTGGGGTTTGTTGAGGCAGCCATTTTCCGCTCATGTCACCTTAGTGGAGTGATTTAGCTCTAGCCAACTCAGCCAGCAGGGCTTGTAAGAAAAGAAAGTTGCTTAAAAGAAAGATATACTCACAAACAATATTTGCTGCAGTCCAGCCACAAAAACCACATTGGATCTTGAGGAAGAGAGAGTTGGAATCGAAGTGCATCGAGAAATGCGGTTCTCCGAATCTTGTATCAGCGAAGAGCGCTTTCACGGTAAACACGATATAGATTTAATTTACCACTGCCCTGTCCTGCAACTCAATCGCTCATTTAATGAGCTCATAGATCCATACCATCCATTCTTGGGCCTTCGCCGCTCAGGAGGTCCTTATACTAGTCAACCTTCGGCGAATAGTCTTAAAACTTTCTCCATGTTCACACGTCGGCATAGATCATGGACAAGTGGAGACTAGTGGTCACTATTAGGTGTCTGAGATTGTGCAGTGGGTCAACATCTCGCGCCCAGCACGGCTAAACTTCGTCAGGAGATCAGGTCTACCCTATCAGCTGGCGACCAGCTCCTACTGAACCCACGCGTTATGCAATTTCCAGCTCTACTATCCCTTCTTCATTGACTAAACCAACCAAACGTCCCTAAAAGTTATCAGCTCTCCGTTCTTCTCAACAACAGCCCGATACCGCGATAGTCCTTCGCTTAGGCCTCTTCAACTGTGATGCCTTGCAGAAATTAATGCCGTCCTCGTGAATACTCTTTGGGGAACGAGATGATAAGATGTCACGGTGAACTGCGACCGCTCGTAAAGCTCATGACATCTGAAGAGTCTCAAATCCAGTATTAAACCTTGGAAGACAGAGAAGAAGAAACTTTCTAATCTCAGACCCACATACGGCATTTTAACATATTGAGTTGCTCTTTCCTTGTACCTTCCAGCAAGAAAAGGGGTGTGGGTTTGGCTATAACCGCTCTTGAGGAACTTTAGAAAACAATGCAGACACTTGGTTAGATGTGCTGGACCGTATCTTCGCTGATCATGTTCCGAGAGATCAGGTACACAGCCTACGTCAACTAATTTTGCAGGCTTGGCGCTCCCGCCATGGTAATCTTTGAGCCGTCGTGGAGGTTTTACGCTTTGAAGCTTTGCGAAGGTTGTGGTTTGAATGATAAGTTGCATTAGTACAGGGTATTTCACGCCATTCTTCTAACCGTGACTCCGCTATACTGGTGGAGACATTTCGTGAAGCTGAAGATCTAGGCTCTGAGGAAGACACGGTGATTGCTTTAAACTGGTAGTCTCTTCACTTCAAGTAACAGAGATTGCTTGTAAATTCTATTAATCTCTGGCTACTCCAGTGATCCAAATCCAAATCGAACCGGCCTTTTTCATTTAATGCGAGAATATAGACTTGACTGTCCAGTTATATAGGAGAAATTAGTAACTAAGGTACTCAATAGCCCGTGAAGTCTCTGCCAAGACCTTGAGAGGTGATGCATTGTTTCAAACACGCCCCAAGTTATCTGCATGTCAAGTGAGAGGCTTTAATTTCTATCGTGAATGACGTCACAGGATTACAAGTAAGGCCAGCACTTCCTCTAGCAATAGGAGGTTGATGGAGAAAGCACTTATTAGACGCCCAAAGCGCGTGCAAAAAAAAAGCGGTGCAGTCACAATTCAATACTGTAAATCTCATCATCCTGAGCTACCCATCGGTAAATGGCGGACCATATACCATATCCCCTTGCACCTGCTGATATATTTTCTTCTCGCCCTCCGTTCTCCTAATCTAGCAGGACCCAGCCTGTCAATCGCAATAAGACTGCATGTTGACAGGAGGGCGAGACGGAGGACCCATGGCTTGGGCATTTCGATGTAGACAAATGAAATCCCGAGTGTTTGATCCCAGGATCGGAGCGGTCTCTTGGCATTTCTGGGCGCTGTCATATGGCTCCGTCGTTTTGTCGGTTAAGTGATGCAACAGACTACGCTTCTGTGAAGTGAACAATAAAGGCAAGGACATTATCGATCCACCACCATTTTTGTTAACTTCTAGATCTTCGGTGCTACATTCAATGAGCAAAAGATGGAGAACATGCCTCTCCAATTCTGCACGGTGCCCAGGCTCAATTACTATGATGACTGCTGGCCCCTCGTCCTGCCGACCTAAAAGGCTACACTCGTCTAGCCGTGTGGCTTCGACTCAGCTGTGGACTTTCAGACATTTCTCCGCCACCCTAATCTCCTTCAGGGCATTGATTCCCGAAAATTTCTGTAGACTGGGCTGGAATCCAGAGTCTAGGTAATGAGCTGAATAGTGATTGGACGGACTCATGCATCTACCCTTGAGGTGTGTACCCCTCATCTCTTCCCAATCATTGTCCCGGTGGAATACTTAAACGGGACGTCCCTGCCAAATCTGCTCATAGGTATCTTACCTTATATAAACATTATGGACCCTCTTACTGCCTTGAGCCTTGCGTGCAATGTGATACAGGTCATAGACTTTAGTGCAAAGATCGTCACGAAATGCAAGGAATTATACAAAGATGGAGCCTCGGCTAAAAATAAAGATATCGAGTCCATGGCCGAATATCTTGCACATATCTCTACGGACCTAAAATTACCCGAAACCTCTCCGAGCGCTGAATCGGCGCAGCAAGGTTGTCAAGAAGACAAGAAACTTTTGGATCTGGCCCAGCATTGCTCTAAGACTGCGAATGAATTGATCGGTGAGCTTCAGAAGCTCGCTATCCAAGGCCCGCACAGAAAGCGCGACGCCGTTCTCAAAGCCGTAAAGGAGACCTGGAATAAGACTATCATCGAAAGTATTGAGAATAGGTTAGAGCAGCATCGTAAGACGCTAAACACCTTAATCTTAGTCGACCTGAGGTATGTAAAGTTTCCAAGTACTATTTTAGTCTGCACAATAGGCAAACAATGAATCAATGCAGGCAACATGCCCGAAAAGCTTCCACGGAGCAGAGCAAAGCGTTCAAAGACCTCGACCGCAAAGTGCAAACTTTCATCAATGCTGTGGCCGGAGATCAGGAGCAGTTCGCTGCATTGAAAGAGTGGATCCAGAATGAGAACGCATCATGCAAGCAGCACTTCATTCAAGAAATCGAGAAGGTACGAATATTTGGAGAGGCAGTTTCCTAATCGCTAGAGACCTTAAGCCCTGAAACGCTTTCTGAGCAGAAAAAGCTTCTTTTCACTTCAAGTCTGTGCGGCTGGCTATGTCTGCGAACAAAGAGTGCTAATTCTGTCCTCATTGTAGCTCCGTGTCCAGATTTCCTCCGAAGACAGTTACAAGAATCTACTCGAGAGCTTGTATTTTCCTGATATTCATGCTCGCCAGGAGGGAATCGAAGAAGCACACAAAAAAACATTTAGTTGGATCTTCGAAAAGCCTGGGGATCAATTTCTGCCCTGGCATAACTTCATGCATTGGCTTGAAAGCGGACATGGTACTTACTGGATCTCTGGCAAAGCTGGTTCCGGCAAATCCACATTGATGAACCTTATCTCTCAAGATCCTCGGACAAATGCAGCATTAAGAGTTTGGTCCGGAACCAGCGAGGTCCTCTTGCTCAAGTTCTTCTTCTGGAACGCTGGTACCGAGTTGCAAAAGAGTTCGAGGGGGTTACTTAGGTCGATCATCTATCAAATCATGGAAAAGACTCCCGAGCTGATGCCAGTCCTTGAAGGATACATGAATACCGCTCAGCAACGGACTCATCAACTACCAACCTGGACTGAACGACGTCTTTTGGCAACGTTGCAACACTTGCTCCGTTATGGACTACAGTCATATCGTCTCTGTGTTTTTGTCGATGGCTTAGACGAATTCAGTGGCAGTCAGGATGACCTATTGGAGTTGACAAGAGACTTTCGACAGTTTTCAAATATCAAGATCTGTCTATCCAGCCGACCTTATCGATTATTCCGAGACGAGTTCGGATCCTCCGCGATGCTGAAGCTACAAGAACTCACCGGGCCAGACATTCAAGAGTATGTATCAAACAAGCTTGAGGGAGCGCGGTGCGAGACCTTACAGGTCCCAGAATCTTCGCTCATGGTCGACGAAATTATAAACAGCATTGTCGGCAGAGCAGAAGGCGTATTTCTGTGGGTCAAGCTGGCCGTTAGGGACCAACTTGAAGGAATTCGGAATGGTGACGATGCCGATCAACTGCTTGAGAGACTCCGTATTTTGCCAGGTGAAATTGAAGGGGTGTATGTCCACATGCTCCAGAGAATCGACAAAGTCTATCGTAAAGAGGCAGCACAATACCTCCATCTGGTCCGGAATTGGCCCAATACGTCACTCTTCAACATTGCCCTTGCAGGATACAATCAGATAGACAATGTTCTTCTATCTTCTTCGGATGTTTCGCTCGGTGATATATGCCGCCATTGCCACTTGACAAGGGAGCGGATTGCCAAGACGTGTCAGGGGATTCTGGAAGTACGCGAAACGGATCACCTATATTCACTCCCCTGCGACCAATTTTCGAAGTTCCCAGAGAACCAAAACCCACCCCCGGAGCGTTGCAACGATCTGATAGAGCTCATAAATTATCAAGAGTGTCGCCGGGTTGACTTTCTTCATGGAACAGCCCTTGATTTCTTCAAAGACAATGAGCAAGCGAAAAAATTCCTGGAAGCAAGCGCCTCTGAGATTCCTCATCCTCGGATATTGCGAACTAAGTTATGTCTTGCTGATCTCGTTCTCTTTTGGCTTTCAAAGGACGAGTCACCAGTTCGTGCACGTATTGAGCGCATCATGATGGTTATGTCCTTAGCGGAAGAGAAAATAGGATTTGCACAGCCAGGTCTTATGGGTCTTTTGTATCAAAGTATAGCAACATATTGTCAACGATATTGGGGGAATCCGTCAAATGTCCATTGGTGTAGGACATGGGGCTATTCGGAAGACAAGTCTAGAGATGGCGGTATCCCCAACATTAATCCCACGGACTTTTTGGGTTTTGCAGCTTCTTATGGACTTGGTTTATATGTTGTGTACACGATTTCAAACAGTGGAATTACTAACACCCAGTCCTACTGTGGCGATGACTCACAGTTCAGACGGCGGACTTGCAGCACAGTGGACTACCTCCTTGGCTGTGTTCTTCGCGGTCTGTATCACTACTTGATCGCCGGTGTCTATTCAGACCCTAACTCCGGGTACCTGAAGCTCATAACGGCGCTCTTGAAGCGAGGTGCAAATCCACAGATGAGATATACAGAAGGTACACCGTGGGGCTTCTTTCTATACACAATGTGCTCATATTGGTTTCATCGCTCTGGCTTTTCAAGAGGAGATCAGACAGAGTGGATCAGCACTTTACGAGCGTTTCTTGAGAGTGGAGCCAATCCCAACCAGAGGGTCTATTGCCGTAAGCAAGCGGAATGGCTATACGAAGATCCAGCTGATGCAGCTGTAACATGTTTTCGAGTAGGGAGATATGAGTTTCGGCTACATCTCTCACTACTAAATGTTCTGCGGCTGTGCTTTGAGAGAGGCCCTAATCTTATGGAACTCGAAGAAACTTTGACTGCCTCGGGTGCATCGCTGTCCTTGGAATGCACGGGAATCGCAGTGCAGATCATAGATAGGACAGAATGGCCCCACTGGCTTGATCTAAGACTATCGAAAGAGCAAGCGGATGGCATTATGGAGGTCTTGAAAAGGTCCCTCTCATATGACCGTTGGCAACGTGCTCCAGACCACATAAAGGAAATGTACCAAGAAATAGACCTACGACAACTCTACGACCAAGCCCGCCAAGAAGACGAGCTCCAAAGGAACATCATCCGAGAAGAGGCGTCAGGATCAGACATCGTGAACTCGGATGTCGAAAGCATCTCCGACGGATGGAGCATCATAATCCCAGACTCTCCTGAAGTTGGAATAGAAGCATCTCCCCAATCCCCACAACCCTCTTGAGAACTCTTGCAAAGGAGAGCCAGACACCCACCAAAGCACGACGACCAACTCGTGATAACTACTTCCGAACCCTCACTTCCAGAACCCAACACGATAACATCAAGCTCATCCCACACATCCCACACACCCTCCCCCCCAAACCAAACTCTACACAACAAAGCGGCATCAAATTCACAAACGATTTCTCAACAGCAACCTTTTTCTTTTTCTTCCACCTGCTATCCATTTCCCAGAAATGTCTACACCTTTCCCATTACCTAGGAAAGAGCGTTGCGCTTGCATGTATACGAGATTATGAAATAATGACAGCTAGGAACCTTTAACCATTTCCCAGAATTGTCTACACCTTTTTAATTACCTAGAGAAGAGCGTTGCGCTTGCATGTATACGAGATTATGAAATAATGATAGCTAGGAACCTTTTCATTGCAAGGACGGGTCAATGGATTTAGGTGCAAATTTTGATAAGCTGGCAATGTCTGGAACAAATGGATCCTATTTTGTGAGAGTGACGTGGAGATTTCGGTTTTCATTTCTAGTAGTAGTTGTTTGAGGTTAAGAATCTTTGATGTTTTAGCTCACTGTACTTGCATTCGTTATTCGTTGGACGGAAAGAAAGAGTGTCTAAAAAGGTAAAACGAGCAGATGTGAGAAGCTGAGTGGCTCTATTCGATAAGATATATACAGGTACTAGATAGAGAGCAGGGTATCTTTTTAAAAAACCTCAACCGAGATATCTACCACCTCTCCCTCCAACGCCTTTCCATGCCATCGACCTCACGTAACGAGTTGAGACTTCCGATCCTGCAAATCGCGTTCCTCACTCCACTCCTTAAACTCCCTCTGCAACGCAAAAAACACCTCCACAGTAATAAGCAAGATAATAATCCACTCCAACCTCACGCCATGAGCCTCGCTCAGATGCTCCCTCAGCACACTCGCAATCTCCTGCGCGTAATCCATCTTCTCGTTCAACGTCTTGATGCGTATATTGGTATCCAATGCCCTTCCGACCTTCTCGTAGTATCCTTCCAGCCCCAATTCATGGCGGCTGTCCCAGAAGAGGTCTGGGAGGGAATCTGTCAGCTCGGCGTAGAGATTGAGCTGCGCGCGGATGCTCAGAAGCTGGCCTGTCTTTATGGATATGAAGCGTCGCGTAAAGGGCATTCGGCCTCCGCGGGAGAGCTGGGAAGGGATGTCTCTTGTAGATTCTTGATAATCTCTTAACAGAGTCTCGAGTACGGCTAGTTTTGTTGAGCGAGCCAAACCGGACGAAAAGGCTATCTTTGTGAGCACCGTGTCAAGCTTATCTGCAGGCAGCGATGCTTCAGGCTCGTTTTCTGCCAGTTGAGACGACTCTGATTTGGTGCCCAAGATGATTCTATCGCCTTTGATGCTACTGTGTTCTTTTTTTGAGTCTTCAGAGTACTCCAGATCCTCTTCCTCGAGCTGCTGGAGAGGGTATTTGGCAGCGGGCAAAAGAGTTTTAGACACCAATGGCATTAAAACATTCTCCGGGACTGCCCATGCGACTACAGTACCAGATGGAAAGACGAAAATATCCCCTATACTCGTCTCTTCTGGGCTCGAAGGATCTGCATGTACTGGCAAAGCTACATGCACCACCTGTGGATATAGCTCCGTCCTGTAAGGATCTAGGCTAATTCCCAAACCCTCAAATATGCGAGCTACTTCAGCGACATCATATTCCTCGGCGGCACAGATTGCTGTCACGGTCTAAAAATGCAGATCATCAGTATCAAATGAGGAAGAAGCATGGGCACTGTTTGACCTTAAAAGTTGCCTGATGGCTAATGACGGACGCCTTGTTGAGACCTTTCTCATCTCTAGAGCGCTGAGCCTCGACTGCAACTCTCCTCAGAGAGTTCTTTGCTGCCTGAGATCTTGTAGTTTTTCGCTTGTTGTTCTGAGAGGATTCTTCTGTCTTTGAGAGCAACTTGTCTGGCTTCGCGTCTTGCTGTGCGAGGTGCGGAGCGCTCGATGAAAATTTGACATTCCGCTCAATCCAATTTCGTGGGCGCAGATCACCAGTAGAATGGAAGGAAGAGGGTCTTGACCGCACAGAATGCTGGATGATTCGTCGAGAGCTGAACGAACGGGACTGGGTTGGAATAAAGATGCGTGGGCACCGAAGACACAGGCAGCTCGGACCTGATAGCATGGTCTATTTTGTTACATTAGGAAATCTCGGAAGACCCATTTCTGGGCTGCCGCATCATATACTGCTCCTAGAGCGAGTGCAGTGGAGAGGGGTTCTCTCTGTAATTGAGGTAGCCTCTCTGAAAGTACCTACGGTACCTTAGCCTATTCTAGTAGCTCCTAGGGCTAGGGCTGTCACCTGTAAAGCGCTCAGTAATTCTACGTCACTGTATGCGTCTTCTCATAGCCAGCATATTCTAATCCCATGGCTTCGGAGGCCGGAGGGGCCGATCAGGATGATAGCGTCGATGAAGAGGAGTCTCCTGTTGTCAGTAATGGCAATTTTGGGTCCGGAAACGGGGAAGGTGGAGAAACTTCAGAAGATGAGGACGAAGAGGACGAAGAACCGCGCCTAAAGTACACCGTCTTGACCGAACACTTGAAGTCGGTATACCGAAATGGCGATGCTACGAGTGCCTTTCTGGTTGCAGGCGACAAGATGGTGGGTCGGCTTTTGTTATGTCTTTCGCTGAACCAGAAGACTGACAGCACACAGGTCATAGGCACACACAATGGGAACATAGTGAGCTTCGACTTTGAAAGTGCTACTTGTGCCTACTGGCTAAATCCGACAGCATGTACTTTCTGTACCCTCGCTCAGACCTATTCGGAGCTCCCATGCGCATAAAGCATCCGTGTCCGGCCTCTCCATATCTCCTTTCCCTCCTCCATTAGCGGCTACAAAATTGGATGCCGTGAACAGGGTTGCTTCTGAGCATAGAGGGTCCCATAGACCTTCCACGCCAAAACAGAGCAACGGATCACCCGCCTTCAAGACACCGCAGCAACAGCCAGTCCCCCTGACACCTTCGAATATGATTTACATCGCATCTTCTTCCATAGACGGAAATGTTTGTGTCCAATCTCTGACGGATACAAAGGATGTGCAACTACGCAATTTTGGTCGCCCAGTCCAGACGGTGTCCTTGTCACCTGACTACAAAGCTGATCGATCATATCTATCTGGAGGCATGGCTGGGAACCTAGTGTTGACGGTAGGAGGAAGGTCGGGATCCAGTTCAACTTCAACAACTACTGGCAGTGCAGCGGCCTCGGCTTCAGGATGGCTTGGCGCAATAGGTCTGGGAGGCAATACCGGGAAGGATCAGGTCCTGCATTCTGGGGAGGGAGCTATAAGCACCATCAAATGGTCGCTGTCCGGAAAATACATCGTGTGGGTCAATGAACAAGGAATCAAGATCATGCGATCGAATTTGCATCTCGAGACTGGCGAAACTGAATTTGCGTGGAGACGGATCAGCCATACTGATCATCCAAATCGGCCAGGCTGGGACGAAATGGCAGGTATTTGGAAAGCACACGTTGAGTGGATAGACGAAGCTGGCCTTGAGTCTGACGACATATATCCTTCTACCAACGGCCCTCTGGAGAAGCTTCGGGGCCCGCCAGACCTTGAGCGTCTAAAAGCCCCGCAGAAAAGCAGACGCACTGAAAAGCTGGTAGTAGGATGGTCTGGCACCATATGGATAATGAATGTTCACCCTGGAGGAGCTGCTGTCGGAAAAGGAACTGGGGAGCGTAAGATAGGGCAGGCGGAGGTTGTCACGATGTATGATGATGAGTATGGGAGGTTAGGGGATCTGTACGCCCCAAGCTGACATGTGCTAGTTTACGAATCGACTGTATAATATCTGGAATTGCGCTATATACCCCGAATTTGCTTCTTGTACTTGCATATATCACCCCAGAGGAAGACGTTCCTTCTAATTCGACGGACACGAAACGAGGAAGGCATCGACGTAGGAACGCACTTCAGCCTGAGATGAGGATTATCGATATTACAACCAAGGAGGAAGTCAGCGTAGCTGACACGCTGAAGCTCAGCCGTTTCGAAAGCCTGTCAGCGACTGATTATCACCTGGGAATTCTTCCCGCAATGCGCATCTCCAGTAAAGCTACAACACAAAGAGGTGCATTCGAAGCTATCGGTGGTGGCATCGAAGCCATTGGAGGCGGAATATGGGATGCTACTATGTATCCCGCCCGGCTTTTCAGCAGCTCTGTTAGCGTTCGCAGCGGTGGAAGTCCAGGTTCGAGCGTAAAGGCAGCCAGCGATGCAGATACCAAAGCCAATCTTACTTCCGCCCAGATAAGTGAAATACCAAATCCAGCTACTCTGGCACATGGAATGAAAATTTTCATACACAGCCCTTACGACTGTGTCATTGCGACAAAGCCGTCACTTGCCGATCATCTCTCATGGCTAGATAGTCATCAGATGTATGAGGATGCATGGAACTTGCTCGATCGAAACCCAGAAGCATTACACGGCGAGTCCGATAGAGCTTCAGATAGCTCTTTAAGCACGCCGACCAAAACCCAAGGTAGCCTCGTTGACTTTTTTGCGGATGATAGCTCCCAGACTACTCTCCCAGGCCAGCGCAATCCTAATTCGCAAGCGGAAAAGGAGAAGCGCCGCATTGGCGACCAATGGATACAGCAGCTGGTATCGAGGGAGGACTGGATCAAAGCTGGTCGAATTTGTGGCCAGGTCCTTGGTACTTCATCCAGCTGGGAGCATTGGGTGTGGACTTTTGCTCAAGCCGACAAGTACGAAGAGATCACCCCATATATACCAACCTCACAGCTTACGCCTCCTCTACCTTCCCTCGTGTATGAGCTCATGCTAGGTCATTATGTACAGACGGATCGGCTTCGCCTCTCCGAGCTGCTGGAAAGATGGCCTCCAGAATTGTTCGATGCTGGGGTAATGATCGAAGCTATTGAAAGCAAGCTCAAAGCAGGGGACGTCCGCGAGGATTCCGTTGAAGACGGTGAAACGGGACGAGACTGGCGCATCCTGATGGACAGCCTCGCAAAGCTCTACTTGGCCAACGGTCAACCCAGGAAAGCTTTGTCCTGCTCCATCCGCCTCCAGGACGCGGATGAAACAATGTCACTCATAGCTGAGTACCACCTAGTCTCAGCAGTCTCCGACGACATTCCGGGCTTCATCCTTCTCCGTGTCAGCAAATCCCAGCAAAAACATGCTTCACTCTCAGAATTGTCTACCGCAACCCTCGAACCTATCCGCCTCCTCGTCGCTGAAGCCCACCACGGCATCGTGCAACCTGAGACCGTCACCCAGCAACTCAAACAGCGCTACGGCATCCCAAACCCGTATCTCTTCTTCTATTTCCGTGCTCTCTGGACCGGAGATACCGCACAAGACACCCAAGAGACCGCCTCCCCGAAAGCAGCAACAGAGGAGCGCCTACTCGCCATTGAAGGCAGAACTCTCGTCTCCGACTATGCCGACACCGCCGTCCAACTCTTCGCTGAGTACGATCGTCCACTCCTAATGGAATTTCTCAAATCCTCACAGTCCTACGATCTGGCCCTCGCTTCCAAATTGTGTGAGAAGCGCACATACATCCCCGAGTTTGTCTACCTCTTATCCAAAGAAGGTCGTACCGCTAAAGCTTTGCGCTTGATAATCGATTCCCTAAACGACGTCTCCCAAGCCATCTCCTTCGCCAAGGAGCAAGACGACGCCAGCCTCTGGGACGACCTCCTCGACTACAGCATGAACAAGCCCCGCTTCATCCGGGGCCTCCTCGAAGAAGTCGGTACGAGCATCGACCCCCTCAAGCTCGTCAAGCGCATCCCGCTCGGCCTGGAGATTGAAGGCCTGAGGGAGAGCCTGGGCCGCATGCTGCGGGAATACGAGGTCCAAGAGAGCATCAGCAAGGGCGTCGCCCGCGTTCTGCGGGGGGAAGTCAACGCCGCCATGCAGCAGCGGGGAAAGGGACAGAGGATGGGCGTCCGCTTCGACGTGGCGAGACACCATCACGGCGAGTCTTCCGCTCACGTTGATCACAGCGCGAAACCAAAGAGCCCACCGAAGAAAATCCGGCCGGGGTACTGCGTGGGGTGTGGGGAGATGTTCACTGAACACGGTAAGCCTCCAGCTAGCTTACGTGCCTCGAGGCCTCGCTAACCCCACTCACTTCGCAGACAAAGACCTCCTGATAGCCTTCCCATGCACGCACATCTTCCATCTACCATGCCTACTCAAATACGGGAAATTCGACTCTGAACTTCCAGACATACTATCCACGTTCGACAGCTTCGAATCCGATGAAGAAGGCGGCTATGACAGGAGCATAGGGCCGAAGGTAGATCACGCTGCGTTATTGCGGACGGTGGTTGGGGAAGGGTGTCCCGTGGCGGAGCATCATATGGATGAGGGCGTAGGCTAAGAGTGTATTTTCCCACCCTTGCTGCAAAGTAAGAAGATCAGGTCACAGTACGGCGCAAAACAAAGGAATGTACGGGTTCGAGCATAGTAAAGCAAAGCAGAGTCAAGCGAATTTGAACGTCAAGTTTCTCATCAGGTGTCACTGCAAATTTGGGACACTTGATAAGCTGATATGAATTGATCTATCGAACTGAAGCTTAAGTGACGTTACAAATAGGAGGCCCATAAGAGGCTTCCATTGCGGACGACCACGAAGCTTGAGTGAAAGAATAAAGAGGCGTAACAACCAATAGGTACTGTGGTCCTTCCAGACAAATCCCCGCCGTGGACCCCATGTGGGCATGGCATGACAGCCATGATCTCACATCACACACAAAACAAACCCGCTACCCTATCCGCATTCATCCATGCCACCTTTAGATCAAGAAGGCAACGCTGGCAGCCAATCCAGCCAAGAGAGAGAACACAAGCCAGGTGGAGACTGCGTACTCACGGGCTGCACCCGCAGTAGGGAAGGATGTGCTGATTGTTGGCCCCGCTGGTGACACGACCAAGGATCTAGTGGTGGTGGCTGACGAGGTGGTTGTCTTTGAGGTAGTGGATGTCGCGTTGGTGGAAGCGGTGGTCATCGTTAAGGTCATGGATGTGGCTGTGGTAGTAGCTGAAACGGTGGTCGGTGACCCTGCAGTAGCAGTCTCTGCGGATGAGACAGATGCTTCCGAGACGGCTTCGGAGAGGAGCGATGACGCCATTGATGAGAGTGCAGAGGCTTCCGAGAGAGCTGATGGCGCTACTGATAAATTCGCAGTGGCAATAGACTGTTCTTGTTGAGCGGCTGAGAGAGCAGAGGATGCCTGAGACAGGACGGCAGAAACTCCGGCCTCCTGAGGAGCTCGCATAGGAAGGATGCTTGGAACTCCGGCAACGGTAGTCGAGAGGGAGGATTCCGGCCCAGCAGTGCAGTACTCAGGGATGGAGGTAACAGTCACAGTCTCTGGATATAGGCATAGAGTTAGCCGAAGCTCGAGCTCTTCCCATATAAGGGCTGACGAGGAGGTTGACTGACCATCACGGGCAACAAGGCCATCAAACTTGCGAGCGAGACGTGCCTCACGGACTTGATGGGCTGTATTTCGTTTCAGACAAGGTCCACAACAATTAAGAGCTAAACATACCTTGAACGTTTTCACGAGCCTCAAGATTGGCAACACGAGCGGCTTTGCTGGGTACTGTGGAAGTCATCTGTTAGCCCATGATCTACAAAGCGGGAAAGCGGATGAGTTCGAAAAGATTCTTGTGCTTGACGGATCAGTGAGTGATGATAGGGAGCATTGGCACCGCTGGGATGGGCAACGCTACCGGCCGCCTTGGTCTGGAAGTTTGAAGCGCATTGGACATCACACTCTGTACCCGGCATCAAATCCCAGCAAACGGCAGTGCAGTCACCGTCGACGGCAGAGATCACTGTTCGCTGGGCCAAGACAGCTTCGGTGCTTGTGGGCGTGACAGGCATCGATGTGGAAGGACTTCCCCCGCATTCAACCCCGCAATCCAAGTCACCCGATTCGTAGTCAACCGAGCAAGTGTACACGCAGTCACCGCTAGAAGAAGAGATGACTTCTGTCGAGGTTAAGGTTGGAACCTCTCCTGTCACTGTTGTTGTCGAAGTGATTGTCGACGTAGACGTGGTAGGCATCGATGTAAAGTCACTGCTCTCGCAGGAGGCGTCACAGCGGGTGGCAATTTCCCCTCCGAAAGCGATCACGTCCCAGCAAACAGCAGTGCAACCATCGCTGGTGACGGTCACAGTGGCCATTGGTTGCCGTTTGGCAAGGGTAGGCTTACCAGTAATTTTGATGGCATTGGCGGTGCTCACCAGGCTCACCAGGCCGACCAGGCCGAAGACGACAGACTTGGTGAAACGCATCTTGCTAATGGTGAACTGTAATGGATTGTGATGAAGTCGAGGAATGCTAAAGAGAAGTGTTCAAGTTATGTATTGGAGCTTGGGCAATGATATGAGATGCAGTGGTGGATGAAGAGCAATGTTGTGTGTGTGAGCAATGTATTTGATGTGGATGTGAAGAGAAGAAAAGAAGAAAAGGTTTGGGGGAATTGAAGAAATATAAACAACCAAATGGCGCTAGTAGTGGCAACGCAGCTTCCCGACTGAAGCAAGGGAAAGTACTTTGGACATACAAGCAGGTACGCGCTCCTTCAACTCTACTCCTGCTGTGATTTACAATATACCTGCTTCTACCATGAAAGTTTGAGTATTCTTCCTGATGACTACTTGTAGCTCACAGTCTTAGTGTGGATGGAAGGAGTCTAGATTAAAATATGAAGATGACCATTATCTTGAAATGGAGGCCGGTTGATTGCTATCCACCTCATTAATCGTAGTCCTTTCCTACTTGCATCATGTTACAAATCTGTGCAGCGTACTTGTACCTGCGTGTTCAAATTCAAAAGATCCGTGACTCAGCAAAGCATGGAAGGTGCTGTTGCAAGTACCTACCTACCTTAGTCAGTAGCCAACCTTGCCGAGGCTTCTTGCCTCAGCAGCTTCAATTCTTTGTCTCCGTACTCTATCTGACTCTCCCTCCTGTTTACATCTTCTCCATCTTTCTATCTCCTCCCCATTCATTCGTTTACAGCCACTTCTTTTGGTGCTCCCCAGTCATTTCAATACCTCCTGAGACATTCACCAGTTGTCTTTTACGACCACCATGTGGCTCCTCAGTTCTCTGCTCGTGGTGGCATTGGCCACTCCATTGGTGGTAGCTGATCCAAGAAGTGAGCTACACTCGTATCCAACCAACAGCGCCTCGTTTGCTGACCTTCTGTGTAGGCAACCCTCTTCGCCGACAGCTTAGAAATGGTGAGCTTTCTATTGTCATCTGCTCATTTCTAAGGGTTTTGGCATCTGCACTCTCGAACACAACTCCGCCCATCCAGTTGGGGGAACCCATGCTCCATCTAAAGTCTACATTTCCTGACGCCAGGGCAATGCTCTCGCCTTTCCGCCATTCCAAGTTTATCCAACCTCGTCCACGAACTTGATGGCTGACATCTGTCCCTTTAGATGACAAAGATTCGAGCTTCTCGTTTATACCTACTAAGGACTTGACAGCCAGCTCTGCAGCATCTGCGAAGGATCAATCATCTATGACTTTGGTCGGCACAGCACCACTTGGAACTGGCATCCCTTCAGCGCCAGAGACAACCCAAGCAGTTGTGATCACCGATGTGTATGTTTGATTGCTCCGCTTGGCCCTCTATGCTCAAGCTAACGTCGAGATCAGTGTCTATACCACCTTGACCACTTGCCCAGTCACCAGCCTTGTCACTTCAGGCAGCACGTCATTCGAGGAAGTCACAACTACCATCTCGACTGTCACCCGTACTTCAACCTCTACCGTGTGCACCAAGTGTGTTGCTCCTCCAAGCCACCCAGCATTCACTCCAAGCTCGCCTCCTAGCTCGCCTGGGGAATCGGCAAGCTCTCTATTACCGTCTTTGACCATATATCCTTCATCGCAGCCATCATCAAGCGTACTATCCATTTTGACGTCCGCAGCGGTTGGATCATTTGGTAATGGCGGCCTCTCGAGCATCCGTTTGACAAATCCCATTCCAATGATCCCCCTACAAACATCCCTTTCCAGCAAGCCAGAATTGCCAGGCACTACCAGTTCCCCAAGCAGGGGTCTCGTCTTTCCCAGTCCTGTCTCCTTAACCGGCTTGACTATGTCAAATGTCGCAAGCACTCCTTATTTTCCAGGTTACGGTATTGTACCCTCTCCAGCCAGCACTCCCGGCTCACCAAAAGAAGAAATCTTCTCCAACGCTACATCTTCAGTCATCCCTGTCTATACTGCAGCGTTACTTGGCAATGCATATGGAGGTGGCTTCGTTGGAACTCCATCCATCTTTGTAACCAAATTGCCATATCCTAACGGGCCCTCCTCAGGCGTTCCTCCAGGATATGGATCGGAATCGTCCATCACTACGGTCGAGAACAATCTCACAGTAATGTTTACCGGCGTACAAGCCTCCTCGGCTTCCACGGCTAGCCTACAGAGCGTGACCGAGAATGGAGTTCCTGCTCTGAGTGCCACCATTGCATCGAATGTTAGCGCCCAGTCCGGTAGCATCATCGCCTTAACCATCTTTCCAACAAGTCCTTCGACCTCATCAGCTGGTCTACAGAGCACAACCAATTTTGAGGTTTCTGCCCCTTCTGCGGCGATAGCATCAAATGTCAGCAGCGGGCTGATCGGCAGCCTCGGCGCCTCAATAATCTCCTCTACAGCTTCCGGCAATGAGGCTTCCACTGCTACATTCATCTCGCTGTCGCCTTTTGGTGGAGAAGTGAGCCAAGACTTCGTTTCCTCCACTGCGGTACCCAACGGAATATCCAGTAGCCTCAGCTCTGCCGTTGGGGGAGAATTAGCCTTGTCTACTGCAGTGTCTGTCCTGACGAGTAGTCCCGAGTCTAACGGTGCTTATATCATCACTGCTGTTGTCCCAGCCACGTCACCTGCCGGCGCTTTGAGCGTTGAAGTGAGCCAAGCGAGCAACGCCGTGCTGTCTTCCTTGGCCGCCGCTGGTTTCTCGACATCACCAGTCAGTGTTCAAGTCGCTATTATCGGCTCATCCACCTCCTCGGTCATTGGCCTTTCCAGTGAGATAATGGAGTCGAGCTCCCCTACCCCAACGCTTTTCGGAGGTACTGTTATCCCACCTCTCGTGATCACTATGTCCCCACTGGGAGGATCATCCAGCCTACAAGCCACTACCTTTGCGGAGAGTGCTGGCGCCTTGGCTACCTCAGCAGTTGGATTGGCAGGCGTGATAGAAGCTTCTGTCGTCCCTTTCCCCACAGTCGTAGGTGTCCCACTAAGCTCTACTATGTCCGAAAGTGGTGTCATGATCGAGGCGAGTCCTGCTGGCAGCCCGACTACAGGAGAGATTGGCGCTACGATCATACCAGCTCTGTCAGCCGAGCAAAGTGCTGGACCCGTTGTCACTCTGGCGGTTGGATCATCGGCAGAGCAAAGTGCAGCTACTGGCCAACCTGTGGCTCCAATACCAGGCCCGATCACTATCGCCAACGGCAACACAGCCCTCGCTGTTATTCCATCGCCTGTCGTTGGTGCTAACGGTCTGACTTCGCTTGCTATCTTCTCGACGCCCATAGCACCTGCTGCTGGCCTAAATAGCCCTGCTGTCCTCTTGACACCCATCGTAGGCAATAATGGTCTCACATCCCTCGCTGTCGTTGCAACACCTGTCGTCGGCGCAAATGGCTTGACCTCGCTAGCCATTGGTTTCGAAACTGAAACTACCCCAGCGACCAGTCAACCCAACAGTGCACCTTCTCCAGTAGAAGGTTTTGTCGTCGTCCCATCACCCGTCCTTGCGCCCCAAGTCTCTGAAAATATCCCTATCCAAGCAAATATCGGTGCCTCTGGTGTCGCAAACATCGCTTCGCCTTCTGGATCCGCGGAGTCTCCGGTACCGGGAGGCAGCGAGAATGGTAACTATAGCATCCACGTCGTGCTCAACCCTACGGCTGCCACTCAATTCAAAGGTTCTGCTGTCAAACTTTCAATGGATTTTGGCCTTGGTTTGTTCGGACTGGTCATGTTTCTCGCTCTTTTGTGAGCATCTTGTCTGGAGTCAATTGTGCAGGACGTGGACACATGGAATAAGAGATGGACAGACAAGTTCATCGCTATGAGGGTGGGAGGATTTGCCTTGCTTTCTCGTTGCTTATACAACCTGGTGTCTACTAACAGGAGCGGTATCTTATCAGCATCGTTTGCGCCATAATCATGAAGGAGAGGGCTGGTCATATGAAATAGATAGCACAACTTTATCAATCTAGTGGTCATAGCAGCCTTACTACGTGACACGAGTTTTGTTTCCCTCAAATCAAAGTGTCATCCACAGGAGAAAATGTAGTAACTCGCCCTGCAACCATGTTATCGATCTCACCAATCCAGTTTGCCCTTTGAGGGAATAGCCTTGAACACTGCTATTTACTCGACAAACACACGCTTTCAAATTCCTCATTTCATGCAGCCGAACATCTTGAGAAGCTTCTGCGACGCCACTCCTCGACCTCTGTCCAATGAATTGCTGCTACACGTTGAGAATAGCGCTGTGTGGGGATCAGATTGCCGTACGGACATACGACCGTTATGTACCTTTCCATCCAGTGCGATTGACTTGACCTGGCTATCAGATTCTATGGCGCCAGAAATACTCGTCCCCCAAAGCCTGAGCTCCCCTTTGCAATTAAAACGCCGCCTCTATACGGCGGCGAACGTGATAGCCAAGGTAGTCGCGAGAAGAAACTTGTATTTTAGATACTTCCTGGGTGTTCCGACTGGGACCAGGGAAGTTATTGGCGTTGGGAGGGATTCTGGTGATTTGGAGGGGTATTTGAAATGTGGATTGTTGAAGGAGGTTCTGGGATTGGATGATGGTGAGTTTGGATGGTGTTGGGGTTGTGGTTAAGGGGTTGTTGTAAGGGGGCGGCATTCGCGAGTTGCAGGTTTTTGTTGCTCGTGATGAGTGACCTGAGAGCCAGGGCTCGAGTATCGGTAATCGTCCCCCCCTGGCTACCATTCGCTACCGCTCATCCTAGCCCTGCATCTGCGTCTGCAACCGGTAGACCTCCATTTTCTTGCCCTCGCTCTCCGTCTGCGTCTCCTCTATCTGCTTCTCGAGCCGCCTGATTTCCCTGTCTATGAAATCGAGACGGCCTTCGACGGCCATGACGGCTTCGTTGCGCTCTTGTTTGAGGAGGACTGGGCCTACTAGTTTGTAGATGTTGGAGGTGGGGGGGAGGGTTGAGAATTCCTGTGGGTGTTGAATGAGTATTAGTGGGGAGATAGTGGGTGTGTATGTAGGAGAGAATGGGGGAGCGTGGGGAGTGGGGGGGAAGGATGGGTGGGAAGGTTGTTATGTACCTTTTGAACGCTTTTGTTCTCTTGCTGTTGGGATTCGAGGCGCTGGCGGGCGGAGACAGTGGCTTGGAGGTCTGCGGTGATGGGAGTTAGGAGCCGATACGTAGTTGAGGGCAAGGGAGGTATGTACCTGTCTGAAGCTTTTGATAGGCATCCGAGAGCTCTTGAAGCTTCTTTTGGTCTTCTGCCATCTCGTGTGGATGGTCTGGGCTTCACGCATTCAATGCACGGCCCTTTAGGGATTGGATCTTCTTACTCCGTAGGGCTGACGGATGCGTCATTAGGGAGGCTTGGCGCTTGTTTACCCGCTCTTTCGAGGTTTCGCTCTAATAATTACCACACTTGTGCACAAAACTACTGAGGTAGCATTCAGGCATCCAAGAGTTGCAGATTCCGTCAACAAGGGTTGCTTTATGCGCCGGAGCCAATCACTATATACTGGAAGAGCAGAACCAAAACCCTGATTGAAGGAGCTTCAACACGTCTCTCTTCACTTCAACCGATTGCAAACATGAGCAATACCGATTTCCTTGGTCGGGCGATTGAGACTGTGAAGAAAGCCATCGAGAACGACACGGCAGGCGAGTATGAGAAAGCATACCAGCTATACTATCAGGCTTTAGAACTGTTCATGCTAGCATTGAAATGGGAGAAGAATGCGAAGTCCAAGGAGATGATAAGAGGCAAGACGAAAGAGTACATTGAGAGGGCAGAGAAGCTGAAGACGCATCTGGAGGAAGGCGATAAGAGTAATAAAAGAAAACCGGCGGCAGTAGGGAGTAATGGAAAGGTATCTGGGAGTGGAGGAAAGGGCAAGTGAGTTTTAAAACAATCTTCCTGCTCGGAGTCGTCCCAGTGCTGGTGCGCAATAGGAGACTAATTCTCAGGCGCTATAGGGACGATGACGATGACGATGGAGATCCTGAAGCCAAAAAATTACGAGGTGCCCTTGCTGGAGCTATTTTGACAGACAAGCCAAATATCAAATGGGAAGACGTTGCCGGTCTGGAGCAAGCAAAAGAGGCTCTGAAAGAGGCCGTCATCCTCCCTATAAAATTTCCTCATCTGTTCGTTGGCAAGCGCCAGCCTTGGAAGGGCATACTGCTCTACGGGCCCCCGGGGACTGGTAAATCGTATCTGGCAAAAGCAGTGGCTACAGAGGCAAACAGTACTTTCTTTAGTGTGAGCAGTAGTGACCTTGTCTCAAAATGGATGGGTGAAAGTGAAAGGTAAGCTACTGCCTGCAATTCCAGTGAAATTTGTAGCCGCTGACTGGCATATTCAGATTAGTAAAGCAACTATTCAACATGGCTCGCGATAACAAACCTTCAATCATTTTCATCGACGAAGTTGACGCCCTTTGTGGTCCCCGTGGTGAAGGCGAATCCGAAGCCTCTCGCCGCATTAAGACGGAGCTACTCGTCCAGATGGACGGTGTGGGTCGTGACTCCAAAGGGGTCCTCATCCTCGGTGCTACAAACATCCCGTGGCAACTCGACGCTGCAATACGGCGGCGTTTCCAACGAAGAGTACATATCAGTTTGCCAGATCTGCCGGGAAGGATGAGAATGTTTGAGATGAGCGTTGGCACCACACCGTGTGATCTGAAGATGGATGATTTCAAGACATTGGGACAGCTGAGTGACGGGTACAGCGGAAGTGATATAAGTATTGCGGTGCAAGATGCCCTGATGCAACCTGTGAGGAAGATTCAGACGGCTACGCATTACAAGAAGGTATACTTCTGCACTTGAAAATTCTTGGAGCAAATTCTAACAATGCGGGCTAGGTCACCGTCGAAGGAACAGAGAAGCTCACGCCCTGCTCACCGGGCGACGCCGGTGCAATGGAGATGTCATGGACAGAAGTAGATTCGGATAAGCTCCTCGAGCCGCCACTTGTCTTGAAAGACTTTGTCAAGGCTGTCAAGGGAGCGCGGCCGACTGTCAGCGCGGAGGATATCAAGAGGAGCGCCGAGTGGACGGCTGAATTTGGGAGTGAAGGGGCATAGAGGTTGATTACATGTTGATTTTTCCCTGTCATCAGCAAGCAAGGCGTCGATGGGCCAGATCTTCGGGTATTATTAGGTGCATGGAACATTCGGTGCTGAGAGGCTTCCTGGACAATTTACAAAAAGGGACTCACCAAATAAACTGTTCTTTCACCGTCTCATCTGCCGCTCGTTCTACATTTATTCATGCATCTCAGTCACACGAGCATTGCAACCGCGACATCTGTCTGCTCCTGGAATCTTTCTGGTAGGCTTGATGTACAGTATGCTGGCAATTTACAAGGATACCTAAGCCCTGTGAGGTAGTCCAGCTGTATGACCTATATCGAATCGGGCATCTAGCTCGCCCGAATGCGCATGACGAAAAAGAGGATCAATAAAGTCGACGCCTCTTTCCGATTTGATTTTTCTGGACAACGTGCGGGAGGGGGTCAGGGCTATAACTTATGAGTAAATTGCGAGCGAAGCAGGATGTAAGACTGGGAAGGAGCTGCTGGGCTTGACTGGGAATATTGTTTCGCTCGTCGGGGCGTTGTCTGCAATATAGGTAGGTAGGTAGTATCTGAGGACCGTTTTCAAATAGGTACCTAAGTACCTTAGGCTAAAGTAATCGCCGGCGTCACGTGCTTCTACTTCGTTATATACAACTCGAGCCTTTTCTCTGCCATTGATTTCTTATTTCTTTCCCCGCTCCGCCAAGAGGCTCGGAAACGTTCCGAAGAGGTCCGCACACGCACACGGCATTTCGTACGTGGCTCAAGCTGATATCATAGGTCGATACTCGTACAAAGGCGGGGGACGGCGATCAAAACGCGCCTTCCAAATATCAAAGAGGAATAGATCTCGCGAAAAGAATACACGGACACCAATGAGCAGACAGATGCTTTCCTTTCTGACCTATCACAACCACCCACCACTCTATGCAGCCGCAGACAAAAAGCACGCCGTGGCATTGCTTTTCACCTTCCCATCTACCTGGTTGAAGCTCTTGGATTTCCCCTCCTGACATTAATTGAGGATTAGTGACCCTCAGCTTATCGTACAGAAGCCGATTATTCCCTCTTTCTATTCGTTGTGGTTCGGTGGAGTACTCGTACCCCACGATTGTCTATTCCCCGCTTCCTGATAAAGCCGTTCATGTGCAGCATCTGACACTTTGACTACTGCACCTGTCTGTCATCAATAAGGCCAGGGAGATCAAGAACATGGGATCCCAAACAATGCCTTGTGACATCATGGCCCACCGTCAAGCTGGGTGTTTATTTGCTCTCCATAGTATCCGGAAGCTATCCACATATCTTGTCTACTTATTCTCTTCCTTTCGATAGCTTTTACTTCCGCCAGAGTCGCCATGTCTTCTTCGGAATTGCTAAGACTTACGGCTTCCAACATCTCAACTCTCTTGACCGGCGCTTTTGCTGCCTTCACCCTCTGTCTTCTTGCCAAATACGTCTATCGTGTCACCTTTCATCCTCTTGCCAAGTTCCCAGGCCCAAGACTGGCAGCGCTTACCAACTTATATGGGGCCTCTCACGACTTGCACCCCGATCACTCTTATTGCAAACAGCTCCCTGCTCTTCACGACAAATACGGTTTTGTATTTATCCTCGGGCCTGCCCACGGCTGCTGATTGGACTGTCGCAGGCCCAATCATCAGAGCATGGCCAAACCAGCTCCACATCCGAGACATGGGAGCCTTCAATCAGCAAGTCGTTCACTACCCCCTGATTACAATTTGTTCTTATATCGACCAGGATCTACAGGATTGGTTCTCGTTTTGACAAAGATATTCCATTTTACGCCAGACCCCCTATAGACGACGCCTACTTTCCCATCGCCTCTACCAAAGCCGCTCTTGCTCGCAAGAGCATGCATACCCCACTCTTCTCCAAAGAAGCCATCCGTCGCTCCGAACACTTGATCACAGATATACTTGCCCATTTTCTCGACATTCTCCCTAATTATGTCTTAGGAGAGAGGCCGGTAGATCTCACCATGGGCTTCAAGTGCTTGACTGCGGATATAGCAATGAATTATACGTTCCAAAGACCCTTGAACGCGCTTGATGAAGAAGGCTTTCAATCCCCAGTGCTAACCGGGGTCGCCACCTTTACGCGATTAACGCAATGGACTTTTTACTTTCCTACGTTCGCTCGCAGGGTTTCACGGGTCATAGGATGTCTGCCATTTTGGGTTACTAATTATTTTATCAAACCTTATGCGCTGTTGATGTGGTTGTTGGAGGTGAGTCTCAACGCCTGGTTCATGTCGCTTGTTGACTCGTGATGGTACGGAAAGGTATCTCTCGAGCAAATCGTATACTTGCAAAACCGTTCTCCCTCCGAAAACCAGATACGTACCGTGTTCGATCTCAACCTCAACCCTCACCTCGAGAAAGGACAATTCAAACCTACGAATGATGAGATGGCCGCAGATGCCTGCATCTTATTACTCGCTGGAACAGACACGATTAGCAACACAATGGTGGTCATTACGTGGGCGCTTCTCAACAGTTCGCAAATGATGCAGAGGCTGAAAACCGAGTTGAGAGAGGTGATGCCTGGTAGAGGGGACGCCGTTGACTGGCTTAGGTTGGAGAAGCTGCCGTATCTGGTCAGCCAGGAACTCGAGTTGGTCATTTTGACATTCGGATTGAGGCTGACGAGTTAAAGAGTGCCATCATTAGAGAAGGACTTCGCCTCTCACACGGCACACCAGGAAGACTTCCTCGCATCGTGCCTTCCTCAGGCGCCGTTCTCTGCGGACATCAGATTCCAGCCGGAGTACGTGTTCTCCCCCAATCTGTATCTCGATCCTCGCTGACCAGGGGCTCCTTAAAATTCAGACCTCCGTTTCTTCCAGCGCCTACGTCTACCATCTCGACCCCCACACCTTCACAGACCCCCAAACCTTCCGCCCAGAGCGCTGGCTCGACATCGCACCCACCGATCAAAAAGAACTGGAGAGTAAGTTCGTGCCATTTTCGAAAGGCTCGAGAGCGTGTATCGGCATCAATCTCGCCTATGCAGAACTCTACCTCATCACCGCTTATCTCTTCGGTCGGTTCGATCTTTCCAATGCTGGCACGACGGATGCGGATATGGAGTGGAAAGATAACCTTGCAATAACGTTCAGGGGGAATTTGAAGGCTACTGTGAGGGAGAGTGTGGAGTAGGCTTCCATCTTACCCCCATCCCACGACAAGTCTTATGAGAATTACTGGAGGCGTTTGGGCCAAGGACTTATGGGAGCTGGGGAATGGACGGATTCAGATAAGAATCACTGGAGGCGTTTGGGCCAAGGACTTATGGGAGCTGGGGAATGGACGGATTCAGATAAGAATCACTGGAGGCGTTTAGGTTATGGTAATTGGGGAATAGGAGAACTCAATGGGTCTCCCTTTTTTCCCACAATCAAAAAGGGGCTTTTTCAACTATGATTGTTGCAATCTCTATTTCTCATATAGGCTTCTACGCCTCCATTCTCTATAACGACATAACGAACAAGAATCGATACATGTGCACATCTCGATTCTGCAAAGCAAGAGACGCGGCATTTGCTGCCCGTGCCAATGTAGTGAATGAATGCAGCGTACGTGATGCCTCGAGCATCAACAAAGTGCGAGCACTAGCCGTGCAACGCCGCATGGTTAAAAAACACACACACATACACTTCTCCACGCCTTTTTCCAGACCGACGACTGGCGTCCATTCATTTGACGCACCGGGACGCCTCGTGCTGTGCATCCATATCCGTATCCAAGTCTAAAGACCTCCCTCTACCACGGCCAAACACTTCTAAAAAGAAAAGGAAAGAAAAAAGGAAGAAGACGGACCCTCCCCCTACCCATTCCTCCTCCCCACCACTCCATCCCCATCACCACCACCACCAGCACCCCCCTCATCCCCCTCCCCAACCAACAACCCCCTCCTAACCCTCTCCCTCTCCAACTCCCCCTTCAACCTCCGATTTTCCTCCGCCCCCTCCTCCAACCTCTTCCTCGCCCCGCTCCGATCCAACAAGCGTGCCTCCCTCTCCGCTTTCAATCTTCTCTCCAGTTCCCTCAGACGATGAATGAAGCGCTGGTGAGCAGGTTCCCCGGAAGCGGACAGGGTGTCGGTGGGGGTATTGTTGGTGCCAGTGATAGTGTTGGAGGAGGAGGAGGAGGGTAGGTGGGACGCCGAGACGTGGCGGGAGGGAGAGGTGGAGGGGTTCATGGCGTGGGACAAATGTTCGACGGCCGAAGAGGAGAGGTGGCGAGCCAGAGGCGGCGGAGCCGCCGAGCGAACAGTTCTCGCGATGCCGTTCTCGTCCCTTGGCAGGAGACGCGAGCTGCTAGCTCTGAGCGCGGTGCGGGCGTGCAGTTCCTGTTTCTGGAGGACCGCCAGCTCGGATTTGAGCAGGCGGTTCTCGCCTTTCAACTTTGCGATTTCGGGCGCGGCGGTGAAGGTGCCTGCGATGCGGTGCGACTGGACCGTGCTTTCCAGCCGGTCGAGCTTCTTGATGCGGGCGTCGAGGGTGTTTTCGACGGAGCGGTATTCGGTCCAGATTTCGCGCTCGATGGTGCGGATGCGGGCCTGGAAGCCGATGATGGTGCCCTCGACGTTCTTGACGGCGTTGAGGAGGTTTTTGCTAAAGGCTGGGAGCATGGCGGAGTTGTTGATGACGTCGAGGGTGGGGAGGTGGTTGTTGATAAGGGAATTCTGGTGCTGCCAGTCCTGGCCGCAGATGGCGGAGATGCGGGTCCAGAGGGTCAAGAGGAGGGTGTTGCGTTCGGTGAGTTGGTCCTTGGACTGGAACTCGAGGGTCGTGATCTTCTTGCGGTCCGACTGGCGGGAAGCTTCGAGTTCGGTGATGCGGGTGTAGTTTTGGGAGACGGTGCGACTGGTGTGCTGTTGAGTCTTCTGCCACTGCTCGAATTGGGCTTTGTCCGCGCGGCGGCCTTGACGCTCGCGGTCGAGGAGATCGGAAAGTTTTTTGGATTCTAGACCGTGGCTTTCGAGGAGAGCGTCGCGGTTCCTGAGAAGATGGTCTTTCTCCGATAGGTTGTGCTGAACAGTCTCTAGCTCTGATGCGGTAATTTCGAGGTCCTTTTGCAGCCTCGTGATGGAAGTGAGGAAGGATGATCTTGTTCCATTCGGATCGCCAAGCACTTCTCGTAGATGGCTCTCGAGCTCTGTCAACCTCTCTTTGAACGATGTCGCCTCAATCTCACGCGACTGAAGATTTTTCTTCAATTTTCTGGATTCCTCCTGGGCGAATGATAAGTCGCGGTTGAGATCATTGGTCATCCTCTGCACCTCCTGTTTTTCCTTGCCACCAATGACTTCTCGTTGTTGTCGTTCCTCGGCCAATCTCGTCTCTAACTCCGTGGCACGGTCCTTCTCACTGGACAAGCTAGCCTTGAGGTTATTAAGGGCATCCTCGAGGTCACCAATCTTGATCTTGTCACCATCTTGCTCTTCACGTAGAAAGGCAATCTCGTTCTGTCCAGACTCCTGTTGGACCGTGAGCTTGTTGTTCTTGTCTCGTTCCTCTCGCAAGTTCTTATCCATAGAGTCTGCTTCGTGGCCGAGTTCCTCTTCTACTCGAAGAATACTTTCACTCAGCGTTCGAACTTCATTGCGCAGCGCTTCGGAATCCTCCGCGTGATTTGTCAGCTCGTTGGTAAGGTGCTGTATTTCTTGACTCTTCTGGTCGATTTCCTCCTCAAGGGCACCTATCCGTTCATTGCCTTCGGCTTTCAGATCTTGCAATTCAGCTTCCATATCCTCCTGCAGCCTGATAGCCTCGTCACGTTCGGCTTGCATTGTCTTCAAATCTTCGGTAGCTAGGCCAACGTCATTGTCATAAATTTGCTTGAGATCTTCATGCTCGATCTTAACAGCATCAAGCTGCTCAAGCTCATCCAATAGCTCTTCAAGCTTTTTGGTTAAATCGTGAACCTCAAGCTTTAGTCCGGCATTTTGATCCCGCAGCTGGCCATTCTTGAGCTCGTAAGCGTCGCGCTCAGCATCACTCATCTGAGTTACCCGAGTCTGGTCACTTGCTCGAGAAGCAGTACGAGCGTGAGCGCGAGATGCTGACCGCTCAAATATACTGTCTCCGGCTACGGAGCGTGTCCCATGGCGTGATCCAAGCTTCAGATCCTCGATCTCTTGGTACAGGCGCTCTTTCTCCCGGTTGCGCGACGTAAGCATTGATGTCTGCGCACCAACCTCGCGACGCAGCTCAGCGTTCTCGTGTCTCAGTTGCTCCACAAGGGTGCTGCTTACTGCGCTACTGCCACCGTTGCGATCTTGCTGTCGGTCTGGGATGTCACTGTAGGAGAGCGTAGATGATTTCTTCTGCCTTCTGTTGACATGGAGAACGTTTGCAGAGTGGTTATTAGTGCTCGTCGAGGAAGCATCGCTTTTCAATCGTCGAATCTCGTCTCGAAGTCTAGCATTATCTTCATCTGCTTGTTCTCGACGTGCAGTTTCGGCATCGAGAAGGTCCCTCCACATGTCCTTCATTGCGTTGCATCAGTTTTCGGAAATCTTTTCGAGAGGCTTCGGTACTTACGACTTCCTCATGAACACCTATATCAGCTGCTCCACTAGTTTCGCTAGCCCGCTTGAGCATCTCTGCGAGTCTCTTCTTTTCTCTTTCTTGAGCAAAGCCTTCATGTCGCATCTTTTCAACCTCAACCTCGTAGGTCATCACTCGCTCTCTAAAGTAAGTCAATTCGTTTTCCATGAATTGGAATTCCTCCGAACTTGGGCCCGTTTCGGCCCCCTTAGGAATCGACAATTCTGCCTTTCTCGTGAGCTCATCGATTTTGTCCTGCAATTTTCGTTCTAGTTCTCGGTTGGTACGCTTGAGTTCGCGTATCTCCTTTGCAGACTTGAATTTGGCCGTCCTGAGGTCAACATTTTCAGAGATCATTGCCTTGACACCTTCGTCTGACCTTCGACTCAACGCGTCGTCAAGAAAATTGATCTTCAGCTTGAGATCCCAATTCTCTTTCATCAAACGGTCGATGGTGCTACTTTGCTCCTTAAGAGTCAGACTTTTGCCGCCACGCGCGGAAGGAGGAGCGCCACTTCGCTTTTCCGGTGACTGCTGCCCATACCTATCTCGATATTCTCGAGCCATGGTTGCTGGTACCTCGATGTCTCGTACATGCTGTGCAATCACGGTGTCGGTTGGCGTGTTCATGTTTCTGCTGGTT
Source organism: Usnea hakonensis (assembly GCA_013423325.1). Lineage (NCBI taxonomy): Eukaryota > Fungi > Ascomycota > Lecanoromycetes > Lecanorales > Parmeliaceae > Usnea > Usnea hakonensis. The sequence continues at coordinate 149,735 of BLJB01000147.1, read as the reverse complement.
GTTCTTGGGGTCTGCGGTACCCCGTGATCGTACGCTTCGGCCCTCAAGGTATCCTCCCTGGCAGTATCCTCCTCCTCATCCAAGGTGTGCAAGTCCTGCTCCGTCGGCCTTAGTCTATCTTCGCGATCACTGATGTCTGAGATGCCAGAAGCCATACTGCCCAAACTAATAGTCCTAGAAAATTCCGAGGGTCTACTGCTGAGAGAACCTTGAGGTACAGCACCACCAGATTGCAAGGCGAAATCTGCCCCCACTGTCACCTCGCTTCCACCTTCAGCAGACGCAGTTGCCCGAGAAGAGTACGAAGATCTCTGGCTTGCCATACGGCTATTGAGAAATTTCGGTCTACTAGGAGGTTGCATTGAGCTTGGAGCATAGGTAGCTTCGTCCATGTCATTTGGATCTAAAGGCTTGGTTGATGTGGGTGAATCTGGATGCAATAATGATGTAGATGGAACTCGAGCCTTCCGAGGGGTCAGTTGATCATCAGTCTCTGCCCCTGGGCTTGATGGCTCTAATGCTATGCCACCTTTGCTGTCGTCTGCCGTCTCATACCCTCGGTCCACCGAAGCCATAGATACTGCGCGGGACACTGTACGAGCAGCTGCCGCGGCGGTTGGCGACGAAGACATTGTTTCGAGTGAAGAGGTGTTGTAGTGCCCGTGATCATGTTCTGCGTCCGGAGAATCTCTTGACTGTAGCTCCTCACGCCCCGGCGCTGGAGTTTGGTACATTTCTGGCGGTGTAGCTGGAGAATGCGTCATGTCATCCTGGTCCCCATGAACCAGACTCACAGACTGATTGTATTCCTCTTCGCTTGCTTGTTGGTCCGTAGCACCATTGAATTTGTGATGAAGCTGGCTAAAGTCGGCGGAGTCGCTTGGTCTGGTATACGTAGCAGGTGACAATTCTGGTAGGAACGTCGAATCCACATCCTCCAGCTGCATCCGCATTTCTTTCTCTTGTAGAAATGTATCTCCATCTCCTTCTGCAGCCATCATACTTTTGCCGTCTTCGCTCGACGCATTTAGGCTGTCCTCTCGGGTGTGTGGATGTGTAGCGGATGTTTCTTGCGACTGCAACGAGGGTTCATGCTGCTCAAGATCGGCATGATCGAATGAGGTTTTTATGGGAGATAGGTCTTCATCGGTGTCGAACCCGCCTGGCACTCTTGATACTTGTCGAGCGACTGTAGGCCTTGTTGGTGTAGCCATTGAGTTTGGCCCAAGGGAAGGTCGCTCTCATGTGCTATCCCAATGGACTGCGAGGGAGGTCTAAGGGGCAAGGAGTTGATGTATGATTCCAATTTATCAACATTCTGTCGGTGCGTTGTGAGGTCATTGGTGGAGTGAGCGGAGTGACATTCTAGATTTCGCGTCGAGCTCGCCGCCGCCACGCGTTACGAATTGGGAATAGCCTCGTCTTCTCTTTTTTCCGTTGCAATACAAATTCATTGGTACACTTTTTTTCATTGCATTTTAATTCGTAAACTTCTTCATTAAGATCGGTTGTCTACATTTTGACTAGGGGTTCGCTCTCCTTCCCTTCCTTTACAGACACTCGACACGTTGAATGAATACGAATACGCGCAGCTAACACGAGAGTGCCGATAAAGAGCACATTGCGAGAACCTATTATGATTTTGAGAAACGGTAAACATCGATCATCGATGCCTCGTCAACGCAAGTTCTGGCCTCTCTCGAGCACTGTGAATTGGTCCTCCCAGTGACATTTTTCTCGACACGAAACAAAGCATATCATCCCCCTATACCTCAAGAAGCTGCAATATTCCTTTTTTATCTTAGCTCAGCAGCGACCCAGATACTTCAGCTACCAAGGTCCCTGAATCTGAAGAAGCTTGAACATTTCGTATTTGGTGGGCGTACGTCCCCAATTCAACGCTCGCTATCGTTACGCCTTAAATGAAAGTACAGCCCTAGCCTCACTGTCCCTTTTCCAAACGGTCCTTTCACCACACGATATGACTAGAGTTCCCAGGCGGGGCCATCGTCATGCGAGAAAAGCATGTTGAAACCTATCGCTTCCCCCAGGAGTCTTGGTAAAAGGGTTGAGCCAGTGATTGTAAATGGTTCAATCAGGCACTGGGGACTCGTGTAGAGGTATATTTGCCATTGCTCTAGTACTCAGAAAGACCCGAGAGCACCAAAAGGTTGGTATCTCTGCAACGAGGTTGAGAATGACAATTGGCACTTCATCTCTCAAAAAGCCCGAACATCACCTGAAATAGAATAGACTGACAAGGTGGGAAAATATGGTGCCACGAAAGCATTACATGGCAGGTTCTGGCGCTCTCAAGGTGCGACTAGTGTTTGCCTGCTTCTGTGACGCACTACGCTGAAAATCTTAGATCAAAGGCTCCCCACTGAACCCGCGATCTTTGTGCTTTTGACGTCACCATTCTTGCGAAGACACTCATCCTTTAAGGATCCATTGATAGTACTCTTCCTAAGCTCTCTCGACCCTTATTGATTCTTCTCTCGGTTGTCCTCCGCTTCGTCGCGGTACAGCTAGGACTTTCTTGTGGGCGTATTACATCCTTCACTGCAGTCTCACTCCCGAGATTCTGGCTGTCAGCGGCTAACGAGGCTGGTCGGATAGAGCCCCCCCCGTCAGTCGGATCCTTCTCGAGCGACGTCAGCCAATACTCAGCGTCAATGTGACACGGTTGGAACGTGTAGACTCCATTAATCGAGAGTCCTCATTTTCCCCTGTGCGGCTCAAAGTCAAAATCAATGACGCTGAACCGTCCGGCAAACCGAAATCAGCCCATTGAGGATCTTGCAGTTCAAACTATCTCGTCTAGCCCCAGCTTCTGATTAGGTATCTACATCTTGATGCTCGTATATCTTCTCGCTAAAGCCATTCTCTCTCACTAATCCTCACGAAAAAGCTGCTACATCACCGGACATCACCCACGTTGAGGACACATCCTAGAAAAAAAGGGGATATGATGCTGAGCGCCCCGACCTTCCACGCCCCCATCGCCATAGCCCGCACCTTAGAACCAAGACCCTTGGCTGAGCACCCGTTTGAGCTGGGGAGAGATCTCCGTGTTCTCGAATTGTGAAGAAGACGGGAATCTACGCGGACCTAAATCCCAATTGACTTTCGCGTGGACACTGGAGTACGCCAGCTCACATGATCTTAGTACCACCTAGGTGATGACACGTCCCCAACCATATGAGGGCTACTACTTTAGGGCTATCCTCGTCAGAGAACAGAAATTAGTCTATTTCAATCACACGTTTCAGGCGAGTGGACTTTATGACCGCCAAAGCTGACCACGTGGTGAAAGACCCATGCCGAACTTAAAGCTCCGCAATTAGCTCGCCAGATGAGCCAGTATAAGGAGCGTGCAAGCCCATAAGCGCCGTCGCTCCTATTCCTCCCAACAGCCTGAGAGCCAAAGAGACATGATTGTATTGTGCGAACAATGAGTGGCAAATCTGAGGAACATCAAAATCAAAGACGCAGTGATTGGCAGAGAGCGCTACTACCCTTGACATGCAGCGAAAATACTTGGGACGGCGCAATTGATTTTCTGATGGCAGAAGCTGAGCAATCCGCATACTTGTCACCTCCTGTTCGATTTTGAGAAGATGCATAATTCCGGTTTTTAATGATCTTCATCTAGCAATAGCTGTGGAGTACTATTTCTTGCGGGGGCCGACTCCTAGTGTGCATCTACATTGTTTCCATACTCGTAGTACCACCAAGCTCAAGAAGGGCCGCATCATCAGCTCAGCTCTGCTGTATCTTCTCTGACCAGCGCTGAGGTTATCGAGCGGCAATATCGTTTTAAGCACTCCTCAACTCGTTGCATTGCTTAAGCTCACTTGTTGTGTGAGATCACAAAAACGTCCCGTAGATTCGCTTGTGCCCTCGTCTCATCAAAGACGTCAATTGCAGGACTTGTTGTAAGGTCAAGTCGTGACAAACGCTCGAGAAAGCTATGCAAAGCGGTGGAGCAGAGTCCTTCGATAGGTTCAAAAAGCTTCTCTAGTTGCTGAAAATCTTCCAAATTTTCTTCAGAGAGTAACTAAGTTCGAAGAATGGTAAATAATCGGATAAAGGGCCTCTCTGACTTTGCAGATATCCAAGAGTTTGGTGATGCGTCTTGTGGCTCATGGTGAACCATAGTTATTTGTTTGAATTTCGTTAGGTATTTCAGTGATAGGTCTGAGGTGACGGTCATGATCACAGTCCATATCAGTATTCGTAGATGAGCACGTAAGTATGTTTTGCAGTGCCAATGTTGCTTGCGACTGATTAGCTGCCAAAAGGGCGCAGTGTTTTTCGACTAAAAGGAAGACGAATCTGAGGCAGCTTACGTGAAGTAGAGTGTGCGGTCACGAGATTGACCATGCATTTGAGACTGTTGCCAGGAATATTCTATCTGAGGATACAGATGTTCGGTCTTTGGCTATCAGAGAGCTCGGAGCTAGTCTGTGCTTGTTCGAATTGGGAAGCGGTCACAGTTCTGTGAATTCTGACGACGCGTTAGCTTTAGTAGACATGACGCTGGACGAGGAGCAACTAACATCTTTCACGGTAAATTCGAGAGTCTGATGCTATCAACACATACTTTCAGACTAATTTGATCCGTCCAAACAGTCCCCCACCAGTGCCATCGACCAGTACAGTTGCTTGTAAGTCCCTGACACATTTGCGAATCTACAAGAAGTCATGTATTCATAGTACCCAAGCTTTGTAAACAAGTTTCTCGTGAAGAAAAGAACTACGGTAGTGCCAAATGATGGCGCCAAGCTACGCATCTCAAAGGCAGCATTAGAGCACATCCTATCAACCCTGGACATTCCCCTGGACTTCGTCTTCGCTTTGTCAAGATTCTTCCTGCCGTCTGGGCGTCGGTTTAGCAGCACACTCTCCGGATCCGGTGCCATTGAGAAAGACTGCTGGTATATCTTACCAATTCGGATCCAGGTACTTTGTACAGATACTCAGGATGGCCATGCTACTAGTAGAATGGGCAGCAATCAGATGAACCCACTCCACTACTTACATCTCCCAGACCAAAAGGTTGACATTAGAGGCTCTCAGATCGCACTCAGCTTCAGATACACAGATGGGGATCGTACAACAAGATTGCTGGCTGTGAATTTCATCGATGGCAGATGGCCAAAGACAGTACAGGAACCGGAGAAACGTATCAAGGAGATCTTGAACGACAGTGGAAATGGCCATACTAGTGCTGATCTTTCTTTATCCATCTCGTTTACCTGACGAGTGCCATGAGGTGGTGGATGAACGCACTCAACAGCATACATGAGCAGTTAATTGCATATGTAAGCATAGAGCCTTCGCAACAGTTTATCTCACTCACAACTTGAAGGAAGTTTGTCTCCAAGATGACCAGGCGCCACAGCTTGCAACTACATCGCCTCATCAGGAGATCAACCGCGCACTTCATGCCATCGCTTCGCATCTTCACCGATACACTTCAGAGTTGACCTCAGTTGGAGATATGATAAGTGGGATCGTCAAGCATCACCAATCAATCTGCCCACCCGGAGCTAATCTTGAGCGAGTTGAGGATGGCTTCAATCAAATAGCCTCACAACTGAAAGCCGCCAAAGACTTTGAGCTCGAGCTTGAGAAGAAAACCCAGAATAGTCTGGCCTTGGTGAGAGAATCAAAAAGGAGTCTGAAGCTGTTGAGCTGACAAATGCCCAAGCTCTTCAATCGCATTTAACTAGGCAACGATCGTGTGATGGTCGCAAATGGTTTAGCCATGCAGGAGATCATGAAAGCCACCCAAGAGGAAACCAAAATCTCCCAAGATCTTGCTCTTAAAACGCATAGGCTATCAGAGAGCATGAAAAAAGATAGCTTGTCAATGAAGACGGTACAGAGGGCTTCACAGATTTACGCGAACCTAGGCTGACATCAATGAAGATAGCGATTTTGACAATGTTCTTCCTTCCGGGTACATCATTCGCGGTATGCCTCTGATATGTTACATTCCGTGAAGTACTTTATTTGACGAGGGAAAAATTGCAGGCTCTCTTATCTATGCCATTCTTTAGCTCAAATGCCTGGCTCCAGGACACATCACGATTTTGGATCTGGATTGTGCAACGATTCCGTGTACCGGACTGGCATTCGCATTTTATCTGTTCCGAAAATCTCGAAATGCTGCTAAAGACAAAGATTTTGGACAATGCTAGACCAATCAAGAAGATGAGATCAAGAGACCTAGTGTTTTGTCAATCGTCAACTTTGGGGCGAGTCGGTAGGACTGGCCTGAATGCCTCTTCCAAAGCACTCTATAGAGTAGACTATCTGCGTGTCCGGAATTTATGGCGCCTAAGTAACCCTCTAGACTGTGACTGTTATTTCCTCTTGATGACGCAGAACTGGCAGAGCAGATTGAATTCGTGAGAGCACTGTTAGTCAGAGCTGTGGTAGGGCGGCCATTGCAATGTCATCATCGCACACTACCCTTCACTCAATACAGGCTTCAGTCCTGGCGATTGTAAGAGTCGTAGCCATGTGTGATTTCCTGTTGTCTGATGTGGTTTTCGAGAGAAGCCAGAGGCAAGACGGCGATAGATATGACATTGGGCTCTAGAACACCGTAATCACACTTTTCGAGACCCTTGTCGCTCAATGCCCACCGACTTCTTCAAGCCATTACCGCCCTAAATCATTTCAAGGCTTCAAGTCAACTCTCTTCCACATAGCAACATGCTCGATCCCCTCTTCAAGCCACAACCCCATCCCAGCATCCGTCTCAAATCCCATTCTTTTATACCACTCCTCAACAGGGACTTGCGCATGCGCGAGCACCAAGCCCTTCCACTCCGACCCCGGCTTCGCTTCCAGCACCATAGAGCCAGCATTATTTCCCGCCCACTCAAGCGCCGCCTCGACCAGCATCCTCCCATACCCCAACCCTCTAAACCTCTTGACTGTAGCCACCCGTCCAATAACGGCATACGGCTCCTGATGGTCCCAAAGTATACTTCCTGCGTAATACGGGCCGTCTTCTGCCCTCTCATCGTCCGCGGTAGGATGGGGTTGCGCAGGGATGAGACGCATAGTCGCTGCGGGAATGTCCAACGCGCCTGTGCTTACGGACGTACCGAACATCACCCAATGCCAGCTTACCGGGTCGTCGGCGTCGATTTCCTTGTCCGGGTCGCAGTGCTGTTCGTGATGGAAGACTAGAATTCGGACGCGCAGGGCGGAGTAGAATAGAGATGGGATTGCTTCGTCGTATTCGGAAGCCGCAGTTGGTACAGGAATGCGAGCTTTTAGGACTGAGGCGCCTGGTGGGTGGAGGAGAGATATTTGATGGGTTGGCGACATTGTTCTTTGACTGATGGAATTGGATGTTCTTTTGTGCTTGGAGCTCGATGGACTCAGCATTAGCCATCAGGGTGGGAATGAATGTTTAGTAGAGACCTCTCGTCCTACAGGAGAGCTCTTGTGAGTCATCGCGCCAAATTTGGGTCTCGAGCTACGACGTCGAGGCGGTGGACGAGGTCAGAAAAGTTTGTCATTTGGCCCCACATTAAGTCCGAGTGCTCACCCCGACGGTTAGAGTAACAAGCTTTTGGGGTGCGGGCTAGGTGATGCAGCCCCCGAACAGGGGTGATCAATACCTAGATATTGCCCTAATTACGTACCTCATGCGCCCCCGGAGGTAATAGTAACTCACTTTCCTCCCCGCACGGTACGCTATCCGAGAATGGGTGTGAGTTACTACCCCATATTCTGTGAGCTAATCTCGAACGAGGAGACTGGATTCTAGCAATTACTCACCCCTTTCGGGAAGCAGAGTTGCTTCTGCCCGCTGTGGAAAAGGACTATGGCAGAAATCGTCACGTCCATCAACTAGCTAAGACTGTGGAGGAGCAGCTGCGGAAACAGACACAAGAGACACTCCATCCATCCAAGGACCCATTGCCTCTTCCGACTCCTTCACCGCCCAGGTTGTACCATGAAAACGCAGTCGCCGCAACCAGCATCTAGGATCCCTGATGTTGATGCGAGAGTGCAGATACCGTGCGTTGTTCATCAGCAATATCGTGTTTTCTTTAAACACGAACCCAGGTACATGCTCACCCAAGCCTGCGGGATCTTTGAGCCGGTCTTTGAGCTCTTGAATTGCCACATTGGCGTTGGCATCTGCTGAGCGCGGGTCGTGCAGGATGTCACTCTCACATCGTACGTAAGCGCGTCCTATCGCGGCGTGAACGTCGAGCAGCTTTCCCCTAGCCGTGTTCCTACCCTTGAAGACTTCTGGTGGGACCTTGAGGTCGGACTCGTGGCTGTTTCGCACATCAACGGCCTGCGGGGAGAATAAACGAGTCAACCCCTCGGCCTTGAGGATGCGGAAGACGCCACCGCCCTGTCTATCTGGGTGGATGATGTAAAGTTGGAAGGAGGCCGTAGGGTTCTTTTCCGAGGTAGCGGCGGCGAGGTTCTTGGTTGAATCCTCCACGACTGGTCTTCTGACCCTGGTTTGAGCGTGCAAGAGCGTATAAGAAGAGCATGGTCCACAATCATTCCTTTTTGTATCACATTCAGAGCTGTATAAGAAGTCCAAGGCTACGAACAGAGCCTCTTCTATCATTCCAGGTGCATTTTCTCCAAGATTTATCTCCTCGCATTACCACCCACACACATCTTGCTACTATTCGCTTCCTCATTTTCTGCATACAAAAGCCCTGTAACGACCAAGGCCTAGCACGCCAATATGGTTCTCATCCGTGTTTCCTGCCCGGCAGCACTCCCGTATCCATCGGCGCCACCGCCACTCTCTTCGACGCCACATGCTTCCTGCCCGACATGTCCATCAGCGACGGCCAAGCCTACCTCAACGCCCTCCCCAGCAACGAAGTCGACGACTCGATCGCCCAAATCCAAGCATCGGGCCTGCACATCATCGGCGACCACTACTTCACAGTCGCCGGCGTGCCGACCTGGAATCTTTTCTCATCCCCAGGCGCCGAAAAGCTCCTGTACGTGTCCGCCATAGGCGACATCCTCGCACCAGCTGGCGCAGATCCCGGACCTCAGGGTTACGGAGCTGTGGGTTGGAGGGCGTTGACGGCTGTGGCGGGGAGTGTGGGGTCGAGCGAGGTGTATAGGGTTGAGACGGCAGGGGGGAAGGCACCGCCGAGCTGCAGTGGGTTTGAAGGGACGACGGTTCTGGTCCAGTATGCGGCTATGTATTGGTTCTATGACTGAGTGGAGAATATTTTGTGATGATGGATAGCTTTTCTTAAAATCAGCGAGAGTTGGGGTAAGGAGATGGTGGACTAGAGGGCAAGATTGGATGATTTGGTTGTAGTTCTGTCGACTGTTACATGGTGTTGTGAAATTGGAACTCACGACTCATCTGAACCGTCCCCGAAGGGTTTTAAGTGTAGCCTCTGTCAAACTAAAACCGGGGCAAAGAGCCCATGAGTTCTGCCAAAGCGCTCTACTGGGAGGAGACCATGAGAAGCCATGACGAGATGATGAGATGGGCTTGCAGTAATACACTCCCGGAACGGGACCAAGGATGCTGATGCGTCGATGGGAACATCAATCTCCGAGAATCTATGTTGTCGTTGGCGGTGACTTTGCAGGATCGATGATTAAGGTGTGAAATGCGGAGATAAAACACTTGGTAATTATGCTGAAAATTGCAGTGTGCTTTCCAGTTCAGTGGTGTCAAATGCTCAGCACGTTCTCGCTTTCGCCTCAAGTAAAGGTGATAACTATACATGGTAGATTGCGCCGTTGCAAGCAAAGAGTTTTGCTTTGAGAGCGAAACAAGCTCATTGCAAAAGATCAATTTTGGTTCAAAATTCTATCCCCATACCATGAAGATTGGGTCCCTTGGAGGCTACGAGGCCGCCATCGAAGCTAAACAAGATCCCAGCCTGAGGAAGAATGGCCCCTGTGGAAGGGAGAACGCGGCCGTAATCGCAAAGATCAAGAATCAGTACAGCCGAGACTTTCACGAATGGGTTGTCAAGGTCTGCGAGACGGCTCTGACAGATTTAATGAAGAACGACTTGAACGTGTGGACTGCACACGTTTTTCATGGCGACGCAGTGGCGCTCGCTGTCCTGCTCTTGGCTCTATACCCAAATTTAGAAATCTTGTACATATACGACAGTGACGAAGAATATCGGTATGCCACAGTCGACCCCAGGGAGACTGATTCATCGACTGAGGAAATCCCGTCCAGTGACGAAACTCAGGCTGGAATGGGTGATGTTCCTTTTAAGGAAGAAGAACATACGGAGGATGGAAAGAAAGTTCCATGGCATGTTAAAGGATGGGGAGCCGTCTTTCGCTCTCTGATTGCATCCGTGGGGGCAGGTAGAGATAACAAGATGAGGATATTCAGCAGACTAAAGAACTTCTACTGAGTGGGCTCAGAGAAAGTAGATGAGATGTTTGGAGATGCAAGTTTGATCTCATTGTTCATACCGTTACCGAGCATGCAGAGTAAAAGGTCGATTTGTCCGGGGTACATCATGTGAAAGGAACCACGGCGTGAGAAGTTTAAGGGTCACCGAACTTGACCTTAACGGAAACATGAATAGACATCGACTAATAGATCTAATTGAGGGAACTCAAGAGCTAGAGTGTTTCAAGTAAATTTTCGAAAACACCCGTATCCCGACAGAGAGGTCACCGAGCTGGAGAAGCCCAGGACAGACTCAAACATGAACCCCGCGCTGAAGACGATACTGTTAAAAGTACGCAGTCAGACGTTGAGTCTACAAACGAGGAGGGTATGCTCGACAATTACTCTGCTCGATGGCAGCCTCGGAGAATCACGAAAGCACAATTGCGGTCTGCTGGCGACAGCCTTAAGTCATTGAAGCTCACGGCAAAATGTTTCAAAGGTGTAAACTACCGCAACAACGAGCCTTTTATTGGCAGCCTCCGCCAGTTTCGCGTTTTGCAAAGGGTTGTCATCGACACTATGATGCTGTACAAGAAGGAGGTTATCCTATCGTCCGGCAGATTGGGTTCAATAAAGTTTGGCAGCACACCAAAACATCTTTTGGCGGTACATTGAATTTTTAAAAATGGCATTTATTTGGTTATGAACTTATAGATCTTCCTAAGAAGAACATGTTTTATATTGACTACTTTTTAATAAAAGTGGGGTTTATCAAAGTGCAGTGAGTTGAAAAAAAGGTCTGTTTTAAGTAATGTTCGGTCGCTTACCCCTAAATAGTGGTCGACATGCCAACCACTGGTAGAACGCTCGTCCTTCAACATGCTGGGAAAATCGCTGCTAAAACGTTCGTCCCTTAAATGACCGGGACAATCATTGTGGCACAAAGACTGATTGATTTCCTCCCCGCATGGATTAGGAAATTTGGATTCACGTGTGAGTTTGTGGGACTTGGGTTCTCCAACAGCGACATCAAAACCATGTTCACAGACCTACCGGACCGGAAGGACATGTTGCCGACTCTATCTCATATCGAATCTCGATGGAGAGAAGAAGATGATAGGCATGGTTTTTGTCAACCGAAGAGACAGGGTTGGAAAGAGTTGAAGAAGTACTGCGAGGCAAACAACATTACCCTTACCCACCAGGACGGCCATCCCTAATATTCGTCCAAGCATCCTGGGATCTTTCGGTCGCTGCCTATACATTAGATCCAGAGACGGGGTTCAAGCAGACTCGGAAATGCCTCGTACAAGTTCGGGATTATTGTTAGGCAGCATTTGAGTAAGTTTGGTATCTCTTACGAAAACAGTTGATGGATCCGAGTCCGGCTACGAGTATACCTGCAATGATAGATCCTTGAACATGAACACGTTTCTCCTCTACACAGGGTCGAAGGGGTATGGTTTGACTAGTCACAGCGTTTGTTAGAATTATCATCTAATCGGTACTCGTAACATGAGAGATCGGTGATGAGGTTTTTCTTGCGTGCAACCTTGACTAGGGCAAGTGGGAATCTCTGAGCGTACTTCGGAAGTGCATTAAATTCTCCTTTACTACACTCGAGAGAGGGAACGTCGAAACGCTTCAAAGTGACATGGATATTATGAGACATTTCTTTAGTGTGAGACCTTGGAATTGTCGAAAGGCCCTCCGCCGCTGTTTCTTTGATCAAAAATAAAGTTAGTCCTTCAATGATGAAGGCTCGTGATTCCATGGCCCTCTCTTTACACGTAGCTGGATTAGGAAATGTCCGACTTTGCGGCACTAGCACCGAATTCCCTAGATAGATTTTGCTTGTGGCGTCTCTTGCTCTGTTATTTTTTCCAGAACGATAATGCTTTCTGTCTAAAACTTGTTGACGAATCAAGTCTTTAGCCTGCTTTTTAGTCTCTTGACGCAATTGACTGATCGATAACTATCTGGAATAGGAAATCGAGATGTACGAGTATAGGCTTGAGCTGGTCTTGTACTGTACGAGTATGTTGCAACGAAAGGTCTCACCTATTGGAAATACGAGGATGTTCCTGTCAGCGAGATCAAGCGAGCTGACCCTTCCGACCCACCCTTGTCCACATGTAAGCATAGAAAACGGACATGCGCCCTAAAGACTAAAGAATCCTTCCGGAAAACTTGGAATGACATCGCTAAACTATACTAGATTTGGATCTAGATTACTAAATCTTACTACGACGACAAGCGAATATGAAGCTGCGTATATGTCTCGATGCTACGTATCAAATTGTAACTGAGAATAACGGGACTCTTATTGAAGTTGACACATTAGTTCCGTACCCGAAATCGTCCGCTGGGCTAATTGGCTATTAGACTTGGTCCTTAACTTTCTTTTAGATAATTATAAAGCAAGTTTGTAGGGATTTCGATAATATAAAAGGTGTAGAGGAAGGATGAGATGCTACGTACTACCGAGGAGATCCTTTTTCGGCTACTATTCTAGGATTTCCTCATCCGTAGTCACGTCTGTCCAAGCATAAAGAATTGGTTGGGTCAGGTACTAATAGGTCACAGGTAATCTGCTAGTCTCCTCTCTCCTGCATTCGGGAGGATTGTAGACATTTGGCGGCCAACCGGGCGTGCGATGGGCGTGTTAGATCTCTCAACGCAAGGTACCGGCACTTACCGATTCTTGCCCGTATTAGTAGCAGAGTGCTATGCTGTGCTAAGCCATATCGGCCACGGGCGCACTGGTAAGCACAGCGGTTGAGATCTAGGCTTATTGGCGTATGCATCTTCGGTAAAAAAAATAGCCCTCCCGCTTCGGCTATCCTAGGTCGTCTAGGATTAAGGTAGCCATGCTCAAGTTTCTTCTCCGTCACACCTGTCACATGGCGGAAACACGTGTAAGGTCCTGACAAGGGAAGCAGGAATCATTCAATTTTACATCTGTCGGCCGAATTTTCTTGCCATCGCGGTGCCAGTGGCTGCCGCGCAGTAACGGGCTTGCACACTCATCGTACTACTCAGATAGATCCGCGCAGCCTTCCTTTATTCAAAGCAGAGCACAACATGAACTACTTGGTTCTCTTCTCTTCTCTTCTCTTCTCTTCTCTTCTCTTCCATCTGATGGGTAGTGGTCCATGTCAGATTTTTTCAAGTGCGACGCTCATCTTAGACTTATCGATGAGGAGGTTGAGTTGGGGTCTGTTTCCAGCGTCATGGCACGAGCCGATGCAATCACTTATTTTGGGAACCCGAGAAAATAAAGAATACGACATCCATGTCGAATGTTCCCAAACGGTTGCAAGGCAAAGTTGGCATCAGTGAGTCGGTGGGGCTGACCGAAAGTCTGAATACGAGACTCGCTATCAATAATATACACAGCAGGGTTAGGTTTCTTACCAAGGCTTGCCCCCATAAGCTTGAACGGTCCGGGGCTTGGGGGGGGCTGAAGTACACTAATGTACGGGCTCGGTAATAGCCGAAAGTCCCCAGCTTCCTTTCTATCCCCTGCCCTCTTCGGGTATACCTTCGCTTAGTTGTACTTGGCTTCCCCGTCTCTTTTACCATATAAAATTGAACGAAATGTTACCCTACCCCACCCATTCCGCATGACTGAGTCTTCTAGGCCGTTTACTTCGTGTCGTATCCGTGGCACTCAATTTGCCAAATCATGTCGTTCGATCTAAAAAAAAGCCATGCCTATTGGCATCTGCATGCCATGAAAATCAAGGGAAATAAACCAGCAGCCAGTGTCTTCTTATGGCACTCCGCAGCTATCAGATACTAGTAGCCCCCAATTGCGCGCAATGGTGGCTCTAACATGTTCTACTAGGCTTAACATGACCCTGACATATTCATTGGACATGATTGGAGAAAGGCGTTTTAAGCTGGATACGAGTTGCAGTCCAGGCGTCTTACATCCTGAATGCTGACATCTCTCAAGCATACTATTGGATCGTGCAGACTCGGCTTCACTCAATCGCCAGCTCGCTCAGACTGACAACGTGACCATATATCTGCCACACTTTCTGCATAGATTGTGAGAGAAAAGCTTATAAGACCTGGAAGTCCTACATTTTTCTTTTCTGTCAGTATCATCACAGCCTTGGAGACTGAACTTTTAGTGATTCTCATCAACCATGGCCGCTCTCGCAACTTCATCCCTCCTTAATCTGTCTCCTGCAACGATAGGTCTTCCACCTGCGTTTGAGATTCAGTCTCAGGACGCCAGGCTCAGCCAGACCTCGGCCAATTCCGTTGCTCCCTTGGCCGCCGTCGCCCCACCTACACTGGGTGTCTTGTCCAACTTCGCCGGGATCTTTGCAGGAACCGGCCTCAATTTGATATTCCGCCCAAACAGCGCCGGCGGGACGACATTTCCTAACCCGGTCTCCCCAGCTCCACCAACCGCACCTAATGAGAATGTCCTGGAAATCAATCTTACAGAGGAGACGCTGACATTCTCCAACTCCCTTGGCAGCGTGCCCAATCGCGGGCTAGGTACGCAGACTGACATCTTTCTCAACGGCGTACCCTACGTACAGGCCATCAGCGACGTGACCAATCCCAGCACTGGAAAAGCTGATGCCCCACCCTCCGGAATTCATTTCGAACCCGGGCTATGGATGCATGTACCGGCGACGACGGCCGACCCGAATCTAGGCGAATCGCTGGCGCGTATGGCATCTATACCACACGGTACGACTATTAACGCCCAATGCCTGGCGCCCACCTCTAGCTCCTTAACGCCAAATATCCCCGCAGTAGATATTACTCCATTCGTTATCGGCAGCCCCAGCACCAAAATTACGTTCGCTAGCCAAAACGCATCAAATTCGGATACGGCAAGATTACCACAGGACCTAAGCAAGTTTATTGCCGCGAAAACCATCACCCAGGCCATACTAAGCGATCCAAATACCGTGTTACGCAATGACAATATCGGCAAGACTATTACTAGCTCGACTACCTTCACCGTCTCCACGGTCCCTGCCAGCCCCGAAATCGGCGGTGGAATCGCCGATATAGCCTTCCTCGTCGGCAACAGCAACGGGCCCAACGCCAATGCGGCTCAGATGGCAGCACAGTTCTGGCTCAACACGGTACAGTACAAGCTTCTCGTCCCCGTCTGGAAGGTCGGATCCCCGCCGTTGATACTCATACCGGCGGCCCCTCATCCGGGCGCCCAGGTGGAGACCTTCCAAGTGACTCCACCACATGCCATCACCGCGCCTACGAACATCACCGTCACTGCGACCCAGATCCAGTATTCGCAAATGGTCTTCCTCAACTTCGCCGGTCTGACCTGGCCCCATGTCTCGGTTGCGACGCTGGTCAAACAAGGCAACCTGACCGTGCCCGCGTCAGCTTTCCCTTGAATCTCCTCCTCATATCCCGAGGATCGGGTGACGAGCAGGGCCTTGCAGACTTCTGTCATGGCGTTATGAAGGATGTCTGTCTTTTTTTGTTTCTCTTCTCTTCCTTTCAATCTTTTATATGATTACTGCGTTGAAGATTTAAGAGAAGTGTATCACAGAAGGAAGTTTTCGGAGGAGGGAACTAAATCTATTCATTGAGAAAGAAACACAAAAAAAAAGAACCTTATCTATAGCATATTTACAAGGGAGTACCTATCTCTGATGCAAATGTATCGTACGCCTAAAATATAGTCGTAGACCTTCCAAAGCCCCGCCTCCTGGTCAACGTGATACCTATGTCTTGAATGTGGTAGAAGTGGACTTGACTAATCAAAGCATCCTCCTCAGAAAGTTAAAAAACCTATAGAGTTCACCACTAAAATTAGGAATCTCATTAGTTGGGCAGTCTGCAGTGTATTCTCCCTCTTATGCCTGTCGTGGGGTGTGCACCCTCAACACGTCTTGATCCCGAATAAGCCTAGCGTGGCCGAACCCAGAGGCACTCTGTGGACTCCATAGTTAGTTAATTAGGTAATTCTCCCACGACTTGTATTTGTTCTTGATAGCTACAAAATATCATTCTCGTTCGTTCACGGTACCAACACTAACTCAACATTCCTTCAGAAACCCTATTCCATTCCATTCGACCACTTTCTCTCAAAAACGACTCTGCTATTTTGAAAGAGATCTCTCATCTAAATTAAACCCCTTTCAATTACTTTCTACACATATTTCGACTTTCGTCAGCACAATCAAAATACTCAATATTGGTTTTGATTGTAGTTGCACCAGAGGCAGGTAGTCATGGATATTCGTGCATGCGTGCACTACCTACCACAGATACTCATGACTTTCTAACCAAGGTGCAATAGTTTTCCGTCCTTCGTCTAATCCTCTTGCGGATATATATATATCTACCCGAGTGTGGACTTCTCTCACAACACGGTTCTACCTCGAGGATATGATTCGGTCACTATGGATATGCTTTGGTGGTATACTTCTCTATTCTCCATCCAGTGTCTTGCAGGCAGTATCCCCTATGCAGCTTTTGGTGATCTACTAAAAAAATGCTGGTATTCCTACGCAAAAGTTCATACTCGCAATACGATGTGCAGTGAGGAAGGGTAATGTTCATACTCTGCATACATACATACTGAATCACTGGACTACCTCGGAGGAGCAATGAAGCGCGTTATCTTTTCCCTTCGACAAATCGATCTCGGTAGGTAAAGGCTGCTTGATACTCTACCTAGTTAGCTGTCTAATATCCACTTAGCTTGCCAACGCCGTCATTACAACATCAGCCTTTGTCGCCTCTTGCTCTACCAACTTGCTGTCATCAAGACTACCTTGGACGATTTCTATGCCTGGGTACGTCCCTAACAGTTTCTTGGCTTTGCTCGCGTCTCGAACTAGGCAAGCAAGGTACGATTCGGCCAGGCTGGACCGCTGGAGACGGTGCAACACATCGCCGCCTACGTACCCCGTTGCGCCCGTCAAAAAGATTCGGGCGATAAAAATGTAGTAGACACGGAATGATACCGACGGGTGTTTATAGAATCCAAGCGGATGAAGGCGAGACGACCTAAAGCTTTGCCCGCTAGCCCCAACGTTCATAACCACCCTACGATGTTGTTTCAGGGTGGGAGAGCAATGTACATAGTCGTATTCACCCCTGTGGGCAGAACACTGATTCCGTACTTGTTTTACACATAACTTGAACCCCAAAATTTCGAGCCAGGCTTCCAATCAATGTGACACCAGACGTCTCGTAACGTTGATTCTATTTCTGTCTGTCTCTCCTCTTCTCCTCCTCCACAACCCCCTTCACCAATCTCCCCCCCTTTCAGCCCCAAGTATAACAGACCTACACATTATACACGCAAAATGATCCACAACTCCCATTCTCACCTCCTCACCATTACTTCCTCAGTCACATTCAACATCCTAGACCTGCTCCACTCCACCCACAATTGCCAAATTACCAACCCAATCCGACTTCAAGAATGCTACACGAGCCTTGGAACCCACCCACCGAAAGGAAAAGGTAATAATAGCCATAGCCAAAGGGAGGGGTGGTCATTTTGCCTTGATAGCTCTTATGGAATTCTCGGTACTGGTTGGGAAAGTTGTAACCGCGTAGAATTGTCCATTCACTCCCTCGTCTCTCCGCGATGGCAAAGGTCTTGGGTGGATAACCTTGCTGCTAACCCGTTCCTCAGCGCGGGCGGCACTGGAGGTATTTTTGCCACCGTCACCGACGGCCGCGAAGGTTGGGGATGAGCTGGTGCGATGGATGGATGAATGCGGGCGTGGGTGATGGAGGGGGGGAGGGGGATTGATGCTGTTTGAAGAAAGGAGGTATGTGCTTGTGATAGAAAGGTGGCGAGAAGGTGAGGACACGATTGAGAGCTGTGGTTGTGGTTGTGAGAGGAGTAGAGAAATTACAGAGACGATATCGTTTGTGTTTGGTTGATTGATGAATTAGTTGTTTGTTTTGGTAAAATTGAGGCCCGTGGGGCTCCTTGTTTACCTTGGGCTCTTCCACCATTCATGAGCAATCCGAAACACGACTAGTGTGTTGAAGCAAGCATCCAGTCTCGTCATAGATTCTCTATTTCTTGGTCTGTCATTCTTCTGCCGCCTACCTTTCTTTCCGCTCTTTGCCCTTCGTCCCCTGAATTACCCTCGTCCTCATCGTCCTCATCACTACTCTCTCCAAGTCCCGCCCCAGACATATTATCGCAGTCAATCAGTCAACCTCTCTTAATTGCATCACGCACGGATTTTGCATGAGCGTTCTGCAAGGAATAGATCCAAAGAGCCCAAACCTCTTGAACACTTTCGTCTTGGCACAATGACTGGTAAAATCGCTGTTGCTGGCGGGTTGCGCTGACTCCCAGGGTCCGAAGGCTCCTTGAGAAGCTTCAGAATCGTCTCCTAGATCACCTTGGAGCGGCGGAGTCGAGATTCCTATCTCGGCCGAGGTCTTCGACTTGTCATCTTCTACAATTACTACCTCGGGCTTTGAGTCTTCGTCGGTTCGCCTGAAGTCGCCTCACGACTGCGTTGTGCTCTTCGAATGCGGTCATATCTAAGGGCGTCATAAATGCAAGTAGGATAGAACCCCTTTCCCAGCAGCTTACGGGCTCTGCTCTCAGTCCGAAAGATCATAGCTGCCATCAAGTATGCATTATTGCCCGCGTACTGCAATATAGACGAAACATCATCAGTACCTGGACATCTCAGCTTACTTTGTTTGGTCACTCCCACTTGCTCGTCTTTGTCTTTCCAAAGTTGGATCTGCGCCTCCAAGAGTCTGTCGACACCAGTCATCACCGCATCATAGAGTCGAGAGCATAGAACTGTACCCTCAACATCCGTATCGAGATCGTGTAGAGCTATCCAATTCTGCAAGTTCTCTTCAGACGAGAACAGTTCTGATGCACGAGGACGCAGGGGCAGGTACGCCGCGCCACTTATAGTGGAGAGGTGGGAATATCAGAATCTGGCGGAATACTTCGCAAGCGGAAATTGCATCGAGAACTCTCTTGAGCTTGGAAACAAAGCCTCATTGTACAGTTGAAGGCATGAAAGACCTGTTGCGCCGATCACAACATTTGAAGCCTCCTCATCAATACCGAAGAATGCCGCCAAGCCCGTACGTATTCGATCGGAAACCAAATATTCCTTGTCCGGCCACCACCAGACTTCGGCACCTTGGGGTCGGGGCTTAACTTTGAGAAAATCTGGGATGATTTGGTTGTTGCTGTACTTTTTGGAGGAGCCAAGTATGAACCAGAAGCCGAATACGGCTCCATAGGAGGCGGTGGTGACCGCGAGAGGCTTTGTGACCTCCAACTTATGTAATTAACATACAGCCATATTGTATCTGCCTAGAATGTTTAGAATCTCGATTTGTCCTTTCCAAAAAAGCATATGACCACTTACATCTGTCGCCGCACGTTTCTCCGAGTCTTTTCTCTCTTTATCCATCCTAGCATGAAGCATCGAGCCATATCTGTCCCCAAACTCCTTGATCCAATCCTCCTTCGTGAGCGCAAACGCTCCTTGACCATCGCCGATGAAAGACTTGACCATATTCCAGGTCTAATAAAAAATAAAAAATAAAAAAAAAAAAAAAAAAAAAGCTGCACTTCGGTATTGGTCGACGTCGGTCGAATTTGCGAAGGTACTTCCTCAAATTCTGGAAGCTCAATTCGCTGGGCCGTGACTAAAGACGAAAGAGGTAGGTATTCAGTCTTAGAAGACGGGGTGCATCAAGTGTAGGTGTTAGGTGTGAATGATTAAGTACCTAACTAAAGAAGGAGAGAAGGTAAAGTTGAGGTGAGATCGGTGGAAAATGATCGTCCGCTAGGATACTTAGGGTTAGGATTGATTACCTTAGTGCTTACAAGCTTGGCGAAGGTGTGGCTGTGCATTTGTGGCATCAACAGCCCATCAAATCCCGGCGCCACCTCTTTGTCTCTACACACAGCGAGCTACTAGTGGCTTTGACAATGTCATCCGAAATAGTCGCGGCAGTGTATCAATCAATAGATGCCGCAATTTCCATCTCCGTCCACAAGTAACAACCAATACAGCGGAGCCTTACTTAGATGACTGGCTAGCATGGAGTCCGCACGAAACCCCCCTCGGTATGCCTTCTGGTCACGTCGAAGAGTCTTTGGCCTCTTTTGCTTATTCATCGCCATTGCCTTCTTCCTCTATCCCTCCTCACAATCAGATACCGAATGGGTTTTCGTCAGTGTTCCAGATGCCGAAATATACCAGTGCGACCCAAATGAGCCTGTTAAGAGCGTGGCTATAATTGGCGCTGGGTCCGGCGGGGCTTCGGCTGCCTACTACATCGACCGCTTCAGGCATCCATGCAGCAAGGTCAACATCACTGTCTATGAGCGGTCCGGCTACGTGGGTGGAAGATCGACTACTATTGATGTATACGGTAATCCGGCTGAACCCGTGGAGCTCGGCGCTTCCATCTTTGTCGAAGTGAACAAGAACCTCGTTTCTGCGGCTCGGGAATTCGGACTCTCTACGCAAGGTTTTAAGCCAAAGATCAAGGAGCTACCAAACACATTGGGCGTATACGATGGGCAGGACTGGGTCTTCATGGGGAGCGAGAGCGGCTGGTGGACGACTGCAAAGATATTATGGAAATACGGCCTTGCTCCCATTCGGACACAGCAATTAATGAAGAAGACGGTGGGAGCGTTCCTCAAGATGTATGATGAGCCTGTTTTCCCATTCCGAGACCTTTCTCAGACAGCATACGACCTCGGGTTGACAGAAGCTACCGCTGCCACTGGGGAGCAGTTCCTACAGGCAAACGGGATTCAAGGCTCATTCGGGACGGATATCATTCAAGCGAGTACGAGGGTGAATTATGCACAGAACATTGACAAGATCCATGGGCTGGAGAGCATGGTGTGTATGGCCACGGACGGCGCGATGTCAATCCAGGGAGGCAACTGGCAAATCTTTGATGGCATGCTCAAAGCATCCAGGGCGAAAGTCCTGCTTAACACCACTGTGTCTAACATCTACCGCCAACCCGACGGCACCTACGCCCTCAACGCGCTCTCATCTTCCTACCCCACCGGTATCGACATCGCCATCTACGACAGCATCATCCTTGCATCCCCCCTCCAGTTCGCCAAACTCGCTCTCACCCCCGCACCCACGAACCCACCCCCCGAAATCCCCTACGTGAACCTTTACGTCACGCTCTTCACCTCCCCCCTCAAACTCCACCCCCAAACCTTCCACCTCTCCATCCCCCTCCCCACCACAATCCTCACCACAACCCCCAAACCCCCCAACCCACCCCCACCCTTCTACAGCATCTCCACCCTCCGCACCCTCACGAACCCCACCACCCATCAACGCGAATATCTCTACAAAATATTCAGCCCCGCCCCCCTCCCCCTTACCTACATCCACAGCCTCCTAACCCCCAACCCCACCAACGACGATGCAAACCCCCTAACATGGTTCCACCAAAAATTCTGGCACAGCTATCCCTACCTCCCTCCCCGCATCACCTTTGAAGACATCCAACTAGACGCCGAAGGCAAAGTGTGGTATACGAGCGGGATCGAAAGTTTCATCAGCACTATGGAAACGAGTTCGCTCATGGGGATGAATGTAGCGCGGTTGATTACCGATGGGTGGAAGCGGGAGCGGGGGGAGAAAGAGATGTTGGTGCAAGAGGCGATGGGGATGGAGGAGCATGATGGAGGCGCGAGGGAGGAGGTGCTGAGGGAGGGGGGAAGTGTAGGGCAGGAACTGTGAGGGTAGAAGTTGTGCGGGGGGGAGGTGTTTTTGGGGTTCTGGGAATTGGGCGAGGGGAAGGGGTGGGGGGCGTATGGGATATCTGGTATTTGTTAAGAGCGTATGCATTCTGATGTTCTTGCAAAACACCAATTGGTTGCAGAGAAAGATTTCTATTATTTTGGAGCTACGAGGCTTTGACCTTCCCGTCTCTTTTGTCTAGTGCTCCAAACTGGCGATGTAATCAGGCTCATGCCAGCCTCGGTGTGAGCCAGGACATGACGCAAATCTGGAGTTCAAGATGCCCCGTCTGAGCGCTCGCTCTTTGATTTTGCTCGAGCGGGTACACGACCGTATATGTACAAGCAATCAAGCGAGGAAGTGTCATCTGAGCGTAATATGTCCGTCCCCATGGAATATATGCAACCGTGGCCACCCAGATATCCCCGCCAGGACTCCACACGCTATGTACCACACTGCTTATGAGTTCTTCTTCCCCCACCCCCCTCCTTACCCCCCAACAACCCCCCACAAGACCGCGCCCCCTCAATCAAAATTATCCTGATTAACCTGCCACGCCATAACCATCATCCACAGCAAAAACACCGTCCCAACGATATACAACGAAAACACCGCCTTCCAATCATTGCAAATCCCCACCGTCTCCAAATACGCCAGCGTGGCCTCGCCATTCGCCGTGCCTTTACTCGACTTGTAGAGATTGCAATAGCTGTTGACTGAACCCGTGGGGCCGTAGAGTTGGATGGCGGTTTCGATGAGGCCGGTGAGGAAGAGGACGAAGAGGATGAAGGTGCCGAGGACGACGATGCCGGGGAGGAGTTGGCGTTGTTGGATGAGGGCGAGGATGATGAGGAGGAAGAGGAGGGTGAGGCAGCCGGTTGCTATGCTGTAGGGGAAAATCCTGGGGGGGGGTGTTAGGGGTGGGAAGGGGAGGGGTTTTGTGGGGGGGGAGGGGGACGTACCAGGGTACTCCGACGCGGAAATCGGCTTGGAGGACCATGAAGTAGGAAAACACGCCGACTATGGTGGCGGCGGCGGCTATCATGACTACGAGCCAGAAGTTGAGCTGCGCTTCTGGCCATATGTATTTTCGTTTTCGCTCGAGGACGCGGATGAGGACTTCGTTGGCCATTGTGTGCGAGGAAGGGGTTGAGGCGGTTGGGATGAATGGTGGTTGAAGATGTCTGGTCTTCAGAAAGGAAGGTCTACAACTCTCTGCTGGAGCTGGAACCGAGAAAGTTGTACGGATACTTTCTTGGGCCCTCGTCTGCACGCTGGATCAATCGGAGAGCGCTCCGCCAGTGCTGGACGCTTCCGGCACTTTTCTGTGAAGCTGCAAGGTGGAAATTGCTCACCCTTGGGAGCTGAAGTGTTACAGGCGTGGTGCTTAATTGAAGCCCCGAATTGATACCTGAGTGGTGCAGAAGAAGATGGACAACCAGTCGAGCTGCGTAGTACCTTAGAGATTTGGTGATCAAGTCTTGGCGGAGTCTTGGCGGAGAGGTTGGAGGGGAATTTTGGTGGCGGGGAATTTTGCGGGCGCGAGCAAGGGTTTGGCATCTCACAACACTCAAATTTACATCAAATTCTACAGCTCACTCAATCCACCAATAAATTCGTCAATTCATCAATTGATCGCTGCCTGATCATGAAATCTCACGTTTGCCGTACTACTCCAAGTTGCGTGGCCTTAGGCACCAACCAAAGTGCAATGTACCAGTCAGTGGGTACCTATCGAGCTTACTCCGTATGTGACTCATTAATGTCTGCTATTTAAACATGAGTCTATTCTACGACACTCACCTCTCTTTTTTTCTTAAAAAAATAAAAATAAAATAAAATACCTGAGGTTAGATCTTTTTGCAAGTACCAAGAAGCTCCTCCCAAAGCCTCACAATGCAACTCGAATTGCGTCCCCTGACCAAGGAAGATACACACGAGGCAGCCGCGCTCGTCGTGGCCAGCTTCAAAGGAAACCCCTTCCGAGCCATCATAAACCCAAACGGTGTGAGCCAGGCCGGATTCGACAAGATGGTGGCCTCGGCCCAGAAGGCCGTCGATGACCCCGACAAACACGCTCTCAAAATCGTCGACACGGACAACAACGACAGGATGGCTGGATGTGCCTTCTGGGCACATACAAAGGCAAGGACGGACGAAGACTGGGACCGGGCCAGGGAGGAAGCGCCGAGTGGATTCCCAGATGCGCGGATGGACATATTGGGCCCATTCCTTGACAAGAACCAGGATGCTCAGCGCAGAATCAAGGGTCATGCGAGATGGTGGGGTGAGTCGGCATCAGCCGATCACAGTGCTTCCTTCCCGTGCACAATCAGTAGATGACTGACCCCCAAGCCCATTAGAACTCGAAGCTTTAAACACCCTACCTGACTATGAGCGCCGCGGCGTGGGCTCAATGCTCCTCAAGTGGGGAACGGACAAACTCGAAGAGATCAAAGTGCCCGGGTTCCTGGTTGCGACGGTCAAAGGACACCCCTTGTATCTGAAGCATGGGTTCCGGGAAATTGAGCGCTGGGAGACGGATCTAAGCCAGTGGCCGCCTGCGCATGGTATGTACAAGAACGTCTTCATGACGAGGATGCCGGTGGGTTATGCAGCGTCTCTTTCGTAGAAAGAGAATATGAGCGAGGTGCGAAGTAGAAGAAGTATCATGAGTGCAACGACGTGGAAGATTAAAGGATGGAGTTTGGATAGGGTGCTTGATAATGGAAAACCTCTTGGTCTGATAAGTACTCGTGTCTTCAGATCCTATTTTGAAAAGAGAGATGGACTAGTCCATCCTAGACAGGGGAGTATTAGAAGATGGGAGATACAGTCCTGTCTAATTAGAACAGTCAGTCAGTCAGCAAAAAGCCATAACATTTGCCTGAGAACCAATTATCATCATCGTCGTTAATTAGTAAGTATCTATCTATCCCCCCCCCCAATCCTTCCCATTCCAAGACGAATCCCTGGTCCCCCTTCTCCCTCACGGGGTCTCCGAACCGCATCATCTCCCACGCCCCAATGGCAATGGCAATTGTGCTAAATGGTCTCCCCACCACCTGCACCGCAAAACATACCATTTCCATCACCATCCCAATCCCACCCATAATATCCCACAACCATCCCGCAACCATCCTACATCCATACCCCAGAACGAACGAACGACCTATCAATCTACCGTGTGTGTTATTTTTAGAGTAGAGTAGAGCAGCAGGAGGGGCGAGGGGAGGGGGGGGTGGATTTTTCATATCGTTTCGCAAGATATACGCTTTTGGGTTTCCCCCTTTTTCCATCCGGAGAACCGTAGGCTGCATACGTATCCGATGCACACGGTCCACTATGCGAAATATCTATCTATTTGTTGCCAATTCTTTTGAAGGATGTATCCCGCCCCCCCCCCCCGGCGCCTTCGCCACAGCCCGCTTCGCCACCCCTTCCTTCCATCCATTCCCATCCATCGCCACCCCTTCCTTCCCGCCCCTTCCTTCCACCCATCCATCAGACAGATAGTCCAAGCACCTATTTACTTACTCACTCACTCACTCACTCACTCACTCACTCACCCACTCACCCACCCACTCACCCACCCACTCACTCACCCTTCTCCTCCAAACGCCATATACCTCCCACCGCGAATAGAGTTATAGCATGGCTGGCTGTAGTGCGGTATCGATTTGTGCGTAGGGAGGTGGAGAGGGATGGATTGGTGTGGGGATGTTCGATGAGGGCAGGGTGAAGGTGTTGGGGGGGGGGGGGGGGGTGTTTGGGGGGGGGGGGGGGGGGGGGGGGGGGGGGGGGGGGGGGGGGGGGGGGGGGGGGGGGGTGGTGGGGGGGGGGGGGGGGGGAGGGTACGGGAGAGGTATTTGGGGATGGAGGGAGTGGGTTGATTTGCGGGAGAGGGGAAGGGGGGCTGGATGTGCTTACGGGCTGTTATTGGAAGGGAGGAGTGTTTGCTATGATTAGGATGCTGTGAGGAACTCTAAAGGTCGAAGACGATATTTTTGGAAAGAGGTAATAGGGGTGATTAATTTCGTATAGATTGTGTGATTAAAAAATGGCTAAAAAAATGATGATGCGTCCACAGGAGATTCCTCGTATGGGAAAAATGGCCTCTTACCGCAGCTGTCTGGACGCTCTTTAATTCGTTTCTGGGTAGTACGCTTGTTCCCTTGGCCTGCACAGCACTATTAAAATTTTGTCATTCACCAATACCACAGGTAGCCCGAGCGAAGAACAATCTACATTACCACCTACCACCTATCCGATCCAAACCACGAACCCCACCCACGAGCTCCTCTCCTTCTCCGCAGACGAGACGCCGCCCTCTTCTGACTCGGCTGCGAATTCTTACTTCCGAGCGGAACCTGAATCTGCACAGCCGCCGATTCAGGCCACGACCCATTCACAACCGCTTTACTGATTTCCACCAACTCGCTCAATCCGCTCAGACTCATCGAGTTGGTCGGGTCTCCTGTAATCTTGTCGGCCCAGAAGACGTAAATCTGCTCTGGAAGACCTGGAACGACGTTATTTGCGGCGGCGAGGGGCCGGTAGAGCGAGACTTCGCCTGACTGGTTGGTGTTGAGGTTGGGGCTGGCCACGAGAGGGGAGCTGAGATTGTAGGCTTCTTGGTTGTTGACTGAACCCGGAATGCCGGTGATGATTAATTCGTGAATGGTGGGTGGGGTGGCGCTGGTGTAGTGGTAGATGTAGGTTGATCCGTTTTGGGACACAGCGGCTATATCGGCGTTGTTATAAGGGAGCAGATTTGGGAAGCTGGCGCCTGGAATGCCAATGTTAGGTTTAATTGTTGACCTTTGGAACGGAGACGGTGAAAGGATCAAATGCATAGTGCATACCATTTTTGTACGTTCCAGTAGGGTCCGAGACGGACATCCAGGCCTCTTGTAGAGTGTTCTTACCAGTGGAAAAGAACAACCTCAAAATCTGTGTACTCTCATCGATGGTAGCTGCAAGGTGAGAACTTGGCCACGGATTATGCAGCTTTGCTCCATTTGTCCATGAGTCGGTGCTCTGGACCCAAATCAATTCCTGCACGTAGCTTGGGCCTGTCAGGTTCTCCGCATGATAATAAAGCCGAATACCCGGTCCCGCACGGAAATTTTCCGAGTAGACTGCTGCCATTCGATAGCCATCCCAATCATTTTCCGGGTCCTGAGTCGCCGAAGGCAAGGAAAGATTTCCTACGGCTGCGAAGTTCAAGCTGTTTAGAGTGCCAGGTTCCCAATAATCCGTGTTGGAAAAGATCTTTCTCTTTTCTTGCAACAGTCCGTTCATTCCTACATAGAAAATGCTTCCCTTTTTCACAGTAAGCGTCAATCAACATAAGGAATTGAATTAAGTTCACCTGCTGGTTTGAACCATTGAGGTAAGTCACAGTTGCAAGCCCGGTATTATTGATCGCATCAGTGAAAATAGGCCTGACCCTCTGTTAGTGGATGTTGATATTGTGGTTCTTAAGGCTTACAAGGCACTTTGCCAAGAACTCATGCCGTTAGAAACGGCCTCCTTGATATTTCCGAGGACTGTTTGATAGTACAGCCGGAAAGCTTGTTGGCTTTGTGCAGTGGAACCGCCTTGATCATAAGAGATCACATTGAGTGGAGACGCTGCCACGACATCTCCTTGTCTAATACATGATTTCGTCGGTCACTGATTTCTCCCAGCTTCAAATGTGGACTTACTGCAGGGGCACGGATGTGGCATTATCTGCGCCATTTGTTGCATTGTTCGTAGTACCATTGGATGCCGGCTGTCCGGACGAGGAGGGTTTTCCATTTCGCGATTGCAGTCCGCCTACTACTCCGCCAATGATAGTTGCGGCAAGAACTATAGCTACGACGAGGCCAAGAAGCTCCCAGAAATGCTTTTGTCGCAAACCGCATATTCTCTTCTCCGCTGGCGGCGGGGGGCGAAGGCCGTCATCGATCTCCTTTACTCCCATTGGTGACATTGGGCTGAGTGTCCCTTCTGGAGACGTTGGAATACCCATTGGGATTCCTGTATGTGCCTGCTTCTCGTTGAGATAGAATCCATGGTCATTGAAATCATCGTCGAGGAAGCCTTGGGGTTTCGACTGGTCCAAATGCGGATCTAGATTATCTCTGGCTCTTGTATCGAGTTGGAGACCTTCGTAGTCTACCTTGTCGACCGGCGACTGATTCATAAGTCAACTCTGTGAAGCGATACATGTGCGCTAGGAATTACCTTCTCCTTGTTGACTGACGAACGAGCAGTCATCTTGTATGGTTGCGCCAATCATCCAGGACTCAGAGGCGACTTGAAATCTAGTGCGCCAGCCACATGAGAGCAACATTGAGAGATGCGCCGGAGGGCTTGCTTTAAAGAACAAATTCTCCGAAAGCCCCACCACCCACCAAAGGCCACCCAACACTAAGTAGTACTCCCTGTTGATAACTCTGACCGTCAATCCATCGGACGCTAATTCCCAGAAGAGGAGAAAGTAGATGCGCACAAAGGAGGCAAAGCTTTGCGCGAATCCTCTTACGTTTCCTCGGCGTTTTGAGTTAGGGTGAGAAGGCTAGCTAATCAGTCTTTGGTCAGTTCTGGAAGAATGTTTGGACAAGTCTAGGGTGGGGCCGACTCTTGGAGAAGAAGCGAGAGACTAGAAAGCCTGACGGACGCGGCCTGCGGTCTGCCGTGCTGACGTTTCAGAATAATGCAGTCTACCCCAGTGTGAGGGCCAAGAAATCCAAGCAACTTTATCGAAGAAATCATGCGCCGCACAGTGAGGAGCTTTTGCTGTGGATCCATTGATAATGAGTGGTGGACATCCAGACCCAGTGACAAATGCCGAGGCTTGCTACAGGATTTCTGAGCCATAGTAGACCTCAGACCAGAACAGAATGTGATAGGGTATCATGCATGACGCTAGGGGATTTTCTTCGACGCTGCGATAGAAGCTTCCACGTTGATCCCTGGCTGATGTTCATCCTCAGGATTCTAAGTAATAATGTTTCCCACGCAGTTGGTGGGGTTTCCGAGGCTATCGTATCGTGCTGGAGAGGGAGATGCAGATGAAGCAGGTGATGATGCAATGGTGCGCCGCCATGTTTCGCCATTTGTGCGCTTATCGCTTATACGGTAGTCTACTCAGGCTACTTTAACTTCCTCGGATCTACTAATTTAATTCTCGACCATAAAGTACTCTACAAATCCTCCTCCCGTGTTTTATAAAGGTCGAATACAAGTTAATAATCCTGATTCCTGAAAGTGAGGGGTCATGAATATGACCATATATGTCGCAAGCGATAACAAGTGAAAACCCCACCCCAGTTTCTGCGATAGTATAGCATAATTTTCCTAGTCAGCTGATGCTGCTTGTCATTTCAATAGACAATCAAGTAAATAGTCTAGAGACAGTAATTCATAGTGCATAGAAAAATGGACAACAGATAGCCAATTGTTGATCGACATCTTGAAACACAGAATCGGGGCCTCCCAGGCCGAAACCCTTGCTTTTCTCCACGTTACATCGGGGAAGCTTGGCAAGAA
The DNA here is from genome assembly GCA_013423325.1 of Usnea hakonensis. NCBI lineage: Eukaryota > Fungi > Ascomycota > Lecanoromycetes > Lecanorales > Parmeliaceae > Usnea > Usnea hakonensis. Next base: position 120,044 of record BLJB01000147.1, on the reverse strand, counting down.
CCGAAACGAACACCTCTGTGGCTGCCCACCTGTCACTCCGTCAGTGCAATGGCTAGATTTCAAGCCCTCAGTATTGCACACCTCGTATTGATGAGACTCACACCATCTTCGCGTTGGATGGTTCCAAATTCACAGCCTTGTCGTCTCGTCTGAGCAAATACAGCGCGTTGGAGATATCTGATGCCATCTTTGAAACGTTCCATGAGGCACCCTTTGGAGATTCGTATGACAGTCATGGATATCATGTACGTAGTAGAGGTTCCTGTTGAGCTTGTAGAAGCTCCCCAGCCGAAGATTGATATACAGCCCCTATTTCTGGCGGTTTATGGTTGAGTTGATCGAATGTTGGGGGGTGGGCCGTAGTGATAAGAAAGGGTAGCTTTTGAGGTGGTTGGCCCTCTTGACATTTTGCCCTCAAATGTCTTCCCTGAAACCGCTCATATAGCGAATAGTACTCAGGGAGGACGATTAAAGGTTCCGAGAATTCCCATAACTGATAACTTTCCCGTACCCTCTATGCCAAGTTGTTGTTTTGGCAAGCTTATGAAAGTCTGGAGAAAAGTGATGGTGAGGGTACACCCGCTTGAGTTGGGTCCTTGGCGAGCTAGAGTGCTTCAGAACGCACGAAGAAGCCAACGCCACATGGCCCCAAAAGCCGCCCTCCGAAACTTCACTTGTTTCACCACGCCGCAAATGAGCGAACCTCAAGCATCCCCTTCTTCATTTTCATCTCTAGGGAGTCTCATGCCCATGAGGCCTAGTAGGTTGCCACCGGGCCCTGGTGCACCTCCTTGGCTTTTGAAACTTTCCAGTAAGTTTTTGGCGAGATTGAAATCGATATCCGTCTCTTTTTCCCCTGAAATGTCTTCCGCCTCCATTACGGTTTTCGACTGTCCTCTGCCCGACTCCCGTTCAATCGCTTTGCGTTGTGGATCTAGATCTCCGGTCTGCGCTTTGGCATTCAATGTCAGGGTTCCTGCTTCTCGAAGTTCTCTTTCGATGCCTTGCATAGCTTGATGAATGCCTTCGTTGTAATCTTCGTCGGATGATGAACCACTCTCATCTTGACGAGTTTTGATGTTATGCTTAGCATTCGGACTACCAGCAGTCGGGGCCATGCCTAGCGTTTCCCTCATCATCTTCGCGAACTTGTCTTCATCAAAGCTGACGTCTGTGTCCTCACCCTTATCATCGCTTTCGTCACTGATAATGCCATCTTCGTCGTCATCCTTGTCCATATCATCCGAAAATTCCGCCCCCTCAGCGCCAGCGGCATCATCTTTCAAGAAATCTTCAAATCTCTGAACCATCTTCCGAAGATCCTCATGGGCACCTTTGTTACCAAATCCGCCATTGCTTTTTGATACATCCGCCTTTCCATTTCCTCCAAGCATTTTATCAAACTCCTCAAAGTTGATATCAAGCCAAGCCTCATCGTCTTCCCTCGTTCCCCACAGCTTTATATCATCGTCGGTTGGTAAGACGTCTTGTCCAGAGCGGATGTCCTCGAGTAGCATCACAATCTCTCGGACATCCTTTCTATCTTGATTTTGAGGATCGTGCATCAACATCTCAAACCCGCATGTGATTTTCATACCCATTGCTATTCTATCTTGAGAGTTTGCTTCTATTGTTGCGGATGTAGAGTCTGCCCATAGCGCAGGAGCTGCGAATTGCTGACTCTTAACTTGAGCATAGCCGACTTTTGTAAATTTGACGGATGTCGCCACCAAATCTATCGGCGGGAAAAGAAGCTCGGTGTGATTGGAAGCCTGCAGAGGGCGTAGGGCTATGGGATCGCGGATATAGAACGCTTCAACCGCAGCGCTTATGTAGGCGGGATCCTCGTGGAGAATGTAAGCTAGGTTTCTAGGTATTATAAGCAGTGCGTGATGAAGACTGTCCGAGATCTGCTTGGGGTATTTTTGCAGACGGTGGAATGCTTCGGCTTCGACAGCTGGGACATGTAAGAGCTTAGATGTTTGATTCTCTACGATTTCCAACGCCTCATTCAAAGTCAGTGATTTTGGCTCCGCTTCGTTGACTGATTCACCCAGCTTCTCTAGTGGGATGATTAACAGCTTCCCGTTATTCAGCCATACACGAAAGTCTGCAATCTCTGGATTTAGCCACCCAGGTATAGCATTAGCAGCTTCGATTAGTAGAAACTGCCCATCGGTGTCGATGACTCTGATCCAGATATAAGGGAATTGCTTGCTTAGCTCTCGTAGAATATAAATGATCAGCCATTCGTCTTCTACAGAATCTCCATAGTTCGTATGTCCGCGTAAGAAGCTTCTACCATCTTCTCGTTCTAGCAAAAGCTTGAAACCGTCCCGCTGCCAAATGTAGTCTTCCAGCAATTTGTTAGTCTGCTTGGTCACCGCACTCTGTACCTCACGAAGCTGCTCCCGCCTCCTCAGGTCTGTAAGTTTTGAGTCAAGTATATAGATGGTGTACTCTACGCAGTCCTCAGGTAGAGACTTTGGGAAGCCATCGAAGCCTTCTCCAAACCATTTGAAACCATCTTTAGGGGCATCCATATTCCATCGACAAGTGGTGGGGCTTGCAGAATGAACCAATTCGAACACATAAACGCGCCACGACGCCACTATAGGCCGATGGGGGAATGGCGGGGAAGGTTTGCCGACTCCGATTGTTTACAACCTTATTTTCTTCACCACAACACGTCACAATAGTATCAAATTGGCGTATTTCCAAACATGACTTACTCTGTATGAGCTTTGACGCCGGAGATTTCAAGATTTCACGATTTGTTTGCTGTAAACTTGAATCATGGCTTACATTGAAACTCCACGGACTGACGCGGGCAACGCGACATACATGACCAATGGCCATGACTTCGAGAACTTCTCCGTGGAACCTTCGCTTCTATCTCCTCTCAAGCGTAAGGATGATATTGTTTCCCACATGCGAAATGGTCGCGGCATGAGTCTAAACACTCCTCGAGCACGAATACCGTTAGCAGATCGCAGGAACCTTCCAGGACGAACAGAATTTACTCCTCTTCTACAAAGTGTCGCAAGGAAGCGATTGGAACGTAACGGCAAGGTGGGAGGGGCACCTGAGACACCTGCGTTTCTCAAAGCTAGTTATCAGGGCGGCGACAGCCCTGTATTACCCAGAGGAGATGTATCAGGTGTGTACGGAAGCGACTTGGGAAGCTCAATGGTTGGAGATGGAGAAGCGACGCCAATGCCCCAGGTCGCCAGCAGTAGTGCGCAGTCCACGCCGCTCGCGGTACTACCTAAAAGAGATGCTGCTGGAGTCTTGGCAGACCAGGGGAACATGATGACCCTACGAGAGCAGGAGAATGTCAGTGCGATCTCAAGTCCTACAACAATGAATGCTGACGTTCTGTCTAGATCATCAACAAAATTGAGAAGGAGAATTTTGGCCTCAAATTGAAGATACATTTTCTCGAAGAGTCGCTGCGAAAGTCGGGACCTGGATTCAACGAGGCTGCGCTGAAAGAAAATACGGACCTCAAGGTTGACAAGGTGACCATACAGAGAGAGCTTAAGCAATGTAGAAAAAGCCTCAGCGGAGCAGAACGTGAAGTCGAGATATTCAAGCGCCATGTCGAAGACCTTCAGGACAAGGCGAAGCGAAAGCATGCTGACGAAGACTTGCGCCAGCAGCTTGAAGACCTAAAGAGTGACTTGGCTGCTAAAGAATCTGAAATCGGAGGCCTCAGGCACCGCTTGAAAGCTGCAGACGTCAATGGAGAAGAACTGGAAAAGCTGAGGGGAGACATTGAGGACCTCGAGGCCGATCTGCGAGAAAAGGATCGCATCATAGAAGAGCGTGACGATGAAATCGACAAGCTCAAAGAACAGTCCAGGAAAGACTCGGATGAGTTCAATGAGGTATGCGTTGAACTAGAAGCGAGCAGAAAGCGTATCGAAGACTTGGAAAAAGAGCAGGGAGAATCTGCTCAACAGGCAACCAATTTGAGGGAGGCACAGGATGATCTTCAGGATGCGCTAGAAGCTAAGCAGAAGGCCGAGGAGGACCTTGATGAGGTACAGACTATACCCGTTCAAAATGGGAGAATTAACTGCTAAAGTTTGGCAATAGTTGCGCGACGAAATGGCCAATAAATCTATCAACACGAAAGGACTGAGCCGACAACTCGAAGACAAGGCCAACAAGCTCCAGGAAGACCTCGCCTCGCTCCGGGACAAGCATTCTAAATTACTTGAGCAATTCGACGACAAGACAAGAGACGCCAACAAGCTACAAGAAAAGCTTCTTGACGCCAACCGAGATGCAGACGTCCGAGACCAACGGCTCAAAGATCAAAATGAATTGCTCCGCCACGAACATGAATCTGTTGTCCGGAAATGCGAATCTATGACCACTAAAGCCGAACAGGCAATCCAGGATTTACAACACAAATCTGAAGAAAAGGATCTGTTACATTCGCGCCATGATGCACTAACGGCAGAATCTCAAACCCTGCAAAAAGATTTGAATAAAGCTCAGGCAACCGTTAGAGAATTAGAGAATCATTTGGAAAACGAGAGACAGCATGCACAGAGCAATGATCGTCAGCTGCGGTCTGAAGCAAAACGGGAGATCGATAGGCTGTCGGAAGAGATCGACACCCTCCACCGTGAGCTAGACGATAAAGAAAATCAATCGGTAAAGGATCGAGACCATTGGGACAGTCAGCGACGAATTCTTCAATCGCAAAAGGAGAGAGCTGAAGAACAAGCGTCAGGACTACAACGAACAATTGGTAAATTACATGAAACTGAAGGGACGCTTTCTGGTCGTGAGATGAAGCTCAAAGAAGCCTTGGAAAGTGAGAAGCAACGGCATCAAAGCGAGGAAGCAGTCCTTGAGCGCCAACTTCATGATTTGCACGCTGATGTCGACGAGAAACGGCAAGCTTTGGACGACCTACGGTCTGAGCTATCGCAGACCAAAGACGATCTCCGCATTAGCCAAAGAGAGCAAATTGCCTTCGAAGAGAAGGTGCAGGCTCTTGAAGATGAAGTCGAGGTGCTCCAAAGTGGCCTTGACGAAGAAGCGGACAAGGCCAGGGAAGAGATGGAGGTAGCTGAGCGACAGGCGAATGACTTACGGTTTTCTTTGACTGCGGCCAAAAAAGAATTGGCACAAGTCCAGGACAGCAACGCCGAGAAATCTGGGGAAGTGGTAGACGACCTCATTTCCAAGTTAAACGCGGCTGATGAGCAGCTTCGGCAAGTCAAAGCCGAAAGACAGTCTTTACAAGACAAGCTGGCAACGGTCAATCTTGATCTGCGTGCACTTCAATCATCATCTACGGAAATAGCGGCTCAACGCGATGAGGTCCGAAGTCAGCTCGAACAGATGCAGAATCAGGTGGATGAGACGTTCAAATTCGACCAAGAGAAACTTGACCTTCGGACGTCAAAAATGAAGCTTGAGAATGACATAGGTCGTCTATGTGAGGAGAAAAAGGGTCTCATTGAAAGGAATGCCGCGACTGAGCGCGAACTGGAGTCAGAGGTTGGGCGCGCATCTTCCGAGGAAGGTCGTCTAAATGAGGAGATTCTCGACTTGCAACGAAAACTTACTGTAGCCGCTGGAGGTCGTGATCGTGACCTTGTGACTGCGAAGCAAAAGGCTCAACGTCTCGAGGCCCGTATTGGCGAACTTGAGGGTCTTTCCGGCAAAATCGAAGATGATGGAGAAGCTTTGGCTGAGCTCAGTATAGTCCAAAGAGACCTGTCAACGGCGCGGAGGAAGGAAGCTGAATACCTTCAGCGCGAAGCGGCCCAAAAGGAAGCCGTCCGGGATCTCAAGCAGAAAGTTGCACGATTAGAACGGCTGTCTCACGAACAGGAAGTTGCTCGTTTGACAGTGGACTCGCCAAAGTCCTCTGTTGGAGGCTCTGCCCGGAAGAACGAGCTAGCCGAGGCTCAACACCAGCTTGCCGATGCTCACCAACAACTTAGAGACACCCGAACAAAGTCAAAAGACGACCTGAAGACTTTGCAGCGCAGACTTGCCGAATCAGAACGCAAGGTTCAGTCGAACCTTGACAGCCACGAACAGCAACGTGAACATCTAGAGGCCGAGTTGTCTACCGCCCGCAACGAACAGGACATCATTATCGCCAAGAACACCACAGCAACTCAAACTATCTCACGCCTCCGTACCCGCATCTCTTCCTTGGAGAACGATATCCGGGGCCATCGCCAAGCCACAACCGCCGATGTCACTATAGCCGAGGAGCGAAAGGACTTGCACGAGATGCTCAAGGACGCTAAGCTCACTGCCGAAGATCTGCAAGTGCAGATTAGCTCAAGGGAGAGTCAGCTCGTATCGGCCTCTAACCGAGAGAAGGATATTCGCGCTCAGCTCAAGCGTGTCCGAGAAGAACGTACGGTACAGACGCAAAGATCGATAGCCCTCTCTACAGAGTTAGAGAACGTGCAATCTCGCTATGAGCGCGCCGTCGATAATCTTACCCGCCAGCAGCAGAACTGGGACGAAGAGCGTAAGGCGATGGCATCCCGTGTGCGTTTCGCCAATACCTCGATTAGCAGCCTGCATGCCAATGACAATCAGAACCTCGATCTTATGCAAAAGAGGCACACGGGCGAGCTGAAGGGTTTGGCCAAGCAGATTCAATGGCTGCGGGCTAAATGCTTAAGAGAAGAAGGCTTCCGGAGTGGTCTGGCATACGAAAAGAAGTTTCTGCTAATGCAAATCGAGATGTTTGAGGCTTGGTAAGCTTTTCCTTTCCCCCCTTCCCACCACGTAGAAACCCCGCTTACCAGTACCTTTCACAGTAACCAAGTCGATCTTGACCTTCTCTCCGAAATGGGTATCACACCCACACTGTCCTCTCCTCGTCTACGTCTTGGAGACAGCGTTCGAGGTAAAATCGGCAAGGACTCCCCAAAAAGACCCTCGTTGCGAGCCGTAGGTTTCATGGTCATGGCCACTTGTCGGATGAAGGGAATGAGTAATGAGTGGGCGGGGCAGAGGAGGGTGAGGGATGCTTTGAGCAAGAAATTGGAGGGCATGATGCAAGGAAAGAAGGGAAAGAGGACTAGTAGTGGCAGATGAAACGCTCGTGCATTGCAAGGCGTTGGATACATTGATTTTGAGTGTTTTGTTTAAGGTATACTTTTGCATAGCGCTTAGGAAAGATAATGGACAGCTTCTTATGATTCGCATGATACATATTGTTATACTACCTTGCTGTCCGAAAAGAAGTATCAGGACATTCTCGTTTACACTCTCGGCATCCTTGCACCCCGCTGTAAACAGATTCTTGGTCTTGAGCTTGAGTTTCTCAGCTTTCATCTGCTGAGGAGGGTGTTTAGACTGCTTGGATTCTGCCAAGACGTTTTCATCCAGCACAACCTTCCTCTGCTTATCGGGGTTACCGTGTAGGTACCGACTATATTTAGCCACCAGACTATCTATATCCAGGCAATGATACCACGTTTATCTCTCCGTTACACCCTGGAAGATATTCCAGAATGCAAAAAAATCGCTCACGAACCATCCATCGTTTCCATACGGAGCCGGCTGTTCAGTCACCCCAAGTACGGCAATGAAGCGGGTTCTTTCAGTTATGTCTGGAGGAGTGTGAAGATTGAATCGATTGTATTCACGAGCTTTGTTGTCTCCGTTACGCAATCTACCTATCATGATCTCAGCGTCTGCGATTTCTAACAGAATAACAAGCCTTGTGATTTGACTTACCCCCAAAAGTCTCAGGTAGGCCAATTTTCATTTGAGATAGAGCTTTGCGTAAGGCGCCAGCGTCATTCGGATCTTCTGTGTCATTGAATCTATACTGCGATGAGCTAGACATGATATCGGAGAGTGGTTTGAGAATTCTATCAAATTATCGGCAGGAAACGTGGAGAGGAAGCTGTTAACCAAAACCAGAAGAAAGAACGTCGTAAGATACCTAACACGAGCGATCTGCGGCGACCCGTTGCCTTTGGTCACCTTAAGAAGGCTCTTTCCTAGTTTGGGCTCTGGGTCACCCATCTTTCCGTCTGAAGACCATCCATGCGGCCCGAAATGGCTCCGGCATGCTCAGCGATTAGGTCGCTATCGTCACAGGCTCTTTACCTGATACTGGCCGTGCCCTTGCATTTGTTGAATTTGCAATTTCGGCTATGATTCGTCGGCTATGTGGTTTCATGATTCCCAGCCTTCTCTTGGCAGTGGTCAGAGCAACTACCCAATTTGTATGTTAAATAGGACTGATCCAGGGGAGTTTCTGGAGATCAATCAATGCCTCTTGAATATCCAGATACCTAGATTTCAACAGCATTTACCGCCTTGCTCAACTCAATTTGCCGCAAAGTCCTAGCAATCTACTCAAGCATCATTGCTTTCCTCTTTTCGGCCAATCTAATGATCAATACCTGGGACTTTACCACTGAAGTCCTTTGTCGTGACGACATCGACATCAGACTTCTGCGACACCCCCAGAATCACACCATTTCCATATCAGCATGTAGACCAATCCTACGGCGTGCTTCAGAGTGGAATTGGACCATATCACCCTTCGCTAGAACAGACCGCTGTCGGACGAGGCTGCATGACATCTCGCAAAGATCATCATTATGGTCGCACATCTTATCACCAACAGTCCTTCAGTATCAAGTGGAATCGCATTCCTGCCAAGTCAAGTTCGAGCCAAGAACCGTCAATTGATTCAGTCTTCCTCAAATGCCTTGTTGCGTCAAATTACAGTGAATAATGATAAGCCAGCTTTCGACGATAAAATGTTTCCTGATCAGAAAGAGGCTGGAAACAATGTGAAGAAAGATACCTGACTTCCTGCACAGTGTCAATATCAAGTTTCAATCGAGGCGTGTCTTACCCATCTCATACCTCAAGTGACGGCCACAGTATCGTCTCAAATAAGACGACGCCTAGCTGAACAAAATGGCCGTGATGCTGCCTACGCAACCTCACCTTGGCCTGGATATGTTCCAGGGCAGAGACACTTCGGGATCCAGGGTGACAGATTCGCCCCTCAACACCTCGAGCGATCGGTCAGCAGAAGAGACAGAATCTGAAGACATCTTTCTCGTGGACTGTATGGCGGAAAAGCAGCGTGTATTCCGATCCAGATGATGTTGGTCTGAAACGCGCTTTGGTTGCTTGAGTACCATTCTTCAAGTATAGATCGTACCAGCTGAATGTTCAGTTTTCCCATACGAGAATTCAAGTCTCTTGTCCTATTGTGATCTTACCACCGTGCTAATAGCCGTGAATGGTCTGAGAGTGATGCAAATTCACCTTTTTTGATCGTGGTTGCCTATTTATTCAATCCCCTTTTCTTCATCTTAGTAGTCTTGTGGTCTCATAGTTTCCTAGAATACCAAAGCTAGCTCTTCGGGCTTGTGTTTACTTGGCTCTTGATCATTCAGAGTTGACACAACGATTCAACTCAAACAACAGGCAGTAGGCCCCTCTGGCGACATATTTTCGCGGTGGCCGTCTGAGCAAAGACCCATTGACCAACCCGTTGTAGGTATCCAGCTCTTCCAGGGTCCACAGCTCCTGAGGGTGGCTAAGGCTGGAAATTTGCATGGGGATGAATCTTGGGCGATATACTCTCGCTATACCGTTGCCCATCCGTATGAAACCTCTGCTGTCATGGGAGTAAATAGCTAATCAATTTTTCCAGGGCATAATAAAGGATATGACTACTCACACAGAATACCAGTGCAAGGCCATCTAATCTACTCTACAGTGGCCTTGGCTTGGCATGGTCTCCAGAATCTGGCGTATGTTCACGAGCCCTTTCTTATGCTTCGCCCAGGATTGACGAATGTCCTTCTATCCACATGTCTCACAACCTTTGGGGCTGATAAATTTCGTCCAACTCAACTTTATCCGTGCTGGTCTTCAACATTTACTCGTGCACCATTTCTTTCCTCTTCTTTGCTGGTCATCTCAGAGGTCATCTCCACTCAGTTTTCAGGGGTGGTACTCCCGGGTGATGAAGACTTGCCCGATTTGGGAGCCGACAAAAGAAATGCCCTTGGATGCGCCCTTTGGTTCCTCCGTACCAAGATTGCCGTTGAGTCGCTACACATCAGTCTCACATTCCACAGATTCAGCCTCAGCGCCGAAGCTGTAGGGAAATAAAATGCGTGAAAGGACTTGAGAATTGAAAGAATGCATTGATGGACCCGCACAGCTAATCATTGGGTTAGCTGGCGCTGACAATCGAGACCCGGTCATTGGGTGTGTACGCCGCCACGCGAACATCAAGATCTAATCAATCATGACAAATGGGCACAACTATGCGAAGCGCTAATAGCAGCATGAGAGGAGAAAGAAGATTGAGACCGAAGATATAATTGCTGCGGCCATCTTTTACTACTTATACGGGCACTACAGCTGGTCTCACCTCTGCAGGTGAGTTTCCTTGCAAAGTGGAAATTTGATTTAAAGGCAAGGGAAAGTGGAAAGCACCTATGTTACCCCCTTGTATTATATCAGAACAAAGAAACAATCAAACATACCTGAAGCTTCATGCAAATCCACGGCTTTTTTCTAGAAGGAAAGTCAAGAAGTCAAACTTCTCCATGAGCACATCTTGCACTCACTCAAGGTATCGTGTCTTTGACCCCCGCATCAAATGCTAAATGTAGCTAAGGCTAGTCGCAGGCTCAGTCATTGCTCTCCATCAGTGACATGTCCCCTGTTGTGAATTAGATAAAAAAAATGCAAAGTACTAATCAATCCATACCTTCACTTTGACGAATCAATGTTGATGGATGCTTAAGTTTCATGAAAGCCAGAACGCCGAGGTGAGATATCGACAGCTAAATCAGGTAAAGTAATCTTAGAATCCTGCAGAGTGTGTTCTCGCCGCTTTAAAACTGTACAAACCTCACTACTTACTTAGAAAGTAGAAACCTAGTACAATTTGCATGCTTTGCAAAGTTTGCAATACGTGTCTAGGACTGCAACGTCCTGAGGTATTGTTATCAAGTTAAGCTTTCTGGCGATGTAAGTGATTCTCTACAGCACAAATGCCCTCTTTAATGTGCAGGTCCGGATATGATTGCACATTATAGTGGCGACTGGGAATGCACTAAGACTGTAAAATTTGCAGCTGATAAAGTCTGGTAATGAACAGAGAGCGAGGATAGCAGTTGCCATGATAATGAGATAAGACGGAGATTGTGTTAAGGTAGCCAATGAAGAAGCATCTGAATGAATGAACTGCTTGAGAGAATGAAGTTTGTGGGGGTGAATGGAAAACGTGAAGCTTCACAGGACGGTGAATCTGGGCATGAATTCGGAGAAGTGATGAGACGGCGACGGTGAATGCAGAGCATCCCCGAGTATTTAAACCCCCACAATCTCCCACCTTCTTACAACTCACAGCACACGCCTTTCCCTTTCCTCTATACATACATACAACATCTTGACTTTGCTTCTAGCTCTTGTTCCATATATAAGATTAGCTTCTACCTACTAGTGATGGACACAAGTGTGGCTGCCACCCGCTTCTCTACTTTCTTGTGCTAGACTTGAGCTCCAGTCCGCCCTCTTATCATGACTTCTTTCACCTTGAGGAGTCTACAAGCACGACTCTGACCCTTTTATGGTGTTCAACCCTTTGGCTTCTACTTCCTTGTGCCATGCAGCGATATGACTTCCTGCCTTCTGATTTCCAGTTGAGACTGGAGATCAATTTGAGTCTCATCCTTGATAACCGACTGGTTCTCAGCCTTTTCATCTCGATCCTAGCATACCACTAGGCCCCTTGCCCGCAAGATGACTTTGACGGAGGTAATGTGGCCAAACCACACATGCTACTTGATTGAGAGTCACGCTTACTTGGCTAGTCAGTCTGAAGACCGATATCGCAATAACACCACATGCCTCTATCGACTTAGTCCCAAGCTGGAAGAGCAAGTTCGGAGTTCATGCCACAGCGTAAGCTTTACTCCTCCCTCGCAACAAGTCCAACATGACGCGTTTGATTGACCGAAGCAAAGAAGTGCCTTTGACTATTGTTCAGCTCGGTCGCAAACACAAGCACTTGCACAGATCGAAGCTCAACCTCTGCTCGATAAAGCTCGAATAGATCTCGAGCTATACGTCCTGAGAATACCCCAGCAGTGATCAACGTCTCAGCAGCGGTACATTGTCCTTGTCCAGCTGCTCGACAAAGAGCCAAGTACCCGAGAAAGGTCACGGCTACTGACTAGATTTTGACTGAAAGACCTGGGCAAATCTCAGCAGCTCCAAAAGCATCATGAGTTATTCTACAAAACACGAACGCTCTTCTTCCTTACACCCATCTAGTAATCATGTCTACTCCAGAAGCAGACAGAATCAGCGGAATTTATGGTCAATGGTGCCTACGCTGGAGCTCAAGAAGTGGACCTGATCCACAAAGCCAAACCCAGATTACCTTTCACGGTCGCCTATGAGAGTCACCTTTTCAAACCTTACAGGCTGCTGGAAAAGAACGTTACATGCTTTATTCCAAAGCCTGAGCTCAGGTAAGTCATCCCATGCTTTGCAGAATCTCAGGGAAAAGGTCCTCTGACCGCCGTGAGCCCAGGTCGTACCTTTCCTCCTCACGGTGACCACTCTAGGTAGAGGGATCTCCTACCAACATGAGTGTTTCGAGGTTGCCGTCCCTTTGATTCACTCCACATGGAGAACAATAATATTTGCCCAACCTGGCACAGGCCCCAATTCCTGGCCCTATTCCTGCGGCACCTCTATCTGCAGCGGCCCTACAACCCTTTCCGATCTTAGTACCCGGGCTACAAGCCCCAATTGAGTTTCTTCTTGTGGGGGACCTCCCGTCCTGGAACATGTACTTTCAGGTACTATCAGTCATTGATGACCTGGGCCTACTCAAGCAGAAATCCCAACGATTATCTCGATGTTCAAGACTCCTTCTACACCGTCGAACTCCCTACTCAAAACCGATACATTCCTTCATGACCAGAAAAGACCACGACGCCCATGATCATCAAAGATTAGAAAGAGCAAAGTCGATCCGCGATCTACGCATAACGGTAGCCGTTGCAGATGTGTGCAAAGCAAGCCTCCCCTCATTCACGATAAGATCCAGATAAAGAATCAAAGAACTGACAACCGTCCACCCACAGCTCCACTCCGCTATTCCCTTCCTGCAACGCTAGAGCCTCCAGCTTCTCAAAACATCGTATTAGAAACTCCGAACATTACCGAAGATTCTCGTGTCTAAAGGACCATCTCCTGTTCCGAAAAATGGACAAATGGACAAAATCGATCGCCTTTCCTTTCAAAGAGAGGAATCGTGATCAAGACGTTGGCTCTCTACGCAAGAGGGAGAGAATTCAAGGCAGTGGAAAAAAGCAATGATGGGTCGAAGGAGATTGGATACGTGGAGGGTCAATTTCCAGATTTACTGGCTATCCGACGTCTCTTCTTGGGCGGCAATTGGGGTTTGAACAGTCTCGTCAACAACAGAGTGGTACACATCCGTCCTTTTGACCACTCACAGCTGCTTCGATCTACGTCAACCTTGCTCTACGACGATGACAGCAACAGTGCCGCTAAAGAATGCTGGACTCAATGGAACTTCGTGTTTTGGACATGCCGCTTTCTAACACAATTCGAATTGGCGTAGTGGACTACACCTTTCGCATATGTACAACCATCTACGCATCTGTGCTCTCGTTCTCTCCTCACTCTTCGTTCTCTCCTCACTCTTCGTTCTCTCCTCACTCTTCGTTCTCGCCTATTCCGCCACTTTCTCGGGACATACCCGCCTAGCTAGGTGCCAGAGACATGGTCTGAACCGTCTCCATGAGGAAAATGACGTTGTGGTTTAACCACTCTAGCTCGAGCTCATCGTACTAGCGGAGGTTTACCACGATGCTACATCTATCTTGTGTTGGAAGATCATACGCAACGATACCGAGCAAGAGGCAAGCTCGCATGATATCAAGATGTACGAGGGTCCCTAGCTGACTGAAGGTCTCGAGAAGGATTTGACGAACTCTGCCATAATATATCAAGTGGGAAGATAACAAGGTTTTTCCAAAGGTTACCCTCGATCGCTTCTTCTGCTCACTTGTGCCCCCAAGTCCTCCTCACATATTGCATGTCCCCAGATAACAGCAAACCTTGTATATGAAGAAAAGATATATCTGCTGCCAAGAAAGCCACGAGCTTCAAACTTTCAACAAGAAAATTCCTAAGTTATGGTGAAGAGAAGCTGGTGTTTCGTGATTACGACCAAGGTACATCTTCTATAAATCCAATCGGGAAATCATACCAATTCGTATCTAGCCTCGATTTCAGTTCTCTCAGCGTTCAAAGACATGCTCCGAAAGTTGATCCTAGCGACAGCCTCAAGGTCAGCCGTCTGCCACAGCGCCTTTTCACGCCTCGGCGATCATTCAATGGATCAACCATTATCTCTTTGCTAGTCTCAACATGCAAGACGCGGCGAGACGTTACTCTGGGCTTCTTTGGCTCATTTCATTTTTTCCAGGCAAGAAAGTTCCTTGCCACCCAGATAGCGGATCTCGACACTCGCCTGAGGCGATTCGATCCCTTCTCGCCTATTCACTACAGCGCGTTATCTCTCTACCTCGCTCAGTCATCCGACAAAAGCGGTGATTCGATTTGGCGCAGCGCAAGCCTTGGAGAAGGCACATTCACTTATGCGCCTGTAGGGAATTAATCAGGAGTAAAAGTACCTCGGCCTATCAACACAGGGTACCGTCGATATGCAGTATCTTATCTGCAAAGAAATCTCCTTCGTGAGAGCGATATAAGCCAATCGCTGTAACAAGAACGAATCGGGCTGTCCCGAGCAGAAGCAGCACGATCCCATGTGCATCATACTCTGAATACAGGAAATGGGCTTGACGTCTCAGATCGCGGTACAAGGGCTGAAATGGTATGACTTCACGGAGGGCCAACATATGAACGGCATGGCACACTCTAGGCAGCATCGAAAATGGGCTGTCCCGAGAAGAAGCAAGATCCCATATGCTTCCTTATACAAGAAATGGGACCGACGTCTCAGATTGTGGTACAAGGGCTGAAAATTTCTATCGTGTTCTTCGTAGAATCAGTAATCATTATGGATGATTACAGCTACTTCTCGCTGTTCAATCCATCGAGGAGGGCAACGTGGCCAAAGAAAAGATTGTCAAACAGACTGGCTTTCAAGCAGACTTAATATCCATTTACCAGGTCGACCTTGAGAACTTCGCGAGCGTGCGCCGATGCGTGAATAATCTCATTTGATACGACCACACGAAGGGTGAGGAGGTGAAGGATATGGCAAACTCTGGGCAGCAGTAGGGAGGAAAAGTGGTCTTTAAGAAGGTATTCTCGGAGGATATACGACCTCAACGGATAAGAGATCAGGAAACTGGCCACTCGCAACCTTCACGAGAACGTTTCGCGTACGATGGCGCTGTAGTAGAGCCAAACAAGTTATAACAATACTACCAGAAAAAAATACAAACCTCTACCTCTCTCTTTCACTGCATTTCATATCCAACAAATCGAGACAGGCCTGCGCCGCACTCCAAGCTTACGATCATGAGCACCCACAACAACAACACTCACCGCAACAGCACTCACAACCCATCACGACAAAACCCTTTCGATATCCAAGACACGAAGAACTTCTCCGAGTCCACCACAAAGTGCATACAAACTACCATGAGATATAGCCAGGCGGATAACTAGCCTCAAAGGAAGAAATGAACCCGAACAATTAGATTTGTGTGGGGGACACACGCACATCTCTAGGAGAATATGGGTGACATTCATCACCCATCGCCCTCCTAAAGTTTCCTAGCCCCAGAATCCAGGAAAAATCCTACCTTGAATAACTAGGAAACTTACACAATAAAATGAAAAAAAAAAAAAAAAAAACTTCAGCCCACAAAAACAAAAAAAAAAAAGAAACTTAAACAAAAAAAAAAAAAAAAAAAAAAAAAAAACTTCAGGCCACAAGAACTAAACGAAGACACCCGATCATACTAACCATCATCTAGTTCTCCGCCGCCAACACCGTCACCGCTACTAACACCATGACGACAGCAGCCTACCCTCCCCATCCTTTACGGCCCAACTAGCACGGCCACCGGCAGACTTTACGCATCCTCTTTCCGATTCCCGCAGCCAATCCAACACTTGGCGACAGCATGCAGCGACTGCTGGAAGTGGAGAATACATGCTCGGATACACGATTGGGGAAGGAGAAAGGTGTTACCTTATACATATGAGGAATACGAGCTTGGAAAGGGGGATGTGGAGGGGGGGGGGGGGGTTCGTTGGTTCAAGGGTCTTGTGTAGCGAAGGTCGTTGATCAGATTCATGGTGAATGAAGAATGCCATAAATCAAAATGCTGGTGGTACAAGCTGAACATTGCGAACATTTGGCAAGGGAAATTGTTTGCTATCTGGCGATTGAGGTCCAAGGGGTTGCATAGAAGGCCCTTGTCAAATTTTAGATTTTAACGGAATATATGATGGGATTGAAAACAGTGTCGATTCTATAAGGCACGTGAAGATAGCGACTGGAGATACAAGTAACACGCACGTACGTAATTGACTCTTTATCTCGCTAGTTTCCGTCAATCTTTTTCCCCCTCCAACGCACATCCAACTAACAGGACATCCCTACCCCTATCATCCATCTCAAACCATCCACTATATCCCCAACCGCCAAACAACGCCAAATCGTAGCTACAGCCAGCGGCTTCGCCGACAATCGAACACGTCATCATTCTTATGCAGTATCCCACTAATATGGACCGCAGTCCGACGATCCAAGAGAAGTGCGATAGGATTCAGTAAAAAGCACCAATCCAACTCTCCTCGCGGGAAGCTCAGAAAGGCGATGTTCCATTAATGCCATCTACTGGAAATTTGGAGCCCGCGTAAGGCATGTGCGGATGCCTTTGCATGATGAGTGTCTGGAAGAAGACAATGGTTGATGGCAGCGTGCGGCATAGGGGTACCGTCGACTTCGTTGAGCAAATTGAGTGAACGGCATTCAAGGCGCTTCTGGAGTAAGATCAAGAGCCAGAGATGTATCTTGTTCAAGATGTCCACGACGTGAAGGTCGTATTTGACCACCATAAGAGCTCTAATGTTTTGATTCTGTACACCAAGACGAGTTTTGCTGTTAGGTTCGGAGGCTAAAACACTAGGAGATGAGAGATGGTGATCGAGGAAATGCGTGTGTAGGAGCAGTTGAGATCGAATCTTTGTTTTTGAGTTGGTCAAGTCTTATATATTCTATAGCTTGCGAGTAGGTAGCCTGATATGAAATGTCCTAGTGTATCGACAATTGAGCAACGACATAATGGGCCGAATAAGTGCTTGTAAGTTTCCAACTCGGCTCCCTTACTTCCACATGAACCACCCACTTCCTAGATTTCGGAAGATTAAAGAAGCTGGCGCACGAAGCTTCGCTCGGACGTGACGACGACTCGGTGACAATGCTGGCAGGCACCGCGAAGGAGAATGGACTGGACCACAGAGAAATGTGTAGTAATGTTCAAAAGTATCTCGGTCGGTAGGCTCCTCATCGGAGACAATCTACAAGGTGTTAGATAGAGCAGATGCAGTAAGATTAAGGACCTGGAGACTGACTCGTTGAGATCCAAGGGCCGAATACTCTGCCTCACTAAAGGTAGCGCGAGAATCTTCATCGCGTACACTTGGGGTAGGGTCTGTGGCTGGTTCGGGACTTCTTGACGCACTGGCGTCTACTTCGCCGTCCTCTACTTCCTCGTACGGTCTATAAGGGCAGGAACTCGAATCGTGTCCACGGACTTTGAAGATTAGTCAGCGACGAATTTGACATGAGGTTCTAGGTGACTTACCAGTGCATATCACACACTGGGAGAGCAGCCATTCGGGCGGCGAGCTGGGCGGGTGTTGGTATGTTCCTGGCGCGTTCGAGAAGATCTTCCGGGGTCATAGACCCTGAGGCGCTGCTGACGATGTCAGGACTTGATTGACGGGACTCATGGTCCATGGTCGGAGGCGGCTCGAAGGAGTTGTCGGATCGGAGCTGCTATTGGGATCAGAACTCGATGGTCGGGAACCATAATCATTGGTAAGAGCCGGTAATGATGTATCGTTAAAGCCATCGTTGTTCTTATCTTCAACAGCGTCGTCGGCTTCTTTGGCACCTTCTTCGGCCTCATCGTCCGAAGGTGCTTCAAATTGGATCAGAGTCGGGTCAGGAACATAGCGGGCGGCATGTCCTATATAGAAGAACCCCTGCGTTTTGCGTTAGTCATTACGCAATTGATAGTCTCCCACTTGTGTTTACCAGCAACTTGTCATTCGTATCTCCAGTATGGTCAGACATCTTGATAGCCGCAGGTGGGTGTTATTCGTGTTGTGCAGAGTTGTGTTTGGAGGAGTCAGAGCTCAGTTAGGTTGCCATCGACGGTTGCGGCGTGCTCAATGTCTTCGTTACCTTGAGACTGAGAGATGCGGTAGCGTAGGAGACATGCTACGGATTGGCATAGAGCACTGGCTGCCTTTCATAGCTCTGGTCTTACTTATCACATCTTGCTAGACGAAGAAGTATCACTTGAAGCATAGTTGAAATATAAATATTTATATATATATATATGTATATGGGCTAGCCTATATACGATTCTCTCTGATCCCTTCCATCGCCATTCAGAGAGATGACTTGAAAGGATGTTTGTGGTCTATTGGGAGCCACTTGTTGTCATGCTTTGGAAGAGAAAGAAAAGAGAAAGAAGATGGTGGTGCGAGAGGTACTTATAGTACTTACCGTATGTCACTTATGTCGGCGAGACATTGGCCGGGTCTAGTCTAACGCAGAATGATCTAGCCTGCAAAAGTCACATCAAACAACCAATAAATTCACATCTAGGCTTTAAACACAGCTTCAACATTGCTGTTGTTGTCTGACCCTGTGAATTGGTCCAGGTATCATTCACCAAATCTTGTTGAGGTTGGGTCAACACAGAGGTCTCACAAGTTGCCTATGGAGCAAGGCCAGTGTCTACTCTACAACAAGCCCCATCACAATGCCTCCAAATGATAGTGATTCCTCTGATAATGAGAGTGAAACCTTCACAACCACCAGCATCTTGCTTGGCTATGCCTCAAAAGAATCTACTGATGATGACTTCAACCAGCTTGGAGGCTACCCGGTACGACAATATTCCCCATTATTGATCACCTGCTAAAGAACCTAACAAGCTGGCTAGGTATGGCTAGACGGAAACAGTGCTCCCTCGGCGGACCTCGCAAAATGCAGGATATGTAACAGTATGATGACCCTACTGTTACAATTAAACGGAGATCTGCCGGAGAGGTTTCCAGGACACGAACGGAAATTGTACATCTTCAGCTGCAGGAGAAAGGCATGCCGGAGGAAAGAGGGGACGATGAGAGCCATTAGAGGCATCAGGGTCGCGAAATTGAAGACAACGGCAAATGGCCCAGCACCACCAGAGAACCCAAAGCCTGAGACTGCAATTCCGAATCTGGGCAACAGCCTCTTCAATTCGACCTTTCCAAACCCTGCCAGCTCCAATCAGAATCCATTCTCATCCACCACCGCCTCACATTCCCAGCCTGCCAATCCATTCGTGTCTTCGAACTCGCACACTTCCCCCTTCTCACCTACAGCATCCAAACCGTCTCAGTCTCCATCAACCGACCTCCCCGCAACCTTCGCCTCGAAAGCCAGCATCTCTACCCCTCCACCAGCTCCCGCCCAAAAGCAACCATGGCCCCCTCAATCCTCCTTCCCAAACCCCTATCCCACCTACCACCTCGACGCAGACTACGAGAGCCTCGACCCCACGCCCCTCACTTCCTCAACCACAGCAAGGGTCCTA
Organism: Usnea hakonensis; assembly: GCA_013423325.1. NCBI lineage: Eukaryota > Fungi > Ascomycota > Lecanoromycetes > Lecanorales > Parmeliaceae > Usnea > Usnea hakonensis. The sequence goes on along the minus strand of BLJB01000147.1, from coordinate 100,146 downwards.
GACCCCGAGGGGCCCTCGAGCAGCAAAGACGACGAAAAAGACGCCTTCGAATCCACCATCGACAAAACATTCCAGAAATTCGCTGACCGTCTCGCCCAAAACCCACAACAGGTACTCCGCTACGAATACGGCGGAGCACCTCTACTATATTCAAACACCGATACCGTGGGCCGAATAATGTTCCCGCCCCCTCCCTCCTCATCTAGTGAGACCAAAAAGCTCAATTTCATCTCCAAGCCGCGCGAAGAAGGAAGCAGCACTAGCAGGATACCTCGATGTCCCAACTGCAACGCTCCTCGCGTGTTTGAGTTGCAGCTTGTGCCGCAGGCTATCGCTGAGCTGGAGGTGGAGGAAGAAGGGATGGAGGGGATGGAGTGGGGCACTGTGATTCTGGGGGTGTGTGAAAAGGATTGTGGGGAGCGAGGGGTGGCAGTTGGGGAGGTGGGGTGGGTGGAGGAGTGGGTTGGGGTACAGTGGGAGGAGGATGCGAAGGGGGGAAAGAGCTGAGGGAGGACATTTTTGATGACGGGGGGGAGCAATGATACCAGGATATGAAGATATGATGCTCTACGGACAGGTACGAGAAGACGACCTTGACAGTCTTATCAGATAGGTCCTTTATGCATTCGTCCCGCCCACGAGACCTGTTAATGAAAAAAAAAAAATTTCCATTCTAAGTACTCTACGGAGTAATGGCCGGCAAAACCATGTAAAAACACCCTACTCCTCCGTACGTACCTACATATCATCGCATACTCTACCTAAGTAGGTACTCTAAATCACCACCTGCACGCCGATAACGATAACGCTAACCCCCCAAGCAGCCAAGCGCGCCACGAGGAAGAGCCTCCTTCGCAAACCAACCCCTCCCCTACCCCCTCCCCCCTCTCTTCCAAAACCAGGGTCCTGCTGAAAAAAAAAAAATAAGCTTTCCAGGGTCCAGCAGGCTTTTGATCTAAAAAAAGTAAATAAGGTAAAGTAATAACTAATAAGTAAACCGACCTCAGCCCAAAAGTCCTTCAAATGTACGGCAGAGATACGGCAGAGAAGAGTGCCGTACATAAACGGCAGGAACACTTTCCTCCTTCCAGCCTCAAAGGACATTTATAATAATCATATTCCCAGCTTACTCTACTCTCCCAGCAGCGATATCGTAATCTTCCTTCCTTCGAAATGACATGAAAAGGAGCAGGAAAAGGAGAAAGAAGGAAGGGGACAGAGAAAGAGAAAAAGATTAGAAAAAAAAAAGAGGGGTCGAAACCGGACGGGGAATTCTTACTCTAAAAAGATAAGGTAGGTAGGTAGGTACATTTTTGCTGGGGATCGGCGGGTGTGTCTGATCTGCGGCTTTGATTGCCGGTTTGTGATTGGTGCGCGGGGGAAAAGAAGAGTAGATGAACATTATTGTTTGCTTCGGATTGATTTACCGAAGGTTTGTAAGATAGATAGCTACGTAGCTACGTAGGAGGAGGAGGAGGAGGGTTGGTTTTCTCTTTTGGTTTTTTGAGATCTCACCGCTTGGTTGGTAGCTTTCCTCCCGCGACTTACTCTACTTTACTTTATTTTGCGTATGAGAACCCTCGGTACATGCGCGATACGACATAGCTGCGGCACCTAATTTCCTTTCTGCGATCTACGCTCCCAGCGGTCGACGGCGGGGGCTGGAGCCTTGGTACCTACCTACCTAGGACTCCTAAGTAGGAGAGAACGAGACCCCGACCTTTTTTATCCCCCTCGCCTCTCGTGACCGCGGTTACCGATCACATGCGTTCGCTTCCGCACACGACACCGTCAGCGATAATTTTAATTATTAATCCACACTTTGAGAGTCGAGAGACATGGGGCGTCAGGTGAAGCTGTGAGGGTGTAGTGGCACGAGTAGCTTGTTGGGGAAGAAGATAATAGGTAGAAAAAGGATGGATATCATCGTACGTCGTTGTTGTTGTTGTTGCCAACTCCCCTTGTGCGCAAAGGCTCTCGTGGGCTATCTGCTTCCAGCAGGACCCGAGATCTAAAGTAGATCTGATCTTGGTGGCTGATTGTTGGACTGCGCAATTCGATAGCTCTCCCTCTCTCACTTTTGCGAAAACGACGGCCCCACTTCCATCCTTTGCACCCAGATCAAGCCCGTCGAATGTCTGTCTTGCTATCCTGGGTCCATATCGTCGAGTGTGGGGGATCTGGAAGCAGCTCCTCGTGACTCGGCCCCATTAGCTCCTGCCTTCCTTCTGTCCTCGAACAGAAGCTCTTTTGACTTCGGCGGTACTCCCGAGTCGACTCCAACCAGTGCAAGCACTTCTCCAGAGCTGCTGCCAGCCACGCTTGGAGCTCATAAGCACAACTCTCTGAGGCCCTTGAAGCCACTCAACCGCTTCTCAGCTGCGGGTAGCATTGGCAAAGGATGCGAGAGCTGCACCATAAGCCTCCCGGAAGAAATATCCAGCAAATTACCTCCAGGTGCCCCGGGAAGTCCAAAGGCCGATGGCGGTGGCCGCAATGGCAGTCCGATCCTGCGTTTCAAAGAGTCGCTCCAGATCTACCGGGATCAGCAGAATGACTCGGACTCGGAGGATGATCGGGAAGCACCCGTACGCTTGAATCAGCTATCCTCACCCGAATCCTTCGCTTCCGACACTTCGGCATCTTTCTATCACAAACATACCTTATCCTACATTTCGACCTCCAGTCCCACCGATCCAAATACCTACTCTATCATCCGCCGAGCGGCCATTCGCACTCTGTCTGGCGAACAGCTTCCTCGCGGTCAAACGGCTGGTGAAATTTTCTTCGGTACGCCACCAGAGGGCTGGACCATAGCATACATATTCCGCCTTTCGGATCCGTATGCTCGCGGCGGATATCGCAAATACGCGCTGATAGCGCTCGCCAGTAGCGAAACCCGAGCGTATCAAGTCATGACGTTCATCTGGGAGCATTTCCGGCGCATTGCAGAGAATATCATAACGAGGACTGCGGAGAAGATGAAAGAAAGTGAAGGTGACGGAGATGATCATGAAGATGTCAAGAAGGAGCTCCGTATTCCTGTGTCGTCATTCCTGACTGGAAGGACAACGGACCCCGATGGGTATCCGAGACAGTATGGGGCTGCTAGAATGAGAGCAAGGGGCTTGACGGAGATGGTGGGAGACGACAAGTTCTTCGCGGAGCTGCATCTAGAGTTTGTGGGGATGTTGAGAGAGCTGATGGGTTGATATGTTGTATGGGAAGAGCGTGGATTGTCGGATGCTTGTTTGCAGACTGGACAACCAATCCTGCATACGCCCATCGATCATGAACCCCCGGCAACACGAAATTCAACTTAGCACAGCCTCCACTCAATAGAAGAACGGCGTTCGACATGGGTTATGATCAGGGGAGAAAGAATCGAACACAACCCTCCCCTTTCAACGAGGCTGTACAACAACGCCAGATACTTTAGACGGCGTTTTTAACTGGACCAACCGATGGACTCGATTTGATAATTCGACGATTCTTTGCGATGGACTTATGCATTGTGAAGCGTTTTAGCGTCTCCAAACGTCCTTTCGGCCTTGCTTTTTTAGACTTCGTTTCTCGCGTGATACCCAAGCGATTCTTTTCAGTTAGATTTCTTGTTTCTTAAAGCGAGCATTGCACCTTTAGAAAGTTAGAAATATTGAATGCTGATGCAGCATTGCAAAGAGTCTAATAGAGATGCATGCATTTTTACATGATAGAGCACCGTAAGACTGCTAGCACCATCAAAAGCAGATTTTAGGCAGAGAGCACTCGACATGTACTCTATAAGATAAAAATTCTCGCTTCACCTGCCACTTTTGAAAATCGCACGCAATTATTATTACTCGTATTAAATTATACATGTAAAATTCGTCTCGGTCAACCACCAAATCCTACACCAACCACCATAGCCATGGGGATAGCCTTTGACTCCGCCCCCGACAGGCCCGAACGCATCGAAGCCATCCTCAACGGTCTCGACAGATATAACCCCGAAACGACGACCATATTCCAAGACTACGTGACGCAGCAATGCGAGGACCGCACGTATGACTGCTATGCGAACCTGGCGCTGCTGAAGCTGTGAGTGTAGACATTCCGCCTTCTCTTGACAACCCGCATCTGTCTGCCCTCTTTGGGTGCAGTCCACTGCGGGAGAAAAGCTTTCTCCATGATGACTGAAATTTCAACGTTTCCTATTACCTGACGCGAGCACGGCGGTTCCTTTTTGAATCAAGGTCCTCCCGCTCCTGATGTTAGAATGTTATTAGCTCTATCTGACCCTCTCTTCCCCCCCCCATCCTCTCCTCCAAAAGCAACGCAGAACCCCAAACTAACCACCCCCCCTCCCCCCAAAAACAGATACCAATTCAACCCGCACCTCACCCGGGACGAGCCCGTGACCAACATCCTCGTCAAAGCCCTCACCGTCTTCCCCTCCCCCGACTTCTCCCTCTGCCTGCACCTCCTCCCGCCGCACATCCTCTCCCCCCCCCCAAACCCCACCAACACCCCCCTCGACACCCCCCTCGCCGAAGCCGTCCAGAAACTAACCCACCTCAACACCCTCCTCTCCCAATGCGCCTACCGCGATTTCTGGGAGCAACTCGACTCGGACGACCTGTACGCCGACCTGATCGCCGACGTCAACGGGTTCGAAGAACTGATGCGCGTGCGGATCGCCGTGACGGTGGGGCAGGGGTGTCGGGAGGTGGAGAGGGGGGTGGCGGAGGGGTGGTTGAATCTGCAGGGGAGGGAGTTTGAGGCGTTTGTGGGGGAGATTTGTGGGTGGGGGGTTGGGGCGGGCGGGGTGGTGGGGGTGCCGGTTAATAAGGAGAATGAGGCGAAGGGGTTGGTTGTTAGGGAGGAGGTGAGGTTTGAGCAGTTTGGGAGGGTGGTGAGGAGGGCGTATGAGCAGCCGGCTTGATAGGGGGGGGAAGGGGTGGGTTGTGAGAGGAGCGGGGCGTGGATGATTTCCTTGAGGGCTCTGGAAGGAGGGAATTGAGAATACGAGCGCAGATACGAGATAGACGGGACCGTGTGCTACAAATGCTTTGCCAACCTAGATACCCAAACTGGTATACGGTACATCACTCAGATATCTCCCCAACAGGCCTATACCGAATATCCCTCCTCACCCTCCTAACCCTCCCACTCCTCCCTCTCCCCCCATCCACAACCCCCGCCCAAGGCTGTCTCCCCGCCCACCTCCTCATCTCCTCTCCCCCCACCCCATCCTCCATGCTCAATCTCCGATCTCGTATCCTCCTCGCCGCTTTCTCCAACTCCAACTCTTCCCCGTAAGCCCAAGTAGGCGTATCCAGGGTGCCCCTGACAAGGACGATGTTCGGGGAGTGGGATTGTAGAATGCTGCTGGGAATGGGCGTGAGTAAGTGGAGGGTTTTGGTTGTGGGATCGATGCCGCGGATGAGTGCTTGGCCTAGGGAGAAGGATTGATGGGGAGATAGGAGAGATGTGGTGTGGGTGGATGAAGGGAGGTAGGGTAGCTCGGTGGTGGTTCTTAGTATCAACGTTTGGTCTGACGATTCTGTCTCTAGAGCTGTCATGTCGATATTAGGATTCATTGTTTCAGCACTCTCGTGTTCTCGGATGACTGGTGCAGTACTCTGATCAAGAGCTACCACACCGACGACAGATCCATTGAGAGTATTTTCAAGGACTGTGCCCAAGGGTCCGATATTCCTTTCCACGTTTGGCGCATCTCCAAGGATCGTAATCCCGAGAATTGCTTGTTCTGGGCCCGCATAATGTATGACAAGGGGTGCGATGTGCGTGAGAGGCCGTGAATCCCATTGTATACTGTCGTAATCCCCATCTCTCTCGCTCATATGAAAGTAGGAAAGCGTCTGCATCATCCGAAAATCTGCCGCTGGCCTGGCCATAAGGTCTAAGGATTGTGATTCCAGTTGGTGAAATGTCATATTTGCTGCCCGGTTTGTAGCCTGAGCTAACGTGTCGAAGATCTCCTCGGGCCCGGATGTGCTTAGGTAAATCACGTCTGTGAGGTCCATACCGTGGATCAAGTCAGATAGAAGCTCCAACCCATTACCTTGAATCCATCCGGCACTGTTTATTATCAGCGAACATGATCTGTATCGTCTTGCCATGAGCCGGTAATGGGCGAAGAGGTCTAATGCGTATGCGTAATAGTTTTTCGGATCCTCTTTTGGAGAAGTATGACCGAAGTGGTGTGTTCTGATGGGTCGATTAGGCCCATATGTCGGATGTGAAAAGGGAGGTCCAAGATTCCAGGATTGCAGCTGGAGTAAGGAAAGTTCACCAGGCGGTGAATATTCTGGCTGGCCCGGATCGAGGTCTAGGAAACAGACGCATTTCTCATCTGGCGTGTCTCTATCTCGCTTACCAGGCGGTTTCTGAAGTAGTGCATTCGCTAGTATGCGGCAAAACGTAGATTTTCCAGCGCCCTTGGGACCACAAACTATGATGGCTGGGGACCGTTCGGATTTGGCAGATTGTAGTCTAGACACCGTTCGTTGCCAGTCGGATGGAATTTCCAAAACGCGCAAAGGGCGATGATGTGGATCATCTGCTGTTGATTGAATCTGTCATTGTGTCACCATTAGGATTGCATATCGCTGTGAGCAGCATAAAGGGGTGGCGATTAATGGCTGAGGGGAGTCCACGTAGGTCTCGCCGAGAAGACGGCTGAAAACCTGCTCTTAGACCCATGTGTTACTTACATTCATGAAAGTACGCTTTGCAAAATCAAATGGCGGCTGGGATTGTAGTCTACCATTCCAGATGCGTCCAAATTTAGGCGCTATTTGCCTGAGCATTCTCATCCGACTTCGGCACGAGATGATAGTAAGCTCGACAGGTGCGTTTCCCGTACCAAATGGATTTGGTAAGGGTCGAATCGGTGGTATCGAATGGGTTGAGGGGGCATATACTCGGTGTATGCGAGAGCTGGCATGGATGACAGCCCCTAAAATGCTGACCGCACCGGATCGAACCCATAAATCGTACTGGCCCAGTATTGCTAGACTCTGAGTAAATTTCAGAGCTTGCAACATACAATACCAACTGGCCACATGCTCACATCATTCGGATGAAGTCTGACCGTCCAATCAGTCTCTGTTTCGCTCAGAACCTTGCTTCTCAACGGATCGAAAGTTGAGAGCCTCTGAACAGGAGTCATTGCGCGTACACCAGTTTCAGGCTCACTCGAAGAACTTGAGCCGCTGTCACAATCACTCTCGTCATCCATTGCGCCATCTTGAAGGGGTTCGTCCCGCAACTTGACAATGCCATCTGCTTGCTGCGTTCTTTGCGTGGTATGGATCTCCCTCTTTTGCTTCTTTCTCACTGGCCTGGGTATTTCTTCTGATTCATTGCAGGTCTCGGTCACCGACGACGTCTGAGCCTCGTTGTGGCTTATTATCTCTCCATTTGATCGTCGAATAGCCTTGCGGGCAGCAAAGGCACTGACTGAGAGGTTGATCAGAGCAGGAAGATCCCGAAAACATTGGATCACTTACTCGCCATTCTTTCAGAACCAGTTGTATGCTGAGACTACGCCTGCAATTGATATCATGATTTTCTTAGGGAGCTTCGTTTGGATACAATCTTTCTCTAAGTAAGGTAGACTCTGGACTAGCGCTTTTGCTAGCCCTAGCCGTTAGAACGTCTAGGACCCTGATCTGATCTGATCTAATCTAATCTAATCTAACCTTGTGTCCTGCTCGAGCACACTATCAGACTAGGCTCGAAATGGATCTTCTCTCTCGCCAACACGGGTCTAAAATCTGCAGTAATGTCTGGATAGACAATCAAGGAAAAGGAAATTCATATTTAGGATATTTCGTATTGCAAGGGCGCGTTCTACTTTATAATGGCGGATGCAGCAGCGGAGATGGATGAAGGGGGCGTCAAAAGGGCTCTGAAGGATCTTTTTGCTGGCGCTGCTGGTGGAGTCGCTCAAGTATTGATCGGTCAGTTTGTCATAAGTGTATTCATTAGATATCTGACCATTGTATTGGATCGTTTGTGCTTCATTGAGTCATCTCTCTATGCAAATTTTTTATGATATTCCTTGATGAAAAATATGGAAGTGAAGCTGACATGAGGCAATATACAGGACAGCCATTCGGTAAGTTCCAGCATACTCACTACCTTAAGGTTTTGAAGGAGTCCATATTGAATTATGATGTTCAGATATTGTCAAAGTTCGCCTCCAGACAACCACTAGATACTCCAGCGCCTTAGACGGTGCTACCCAGATCTTCAAGAATGAAGGCCCCGCGGCATTCTACAAGGTAATGATCAATGCCGCCTTGAACGAAAACCCCCTGCTTTCGCTCACCACCTTGGAAATCTTTCGCAGGGTACATTGACGCCCTTAATCGGCATCGGCGCTTGTGTATCCGTCCAATTCGGCGCCTTCCACTACGCCCGCCGGCAATTCGAACAATCAAACAGCACCGCGCATCCCACCAACCCAACCCTCTCATACAGTCAATACTACCTCTCCGGCGCCTTCGCCGGCATCGCCAACTCCGTCATCTCAGGCCCCATAGAGCATGTCCGTATCCGCTTACAAACCCAGCCGCACGGAGCTCAGCGCCTATACAGTGGCCCAATCGACTGCGTTCGTAAACTCTCCGCTCACGAAGGTGTTTTAGCAGGTTTGTATCGCGGAGAAGCGGTGACTGTGATGAGAGAAGCGCAAGCGTACGGGGTTTGGTTTCTCGCGTTTGAGTACATGATGAATGCGGATGCCGCGCGCAATAATATTAAGCGTGATGAGATCAGCCAAGTGAAAGTAGCGACATATGGGGGCTTGGCAGGAGAAGCGTTGTGGTTGTCGAGTTATCCGTTTGATGTCATAAAGAGTAAGATGCAGAGTGATGGGTTTGGGCCGGATAGAAGGTACACGAGTATGAGGGATTGTTTTGCGCAGACGTGGCGTGGGGAGGGGGCGAGAGGATTTTGGAAGGGAATTGGGCCAACATTGTTGAGGGCGATGCCTGTCAGTGCCGGGACCTTTGCTGTGTGAGTGTTCGATCAATTTCTTGAGGTGCACGGGCGCAGACTAATCATGAGAACAGTGTGGAAGCGACAATGAGATTGATGAAGTAGACATTTGGATTTGAAAGTAGACTGAGATGCCCATTGGAGGACAAGAATCTGTACATATAAACCTCTGTTAGGCCTCAACGCCTTATGAATCACTACCTCTGATATCGTTTGCACTCCCTCCCGTCCTCGCCCCCTGGGTCGATTCCGACGTACTGCCAACAAGCTCCTCCGGAACATAAGTGACGATTCCCTTCATTGCCAATTCTTTCCTTCTCGCCTGACCCTCTTGACCCGCCCTTCCTAGAACCCCAGCTATGACCTGCACGCACCTCAAACTATCATCATTCGCAGGAATTGGATAAGTTACCCAGGTCGGATTGGCATTGGTATCAATAATCCCAATAGTCGGTATAGTGTTCAGCCCGCATTCGTGCAGCATGACCCAATTCTCCAACGGATTCAAGCAAACAACCAGATCTGGCCGCAGAGCCTGGTGTTCTTGTAGGTCTTCATCAACGCCTTCGATCTCCCGGTCCAATTCGTCCACAGCTTTCTTCCTGCAATGACCCAATATCTGATGCCCGTTTGTTATACTTCCCGGCGTCCACCTCTCAAACAAATGGCACCCACCAGCATTCTGTGCCGCTGTGACCACACACCTATCCTGTCCAGCTCTCGTGCCCACAAACAGTATCAACCCACCTCTTTCCGCGACGCCAGAGACGACTCGGCAAGCGCGGCGAAGATGCGCGGCTGTCTGTTCCAGAGAGATAATGTGTATGCCTTGCCGTATGCCAAAGATATAGCGAGAGTTCATAGGATTCCAATGAGAAGTCCTATGGCCAAGATGGGCTTGAGACGCAAGCAACAGCTCGAGGGTAATGTCCGATGGGGAAGGAGGGTGGGTGAGGAGTCTGTGCGGCTGATAGTGGTTTGGGTCTACGGAGGTACCAAGCGGTTTCGTGCGCATCTGATGGAATTTATGGCGCTTGAATTGCTGAGCCGTCCCATCTGCGAGGAGGTCCTGGGCGGTGTGGGATTGAGCATCTATATGAGGGACGTATTGGGCCGTATCTTTCTCGATTTCAGATTCTATAGATTTAGTCACTAATAGGGAGTTTTCCAGAGATGCTTCGATCGACTCGGTGGACGATTGGAGAGTGTCGATGTCGACCTCGGTGGCTAGAGGTCTTGTCCATGTTCTTACGGGTGTGGTCGCTATCTGTCGGCCTATTGTTCAAGTCAGCAATGGAGTGACCATTTGAAAGGGTTTGAAACAAACCGTGCCGTATGAATGCTTTCCTTAATATCATTGCTGATTTGCAGGAGAAGCTCCAATCAGTTCCCGCGGCTTTGGGAAATATGTCTCGGCAAAGTTGCCCTTGTAGATTTGACACATCCCTCTCTCTCGAGCAATTAAAGAAGTGCTCAATCGTTAACCTTCAACTATGTACGATGATGCCTCCTTATATTACTCGTTCAATCCGAGTGCACAACATCAGCAAGAAAAAGCTCAATTGCCCAAGCATAAGAGGAGACAATCCGTCTTAGACCAACCTAACGTAAGCCCAGGACCTCAGCTTGCGATGAACTGCTTTCTGATGGTTCGAGCAGGAAGATATCCAGGCTGACAATGGTCGATTAGATCGCCTTGCAAATGTCCTCGAGGCCCGTCGAGATGTGGACGGCCCCCCAAAAGCAACGCTGTCTCGTCGAGCACAATCTTACAGCGATTTTCACGATGCGGTAAGAGCTGTACTGGGTCAGGATGTTGCTCCCAAAGGGACTGCCAGGGAGGAACTATATGACGGACATAAGATCGAGGAGAAAGACATAAAGTCGGACCTTGATTTCGTCGAATGGTACAATGGCTTGGAGCAGGAATTGCTGGACTCCAGTCATGATGATTATACGTCAGTCAGTTTTAGGAACATTCCGCGATCAGGATACTGAGTATTCCTACAGAAATTATCAAAGACAACTAGAAATTTCTCAGGCGCACCTGGACACCCTCCTATCAGATACATCCTCGACCCTTGATTTGCTAGCTTCATTGAGCAGCTCGTTCAAAGAAGTTGAGGCGCAGACTACTACATTTCAGAAGCAGTGTGCAGGGCTACTGGATGAGCAGACACGAATAACCAGTCTTGCGGACAACTTGGACGATAATCTCAAATACTACAATTATCTGGAGCCTGTCACAAGGAGACTGAACGCACCAGGAGCAGGCAATTTTGTGAGAAGCAAGGAATTTTCCGAGATGCTGGCTCGGCTTGACGATTGTTTGGAGTATATGGCGGCCCATGTAAGTGTCCTCCTTGGTAAATGACTGGGATAGATTTCGCCAACCATTTTAGCCTAAACAACGAGAAGCAGCCATGTACCAGTCTCGCTATCGTTCATTGATGACAAGAGGCTTGACTTTGATTCGTGTCCACTTCGTTGGCAATTTGCGGGAGATTGCTTCTGATGTCTCAAGACGTATTGCCGATCGCCAGTTGAATGATACCACAAACTCGGCTTTGCTGTACGCCAAGTTTCGATTTGGGGCTTCCGAGCTAAAGGAGGTTGCCCAAGAAATTCGGAAGCGAGCAGTCGTTCCAGTGGGAGCTGAACCTGGAGCTGAAGCAGAGTATCAAAATTTGATGAACGAACTTTACACAAGCTACTCGGCCACTCGTGGTAGGCTCGTAATTCCACTCGCCAGGAAGAAGATTGCAGATATTGCACTGGCTCCGAGTACCTCGAAAGACCTTGTGTCCTTTGCACGAAGTAGCATTGGCTATACTCGTGGAATTTGCTCCGATGAATACGAGCTGTGGCGTGAATGGTTTGAAGGAGAAGATGGATTGTATGATTTTCTCGAATCTGTATGCGAGCCCTTGTACGACCATCTACGACCAAGGATCATTCATGAGACTCAATTGTTGAAATTGTGCGAGTTGTGTACACTTTTGCAAACCAGGTATATCCACGATCAAGACGAAGAGGCCGAGCCTATGGAGACAAATCAGGTAGACTTCTCGTTACTCATCCATACAGCACTTGAGGATGCCCAGACTAGACTTGTCTTCCGTGCTCAAGCAGTCCTACGCGATGAGATCGAGAGATTCAGACCGAAAAAAGAGGAGTTAGATTACCCAGCCCGTAATCGACAGGTGTCTCTATCTGGTACCAAATTGCAACGTCCCCGTGCGACATCTGGACGAAAGGACTCAAATGCAGAGCCCACGACTCCGATGCCCAAGACACCCATGGTTGTGGAAGAGGGAGACTCGCCGAACGGACGTTGGGGCTTCGATACGGAAGCAGCTTTCCAAGGCTGGTACCCTACCCTGAGGAAAGCAATTTGGCTCCTGAGTCGCATCTACCGGCTTGTCAACGTATGTTTGTTCTTCTCTTGCTGTCCAATAAAGTTGTTAATTTGATCGCAAGTCTACCGTCTTCGACGATCTGGCGCACAATATAGTACACCAAACCACCGTCTCTCTCAAGCAAGCTTCAGCCCTCGTCACCCAAAAAGCACACAACACGTCAGCTGATGGCCGTCTCTTCCTTGTCAAACATCTATTAATCCTCAAGCAGCAAATAGTGGCTTTCGACATAGAATACGTTACGCCAGACGTCTCCTTCGATTTCTCCGGTGTCACTAATACATTCTGGGAGCTCCGAGAAAGGGGCGGTCTCTTTGATCCCCGAAATCTTTGGCGAATTATGGGTGGTGGTCTCCTCCCAAAAGTCGTAGAAAACATGCTCGATGCCAAAGTTGAGCTGGACGGTAGTCTCAGGACCGTCATCAATGACTTCACAAGTGATTTTGCTTCAAGAATTACCAAGCCTGTTGATGCATCAGCCACTGCCAAGAAAGGCTTCGATTCAGTCCAGGCCGTCAACGTGATTCAAAAGATCGCCGAGAAGGAGGTACCCATACTTCGACGAAAGCTGGATGAGTACCTTGATGATGTTCGTACCAAGGAGACCCTTGTGGCAGCAGTGCAGGATCAGGTTATACAGAATTACGAGACCTTTTACGACATGTACACGGCCGAGAAGAGATCGAACGGAAAGCAAATCAGTAAAAAGGGAAAGGGAAGGGACGATGAGGCATGGGACTCTGATATGTTTACTGAATGGGCTGGAAACGTGTTCAAAGTCAGGGATATGGATGCATTGAACGACGACGGAGACAGCCGGAGTAGGAGTATGAGTCGGAATGGAAGCATGTAGAATCATTTTAGTAAAATTAAAGCTCTTTGATACCTAAATCCTCTAGATATCCATGCCTATTGACCACATTTCACATGGCTATTGAGCATGCTGAATTAGGAGTTAGGTACTCTATGAAAGCTGAAAAAGTGCCAGCGAATCGCGCTTGAATCTCCGCACCCGCCGGAGGCCCCCACCACTCAATGCGGCCTGCTTCAGCCTCCGCTTGTGCTACCAATTAGTACTTCGGCAACAGAACGGCACATCCAGCTTGTTGCTTGGCTTCTGGGGCATGCATTTCCACCGTCAGTCTCATCACTCACACAATAGCCAATATCAATTGGCAACAAGTCCAATCCCTCGAAACGCAACTTCCTACTGGTTCCCTACCAATCTGAGCTTGATACCGTTTTCCGCTCAAGCCTTGAGCGGTCTGTGATACAACAAAAAAGTACATTACTGAGACGTCTCCTATCGCTGGGGTATCAGAGGCTGTCCCTGTCCGGCGAATCCAATTACCCCTCTCGATCCCGACACGTTTCTAGATCATGACCGCTCAGGGGGGGCAGGCAAAGCCCCAGATCCAGCCATGCAGGTACAAGACTGGGAAAACGCTGGGAGCCGGGAGCTACTCTGTGGTAAAGGAGTGTGTGCATATAGATACCGGAAGATACTATGCCGCGAAAGTCATCAATAAAAGGATGATGGTGGGCAGGGAGCATATGGTACGGGCCAAAAGGCTGGACCATCGATTCCGGGCCCGCCGAAGCTGATGGCAGCCGTGATAGGTTCGGAATGAGATTGCAGTTTTGAAGAAGGTGTCAATGGGGCATCAAAACATATTGACCCTAGTGGACTATTTCGAAACTATGAACAATTGTTTGTCTCTCTGGGATGATCTCCTTTCCACTCGCTCCAAAGCCCTTACTTACGAGCCCACAGTATACCTAGTGACCGACCTGGCCCTCGGTGGTGAATTATTCGATCGAATATGTCGAAAAGGAAGCTACTACGAATCCGACGCTGCGGACCTCATCCGCGCAACTCTCTCGGCCGTCGCCTATCTCCATGACCACGGCATTGTGCACCGCGATCTGAAACCAGAGAACCTTTTGTTTCGAACACCGGAAGACAACGCGGATTTGCTGATAGCAGACTTTGGTCTTTCGAGAATAATGGACGAAGAAGCGTTTCATGTGCTCACAACTACGTGTGGAACACCGGGCTACATGGCCCCTGAAATATTTAAGAAGACCGGTCACGGGAAACCAGTGTTTGTTTGCCTTCACTGTTCACTCTGCTCGGTTTTAATGCTTCCCTAGAGACGTCTGGGCGATAGGGGTCATAACCTACTTCCTCCTCTGCGGCTACACCCCGTTCGACCGAGACTCCAATCTCGAAGAAATGCAAGCCATCTTAGTTGCTGACTATTCCTTTACCCCTCTCGAATACTGGCGTTCCGTCTCCTTGTCCGCCAGAGAGTTCATCAAACGCTGTTTGACAATAGACCCCCAACAACGCATGACAGCACACGAAGCACTTTCACATCCTTTCGTTGACGAGATGGCGAGACAACAACGAGGAGAAGGCGCGAAAGGTGGGGGCGATCTGTTACCTGTGATCAAGAAGAATTTCAATGCGCGGAGAACGTTACACGCGGCCATCGATACCATACGGGCTATCAATAAACTTAGGGAAGGAGGTGCGGCAGGATTGATGGAAGGGGCTATGAGTCAACAACCGAAGGCCAAGCAGCAGGAGAATGGGAATGAAAAATTCACAGGTCAAGGGGGAAATAGAATGGAGATTGATAGTCGTGGGAATGCGAGGGGCCAGACGGAAGAGCAGATTCGGGAACAGCAAAGACGGGTTGATGAGACGAGTCGAGGATTATGGGGCCAGGCGAGGGGCTAGTACTCGTACGAAGCGTTTTACTGTTGAAATGGCAAAGGAATATTTATGGAAGAGTCTTCAATCGCACTCTTGATCTCGGCCTGATCTCAAGCAAATTTGGGGACAAAAGTTTACTCGTGTCATCCAAATATGAATACTTATCGGGATGACAAGATACCTCATTTTTAAGCGCCAAGTCGGATAAACTATGCGCAGGCCGAGTTCGTCATGCTCATCTCAGGTATCACATTTATCAGCCACCATGTCCTCCTTCCCTTTCCAATATCCTCTCTCTTCCTCACTCTCGATATCTTGCTCCAGGCTCAGGAATGCCCATAATGCCGTACACATACATCCAATATGACTTAGAAGTATTAATATAGCCTTTTACTAGGACCCTCTCCTACTGCTGGTAGCCTATTACACAATATTCTTTCATTCAATCTTTCCGTAATGGCAACACCTGCCCATTGTGCCTATTGTTTCGAGATTCTGACCGCTGAGCTCGAAGATCGAGAAGCGCTCAAATACCCGCAGGTCCTAGATCTATGGGACCAACACCAATCTTTCACCAATTCCAAGGCTGCCAGACCAGAAAACGACGGCGAGGACGAGCAGGGGCTCGATACACAGAACGGCGATGAATTGACAGAGGACAGCGAGATGGACGCGTTAGAAGAGACCGACGAAGACGAGGACAGAGAAGATGGCGGAGAATCAACAACAGAAGAGCTTGCCCAACCCGCACCCTCGAAATTGTCCCTCCCCAGCATATCTCGGCTGCAAGCCCCCTCTCCCGCCTCAGCCTCCTCCTCTTCTTCCACCCCGTCATCTGTCTCTGCGAATTCCTCCAACGCAGCCTTGGACAGCGCCTCGAAATCCTCTTCCCGGACCTCATTCTTCAGCTTCGGCAGTCGGCGTTCTCAACAACCCTCACCTACCGCTCCGCCCAAGGAGGAAGAACACCCTTTATTCGTGACCTGGAACACAGTATCAGCGCGGAGTGGACACAAGAGTCTCCGCGGCTGCATCGGCACATTCGAAGCACAGGAGCTGGGCGCTGGTTTGCGGGATTACGCTTTGACCGCGTAAGTCCGACACGAACATCCAACTAAAAACACTCGTAGTATCTACACAAAACCAGCTGACCGGCCGTCCCACCCTCTCTCTTGTACATAGTGCCTTTGAAGACCACCGCTTCTCCCCCATCTCCCACACCGAACTCCCCACCCTCTCCACCTCCCTCACCTTCCTCACAAACTTTACCCCGGCCACGCACCCCCTCGACTGGACCCTTGGCACCCACGGCATCCGCATCGCCTTTTCCCACCACGGCAAACGCTACAACGCGACCTATCTCCCTGACGTCGCCGTCGAGCAAGGCTGGGGCAAAGAGGAGACGATTGTCAGTCTGATGCGCAAGGCCGGGTGGAAGGGCAAGAGCGGGGAATGGAGGGATGTCAAAGGCTTGGGGGTGGTCAGGTATGAGGGGAAAAAGGCAAGCTTGGGGTGGGCGGAGTGGAGGGCTTGGAGAGGTTGGGTGGATGGGTTGAGGAATTAGGAATCAAATGGCCGAAGTTTTCTTCGGAGCATTGGTAGGATCTGGCTGGTTCCGGTTTAAGAACGTAGAGTACATATCTACAAGACCTGAATTAACGCATATCCAGCAAAGACTCAGACCATTCGCTGACGATGGCAATGCACCAACTCATTTGACCTAAGCCCTCCACCATTTCATCTCTGTCCGAAATGCAGAAGGTGCACCGGGTTGAAAAAAAAAATAGCAACCGTGAGGTGTAAGGTGAGTAAGGCGATTGGCAACATACCCAAACTGACAGGACTACTGCATTCAACAATGCGACAACTATATAACATCAACAGAATCATCCGGCGAGAACGCTGGCACTCCACCAATTCCTTCAAATTGAGCACTCCCCCCTTCCATCTCGTTCCGAGACGCAGGAGGCGAAGTGCCCAGCGATGAAAGAACACGGAGCACCCATGGGTTGGGTAGAGTAAGGTACACATTAATCAGCAACGAAAACCTTCAACAATAACGTAACATAAGGTACCATCACCAAGACAATCACAAACCGACTAATCCCAAGCGCCCAATAGCCTTACACTGCACCAACCCGCTCTCCTCCGCAGGACACCACTTCCGCCATCCCATCCCATCCCGTCCGGCGATATGAGAACAGCACAAGCGCTGAAAGAAAAAAAAATCACTGCAATCGTAGCGTGCGGTGGTGGTGGGGGGGCAGTCATGAGTTGCAAACGCCAACTCCAACATACGTACAGACGCAGACGCAGATGCAGATGCAGATGCGAGGTCCTTTCTTGAAACCCCCCCACCCCCCGGCTTCTCTCTCCGCGAAAAAAGGCCCGCAGACCAAGTCCCTCTCCCTCTATTTGGCATGCCAAAATCCGGTGATGCCGATCCGCACCATACCCATCAATGGAACACAGCACAAACGGCGCAAAGGAGTAGACTAGAGTAGAGTATCTACCTTACGGACATAGGTAGACATCAAAAACGCAACCGTCTCAATCCCTTCGAATCTCGATGCCTACTTCATGGAAAAAACGGCTAATATGTGGACCCCACTTTGGTCTCTGGTATTGCTACTTAGCCCCGCTGATCATGATCGTATGAGTACTATACTGTACTGTACTGTACGACACCGCATGAAATTATACACTACCCATCTCCCTCTTCTTCTCATCTAGCAACATGACTAAATCATACTACATGAGAGAGAGCGGACAACTCCCTTGTCTGTATGTATGTCTGCCCGCCTGCCTGCCTTGTTTTTCTGCCTGCTTGCCTGCCACTCCACCTACCCATCCGCCTTGGCAAAAAAGATCCCCTCAAAAATCGATCTATGAATGAATACGTGGATGTATGGAGGAAGCCGCTAGCTGGGCTCCGCGCTTGCTGGGCTGAGGATTCGTTGAGCTGAGTTTAGATGGGTGGGTAGGTATGGAGTTGTGAGGGAGGGGGGGGAGAGTATTGTTGGATGGTGGGGGGGGGGGGAGACTTGCATGTTTGTGTGTATGTTTGTGTGGAGCGCTGGCGGAAAGTGGGTTGGTTGGTTGTTTAGATTGAGTGGAGTTTTTTCTTCGGGAAAAGGGTTGCGAGTACTAGGATTGGGATTGGGATAGGGATTGAATGAGCCATGAGATGTGTTCCGTTCGCCATACTCGTATTCCCAAATACGTACGCTGGACTGACCGAGGATATCGTGTTGCATTATGGAGTGCAGAAACCGGATTCTGGCTTGATGTAGGTCTACTCTTGATCAGTATATAAAGCCCATCAAAGGGGAAGTCCAGCTCAGTAACAATATTGCAAATAGGCATGCAGGATACCGTTTGGTAGTCGGTAGCGTGCAGGTTTTTGGAAATACTAGCAAATGCATTATTTCCTGGAAGCATCGGGGTTTTGTCCTCAAGAGTACTTGCAGGCTGCCTCAGTCCCTGAAGATTCTCAGCAGTTTCAGCAACAATGCGCTGCCTTTTATGCTGGCGCAAAACGCCCAAATCCCAGGCTGAATGGACCCATAATGGTGCCAAAAACACACCATTGGTGAATGAAACCTCAAACACAGAGGCAATACCTCCATCCACAAACGAGTCAGACACAGCATTAAATCTGGCGAAAACCGCGACCAAGACGACCGTGGGTATCTGGCACACGCACCGTTCCTTTGATCTCTGGGACAGGGCGTACGGCCTCCTCTTGAAGAAAGAAAGCAGTAAAGACCTTCTAGAAAGGTATGAAAAATTCCTGCTGTCTGAGTTGCATGACGAGCAACCGTCAGCACAAACGTCTATCCGTCTTGCAGGATTCGATAAGGAAGGACAGATGTTAAAGTTGATGGCCAAAAAAATTGACATCGTCGAAAAAGCTCGATGGTACGTCAACGTTGGTGAAGAAACTGTGAAGATCAAGGCCCAAGCCGATCGAATCGTGAAAGCGGTGCTTTACGCCAAAGTTTTCGTCTCCAACGCAGCCAGCTCCGATCCGCATGTAGCTTTGGCCTGGACCGGTGTATGTATGCTCTTACCGGTATGTCTCATCGATCTATGATTCGCGGAGGATCGGGATTTCAATGTCTCAGAAGTCCTTGTGTCTCTTCGAGCACTTTTCTCTTTGCATACTACATGATGATTGCTAGAAAAAGCTGACAATTAGGTTTCAGTTGTTCCTGAAACCCACTGAACAGCGACAAGCGTTACTTAAAGGTCTTGATCAAATATCTAAGATGATATGTTATTACACGGTCGTTGAAGATACTTATCGTAAAGAGATCGAAGCGACCGCACTAACGTCCCCTCTCCCAACGAAATCGAGCAGACTCGGCGGTACCCTTATAACGAACATCACCAACTCTATTCACTAATTCTTGCCTACCAAGCACGTGTTTAATGTCAGCTGTTCAGGCCCGGAATAGTCCGATACGCACGGAATGTAGTCCAGGCAGACGATTGGGTTACTCTGCTGGAAGAAATCGAACAAGCCGACTCGCTTTGCGCTAGGTCCTTCGCCGTCCTAGATTCCAGCCAGTTGCAGCAAGGTTTGGAAAAACAAGACCGCCGGGGAGACGAGCTTCACGCCGCGCTTGAAAGCCATTTTTTCTCTTTGCAGGACAGGTTCATGACGAAGATGAGGAACGACGAAGAGTCGACATTTCTTCAAGCCTTGTTCAACTCACACGATGCTCGAAACCCTGATAAATTTCCAGGTACCTGTCAATGATTCTTCCAGAACGTCAGATACAAGCGCTGGATTGGGGACTCATGCTCGGGTCTATTGTGGGTAACCGCAGACTACGGTTGTGGCAAATCGGTCCTTTCAAAATCTCTCATCGAGCATGAAGATCGAGAAGAGTCCGTAGGGGCAAGTACCACATGCTATTTTTTCCTCAAGGATGACAACGCCGATCAAAAGAGCGTTACCAAGGCCATTTGTGCTCTTTTGAATCAACTCCTCAACCATTGTGAAAGGCTTGGGCTGCTCAAGAAAACCGTGGACCTTTTTGCGAGTCACGGAACCAATATGCTGGCGTCTTTCTTGATTCTCTGGAAGGTTTTCCTTAGCATAGCTCAAGTTCAAGAATTCGGCGAGGTCATTTGCATCCTAGACGCCCTTGATGAGTGCGAAGAAGAAAGCCAAGAAAATCTGATTGATGCTCTCAATGCAATCCATTCGTCAACCGCGGAAACGAACGCAAGATTAAAAAGAGCGCGAAGATAAGAACGGATGGGTAAACACACAGACAACGACTGGACAACTAGTTACGAAGGGCGAAGTGACTTGTGCGAATATGCTTCCGAAAATTGGGCTGACCATTTTCGAGACTGGTCCAGTCTATGCAACATGGAATCTCGGTGGTTCTTTACGAATTCACTGGTTTCGTGACACGGATGACTGGGACCGGGCGCAGGCTCCTGATAGGCTTGAACCGATCATTGTCGCATCATTTTTCGGACACGATGCTATCCTATCTCGACTGATCAGTGAAGTTGCCTCGGTAAATTTACCTGACAACATAGGTAGAACAGCATTTTTCTGGGCTGCGAGTCGTGGGCATCAATCTACTGTTGAGAAGTCACTGGCGAGCAATGCTGGGCAATTCGAAGATCGGTGGCGCAAGACGCCGCTAACAGTAGCCTTATGCAACGGGCACAACGCAATTGACAAGTCGTTGGTGCGAAATGGTGCGAACCTGAGCCAAAGTTTTGAGGAGAATCCCTTGACTGCCCTCGTGATTGCTGCAACGGCAGGGCGCGTTACAGCAGTGGAATATCGATTGAAACAAGGTGCCAGCTTGTACATCAACGACGATGGTTGCCATTGTGAGGCCGGTTACTACTCCTTGGCGCCTGCTGCAACCTGTGGTCACTCGGCGCTAGTGAAGATGATAGTAGAGACATTTGACGGTCCTAGACTTGAGAAAATGTGCGGCAATACCTCCGCAGCAATCGCCGCAGAGTACGCAAGGCTCCCAATGGTTGAACCACGAACCGGCTAACTAATAGTTGAACCAGTCCAATTTGGTAGTTAGTTGGTTGGTTCCCAGTATAATCAAGTAGTTGGTGGACTGGTTCATAATTATTGGTGAACTGGTTCAACTAATAGTCCAGATTTCCTCGAGATTTATTAGCGCTAAGCCTCTTTAAATTAGCGTCTTTCTTAGACGCTAACGCGAAGAGGCTTAGCGCAAATGCCTTTCGATAGACTACGATTTTTAGGCCTAAACCAGTAGTTGAACGGTTCAACTACTGGTTCAACGGTTTGTACTTCTCAACCAACTACGAACCGTGTATATAGCCTCATTTGAACCAGTTCAGGCTTTTTGAACCAACGGTTCAACCGTTGGGAGCCTTGAGAGTACGGCTGGTGGGCCCTAGTAAGGAGTCCTTCTGGAGATGGGAGCACGCCCGAATGTCCCGGTGCCGGACAACGAAGGCATGAGTCCATTGGCATATGCGGCATCTGCTGATCAAGTTTTTGAGATAACCCAAGTGCTCCTTGACGGAGGTGCCGACCCACATCATGTTGATAAATCCGGCCGGACTCCACTTTCGTATGCTGTGATGCACTCGAACTTGGGAATGGCGCAGATGCTGATTCATCAAGGTGCTAACCCAAGCCACATTGATGAAGAGGGTAGAACTCCGTTAGCATATGCGGCGTCAGCGGTCTTCAAACATACTGAATCCGAGTCTAATGTGAAACTAGCCCAAATGCTGATAGACCTAGGCGCCGATCCAAACCATACCGATGCATATGGTAAAACCCCATTGACAAGTGCTATACAAAGTGGGAATTATGAAGTAGCAAAAGTGCTGATCGACAGAGGAGCCGATCCAACCAGTCACGCCTTCCATGGCTATGCTCCCTTGCCATAGGCTAGATGGGTCCAAGATTCACGCCTCATCGAGCTTTCTACCAAAGGAGCCACCAAAATAGACCAAGCCGGTACACCAAGCCGTACAAGCACTATTACAGCCGCTGAAGACAGCCCTTCCGTTATGCCTTGATTGATGTGACAAGCAGCTCGTCTCGAGCTGATAAGTTTCTTTGTACGGAGCTCTACCCGAATATTGACGACCCAAGACGAGAAGTTCTTTTCCGTCAGGTGCTCGATTTGTTGACGTAACTGTCTTTCGTGGATATGGTGTACTGAATATCCTCTATTTCCGAGGCGTCTCTGTGCCCGAGACTTGGTGCAATGTCCTCTGTGTCTGAGGCGTCTCTATTTCGGAGACTGAATGATTAATGATTAGATCCTACTATTGACGACTGTATGCAGAGCAGTAGTAGCGAGGGTCAATAACCTGTTGGAAGTTGGTCATGGGTGTAGGATTGATCCATTTTCTATGTAGTAAGAGCTACCTAAATACCGTGTGCCTAGACCACTAAGCATGTGTTATTCGTGTTGAGAAGAGGTGGTGCATCATTTCCAACAGTGACCCGCAGCCGCATACTTACATTCTTCGTGGGTCGTACGAGCCATGACCGCGCTACGTTGTCCTCGTATGACTGTCCTTCTATGTTTTCACGTTCTTCCAGCCAAGGCCCCAAGCCATAGCAAAAACGGCGCACGATGACCCCACAGAGAGATACTAGACGGCGTCAGTTCTACTTCCGTACTTAAACTTCGACAGAACTAACAAAAGTCGTTGTTAAAGCCTTGTTGTACGCCAGGATGACCTCTGGTAACGAGGCTTTAGGTACGAGGGACCTGAAATTTGTTGCGCCAGCAGCGAGAATTGCCTGAGAATCCACCTGGGGTTTAAGATCTACCAGGGCTGGGGACAAGGAATTTTCGAAAGTCGTCTGTCCGAGCGAGATGAAGACAGCGGCGCCGAAATTTTGGGAGAAAACGATGAGGGCCATGCCGATGGAAAGTTTGTCCTTTGGAAGATTGGCTTGAACCGCTGTAACGGGTTGTTGCGACATCATACCTCGAGCTATGCCGTTGAGTAGCTGGTAACAGATCCAGGCCGCTTTTGCGGAGGACGGCTTCAGGATGCTCAAGAGACCCGCTGCAACGGCTGCCAGTGCACCTCCAACAATCATGAATGGGGTATAGTAACCGAGTTTGGATACTATGAATATCAGTCTTGAGAGCTCTTCCCAAGGGATTCGTGGACTTCATGAAAACAGACCCAGAAAGCCACTCACTACAATAGCAATAGTTGTAGTAATAACAGATGGCAAGTAATAGATCCCGCTTTCAAGGGGCGATACACTTTTGATTGCCTGGAACCATAGAGGGAGGTAGATTATGATCACGTACAAGCCGCCGTAAGACATGATGCCCGCGGCAGCAGCCCAAGAGACAACGGGATTCCGGAACAAATTAAGCGGTAGCATAGCAGTTTCTCCTTGGCAAAATTCCCAAACTAAGAAGAAGATTAGGGTCGCAGCAGCACCGCAAAAGAGACCGATGATCGTTGCCGAGTTCCACGAGTAGGAAACTCCTCCCCAGTTGATAGCTAGCAGCAAGAGGATAATCAATCCTGCGAAGAGGATGCAGCCAGGCAAATCAAGCCTGCTGACCTGTTCCCAGACAGAATTTTTGCCTCGTACTTTCAACTTCGCCTCCGGGATGCGGATAATGGCGAGTGTAATGATAGTAATGACGCCCAGAGGGAGATTGAGGTAGAAACCTAGGTCAAAATTAGGGCTCATTTCAAGAAGATACATGAGAGGATTCGACAACATACACCAACGCCAGCTTACACGCTGCGTGAGGGCTCCGCCGAGAAGTGGTCCTAGAGCAACCCCTGTGGAAGCAACACCCAGAATGATACCGATAATTTCTGGAAAGGGAAAGGACAAGTATCAGCAAACCCATGGGACAAAAAAGCTTAGCGAGTCATACTTGGACGATTCTCTAGAGGTGTGGCAGCAGCAACAATGGTAAATGCTCCGTTGAGAATACCGGCGCCGCCACATCCTGCGATTGCTCTTCCGAGGATGAACATTATAGAGGAGCTTGCTGCACCACAGATGACTGAGCCGGCTTCAAAGAGGAAAAATGCGCCAATAAAGACTATCTAACAGCAAAATCTCAGTAAGGGTTCGCTATCGAGCTTGCCACACAGTTTACGTACCTTCGAGCTGTAGAGGTCATATACCTTACCGAAGAGCAGTTGTAGTGCGCAACTAATGTTTTCTTCAATGTCCGTGGAAAAGAATAACAGTTCCGCCGCGGCGACTTACGTGGCCAGGAGATACGCGCTACCATACCAACCAATATCTTTTATAGAGTTGAAGTGGCTGGTGATCTTCGGGATGGCCTGGTTTTATCGAAATCAGTCAAAAGATCCGTATTCAAAGGCTGACTTACAGTCGTCAAAATCGTAGAGTCAATCATAAGCAAAAACGCCGCCATTGTAAGGCCGATCACCAAATTGTAAAGGGTAAGACCGGAGATATATTGAACAGTATCGGCGTCTTCAGGATTAATCACGTCCTCTGCTGCAGCAAGTTGCGTTGTTGAGGCAGTACCCTCCCCGATACCGAGACCAGGGCGATTGGTCTCGAGAATGGAGTCAGAAAAAGATGGCCTAGACTCGAGATTCACGTCAATTTGAGGCATATCTGTTAGCTCCATATCGAGCTTAGTAGCCATCGCAAAAGCACCTGAAATTCTGTTTTCAAGTCTTGAAGGTACCGTGAACAAGATCACTCAAGATGCTTTTGGCTCTTTAGTAGGACCTTGCAGTGTCTTGCATATCGACTCGGTTCGTATTTGAACTGAGAAGACACCATCTGGGCTAGTCTCGTCCGGTCCCGATCTGGTCCCAGTCCGGTCTTCGGTCTTCGGTCTGCAAAAGGTGAGAAGACTGCATACCTAACAATATCTCGACTGACTGCTACAATGTTGTAGAGAAACCTCATTGATGTAGACAGTGTGTATGTTGTCTTATGGGTTATTACCTATAGAGCTAGAAAAGATAGGTTGTGTGCTCTTTAATACGAGCTGGCCGAAGTCATGTCCATAGCAAGCAAGAATCTATGCCAAGCATCCTACCTTACATTTGTACGATATCATAGGATCTGCTTCTTGTTGAAGTAGATCTGAATTAGTAAAGGTTGCTTCAACCAAGTCATAACGTTGTAGTGTTATTATAACGAACACTTTTGCGCAACGCTGATCCTGCGCCTAACTTATTCTGGACAGGTCTTAAACTGGTCCTAGTCTGGTCCCCGACATTCATTGTTCCATGGCGTGAGTAGTGACAGATGGTTAATGGTAAGTAATCATACAAAAGACAACGATGAATACCAACATCACCATTCTAGTAGCTTCTTTCAGGCTCGAGTGCGAACTACAAAAAAAATTTCACATCTAGTATGTCAAGTCCCAGAAGTTAATTCTGTTTGAGCCCTGCCAGCTTACTCAGTGGTCTTTACTTCCAGCGTTTACAGCTTAATACATAATTGGCCCCGCTAGGCCCGATATGTTTTTGATAAATATGGCTTATTTTCAGTATGATCTGATCATTTTTGTTACATTCCTTCTCGCCGTATCGATGCTGCTCCTTGAAGCATTGAGAAACCGCCGATTCAAAAAGTTCGCGCAAGTGAACAAGTGCCAGCCTCCACCCCACTCCAAGAACCTTTTGCCATGGGGCATAGATCGAGTGTGGCACCTAGTGCGACTCACGGGCCAGGGTGCAGACGTATTAGAGAGCATCATCATGCCGGGCTTCCAAGACAATGGCTGGACGTTTCAATCCAGCGGCCTCTTCGGCGAAGAGTTCCTTCTCACTGCAGAGCCCGAGAACCTTCGAGCCGTCTTTGCAACGAAATTCAAAGATTTCGGTACAGGGGATAGAAGAGCCGGCGCCTTTGGCTACATGGTTGGAAAATGTATATTCACGACGGATGGAGCCTTTTGGGAGCATTCTCGGGCCTTGTTCAGACCGCACTTTGTGACAGGGCAAATTAACGATCTTGGAGCAACAGAGAGTGCGGTGCAAGATCTGTTCCAAGCTTTACCGGGGGGCAATGACAGCAAAGGGTGGACTCAAGGTATAGATCTACAGACCTTGTTTCTCCGCTTCACTCTTGATACTGGAACGGAATTCCTGTTCGGTGCCAATGTCAAGTCGCAGTTAGCAGGCATACCAGGCGTTTTGCCAAGTGCGAAGGTCAACGAAGTTACTAGAGTTGCGGCGGACAAGGCGGGAGGCGACATGAGCTTTACAGAAGCGTTTCATATCTCTTCAGTGGAAGTGACCAAGCGCGCCAAGCTGCAGGGACTGTACTGGCTGGCAGATTCCAAGAAAGCCCGACAAGCGGTTAGATATCTTCAAATGTTCATTGATCACCTGGTAGAGAACACACTCCGGCAAGCAGAGCGCCAAGAAGTTAAAGATCAAGAGAAAGAGCATCAGGGAAAGTTCACGCTACTTGAAGCCCTTGCAAAAGATACGCAGGATCCCATCGAGCTTAGAGACCAAGTTTTGTTCATGTTAGTCGCGGCTAGAGACACCACTGCAGCTCTACTCACTTGGATGTTCCTCATGCTGGCCAAACATCCTTCCGTATTCCAAAATCTCAGGGCAGCAATAGAAAAGGACTTTGGTACAGAAGATGCACCAAAATCCATCTCGTTCAATGCGCTGAAGAAATGTCGTTACCTACAGTGGGTCATGCATGAGACACTTAGACTCTATCCACCTGGACCTTTCAATTCGAGAGTTGCTGTAACGGATACCACTCTACCCAAAGGTGGAGGTCCAGATGGGAACAGCCCTATCGCTGTGAGGAAGGGTCAAACAGTAAATCTATGCGTGTATGCCATGCAGAGGCGGGTCGACTTTTGGGGAAACGATGTATTGCAATTCAAGCCTGAGAGGTGGGAAACACGAAAGTCAGACTGGACCTTTCTACCGTTCTCCGGTGGACCGAGGACATGCCTTGGACGTGAGTTGAGTGGCTGCCCTATGATTGGCCTTTGTAAGAGCAGGGGCTGACATCACAACTAGAACAGTACGCTCTTACAGAGGCTGGATATCTGACAGTCAGAATACTCCAACGATACGATGAGATCCAGGCACTCGATGATCTATCCAACATCGCACAAACCGTTACAGTGACACTAGAATCTAAGAATGGAGTCAACGTCCGCCTGAGAAGAGCTTCATGAGTCCGGTATTGTCTCCGGTATTGCTAGGCTGCCTCGCAACCATCTCATGATGTCCATCTGCTAAGGTGGTATGCGACTTGGCTATGCAGGTGATGCGCGCAATATCGCCTCAAGAGGCTTGCTATTTGTACTGATGTTGATGTCGACGACGGTAGATATACGTTGATGTGGAAGTTTTGAACCTTAAAAGTTGTACAGAGATCTGTATGGTTCGTGCAAGCATTGCGCAAGCCGAAGTCGCATAGTATAGGATCAAGTTTAAGACATGGAATCCGAAAAATGACTTCACACCTATACTCAGCTTCTGTATTGCATCAATCATAATCTACATTACACAAGCGATATCTGTTCTATATAGTGTAATGATATTCAGTACTGTATCAAATCCTGTTCTATGGCCTTGGCGATAGTCTCAAAGAGCCAACACTACGAGAGACGCATCACTAGGCGGGCTTCAAGCAAAAGAAATGACCGTGGAAAATCTTAGAGCATACCATGAGACTGGCACCCAGACTCCAACTGCGCACGCCATCAAATGACAACCTACCCTAGTAAGGCTCGTTGAAATTGAAAAGGCCTTTCGGGTCCCATTTTTGCTTCAGAGCGCGTAACCGTGGTAACTGAGCCTCCCCATACAAAGGTACAGGCCCCTCGTCACCGTGACCATAGCTCACATAAACCTGTAGTCCATCAAAGCCGCTCGTGGCACTGAAACTCGAGCGCGCTGTCTTCGCAAACGCATTGACCGCACCCTCGAGCGATGGATCCGTATATCCGTAGTTGAAAAGTCTGGACGAAGAATCGGTCAGCTTGAGAATTCGAACCGAAGAAGAAGAATTTGAAGAGGAAAGGGGGCCACAAACAAGTGTGCTGTAATGTCCCTATGTGGATAGGCGGTTGCATCATCCGCGACGGCCCTCGCAGCCTGTGTGGGAAAGGCTTCTATGAAAAATATGCTCGAATTGGCGTTGGGGTACGAAGCATAGAACTGCTGCAAGTCTTTGAAAAATGTCTGGAATGTGGGGATGTCGTATGTTTTGATGCCCGCACCGTACACATTCCGATTTTCACCTTTGACGCAGGGGGCGTTGGCGGGTGCGGTGCCGAAGAAGGCGCTTGACAGGAGATCTTTGTAAGGAACCATGCTGATATTGTGCTGCAGTGGATGAGCGTTCAGAAGTGGTTGAATCAGAGCGGTGCCTTTCGCCAGGGGCCCTGCATAAACGGCATTCACGACAGTATATACCTGGTCAAGCTGGTCAGTTATCGTCGAATGCTGTGGAAAACCTCCAGGGTAGGGCAACTTACTCCGCCTAGGGCGGCATTGAAACCTGTCTGGAATATCAAGGCCAGCTCTGCAGGTTGACTGCTTTCCAACGATTTAAAGTACTGAAAAACCGCGGTACTCATGTTGAGTGGAAACAAGAAATCTGCGTTCATGACTGAACCTTGATTGGTCAAGTCATACACCTCGTAGGTGGCTGATAAAATGATGCCATAGCTGAAACCAGCACCCCGAATACCCCAGAACAAATCACTATTTTCGATTGCGGAAACATTTATTATGTCTCCCGCAGCTGTGACCATTGTGACGTTGAGGAGGGCATCCACCATCATTCCATGGAGTCCGTTGTATCTCCCAACGCCTCCGCCAAGTGTTGATCCAACCATTCCGACACACTTCTCCGACCCGGTTTCTGATGAGGACAAGTCAGCTACGTTCCCAGATTGGAATACATAAGACGGACGAATCTCCTTCCCCACATCAAACAACGGTTCGATCACGTGTTGGAAGGTGACCGCTCCTCCTATGGTCATCGTGCTGGCAGCCGCGTCAATTGAGACGTTGGAGAAATATCCGAGGTCAATCTCAAGCCCATTCTGTAGCGCTTCAAAGGTGGTTGCGAATCCATGGCCACCACCTGTGGCGAGGAATGGTATGCTATATTCAGAAGCAAATTTTACCTATACTATCAGCCACAGAATTTTTTGGGCGTAGAAATGCGCAAATAACTTCGTACAATCTTTTGAACATCAATCTCTCCCGCTGGTTTCACAGAGACGATGTAGCTTGGTGCATCGTGTATGGTATAACGCTGCGTCGTTTCGTTGACCCAATCGGGATCCGTGCGCAGGAAGATCTGTGTCTCTGGCAAAAGACCAAACTGTGACGAGCTCAATTGGGCCACAACACTGGCAGCATCTAGAGCGGCTGCAACTAATCGGACAGAAGAAAGAAGCGCAATACAAAAGAGCGGCAACATCACCATTGTAGCGGATATGATTAGTTGGCCACGTAGTTTTAAAGTAGTTGCAGCTGCAAGATCTCGTAGTACGCATAAGATACCCTCTAGGTGCAGGAATATCGAGCGAGGACATTATAAGTGATTCGTTCGCCTATCAGGGGGAGGCACGACTCGTTGGATGTTGAAGGGATTTGCGAGAGAAAAGCGGTACTGGTCTGGTCCTAGTCCGGTCCTGGTCTGGTCCCATCTGAGTATGCAGGATACCCAGGGTTGCATGCATCA
Source organism: Usnea hakonensis (assembly GCA_013423325.1). Lineage (NCBI taxonomy): Eukaryota > Fungi > Ascomycota > Lecanoromycetes > Lecanorales > Parmeliaceae > Usnea > Usnea hakonensis. The sequence goes on along the minus strand of BLJB01000147.1, from coordinate 70,283 downwards.
TAGATGTATGCCTGGCTCCATTAATACTACTCATCGGTACGGAATGTCAGTTTTGAAAGATGAGACCGGTCCCAGTCTGATCCTGATCTGGTCCTCCTGTAGTCTCGACTTCATCTGGGTGTAGTAGTTCCAATCGAATGACTCCTATTTTTGTCTGCCCTATCACTGTCCACTGGGCTGAGTGTAGCTGATGGCAGCGCAATTGCTATCTCGTACGTGGCACTCGTGCCTTAGTGCATGACCGCTGAATTAGTGTAAGCGCGGAGATAACAAGTCTTGACTAATATTGAGATATCAAAGGCCATATTTTGGGAATCAGACGGAGACACAATCCTACCAATTCAATTTCGAACATTATTTCTTTCGAGTCAGTGAACTTTATCTACTGATATTGGAGTTGCACTCCGTCATCTCACCATGGCACAAGCCTCATCTCACCCCCCTCGAACTCATACTGAGTCCCACCTTCATATGCACCTTTGTCATCATTCATGAGCCTCACAATCACTTCTGCCCCATCTTTGGGGTCTTTGCCGGCTGCAGCATAATGCGTGAAACCCGTCTTCAGCAGTCCTGGAACTGCGGAATAGAACCTGATCCTACCCTCTTCTTTGGCCTTGCCTTCTGCTGCCTCCGTTGCGACCCTGTCGTTCTCGGCCGCCTGCATATGCACCGTGAGGCCATTCGTCCCTACCTTGGAGATCCCATACGGCGCGTACCTTGGCATTTTCATTTTGAGCGTATTCTCAATGCTGCCAAGCCCGGAGGTGATGTTGATGACTTTTGGTGCTGCTGCTTTGTGCAAGAGAGTCGAGAATGCCGTGGAGATGACGGCAAACGAGGTAAGATTGATATCAAGCATGCTGTTGCATGTTTTCCGAAGGGTAGGTAGGGTGAAGTCCGGTATGATGGTTATGACACCCGCATTGTTGATGAGTACTGTAATGGGCAGTCAGAGTTCTGTACATTTTAAAAATGTGATAGACATACCATCGAGTTTTCCATATTTGGTCTCAACAAATTTGACTGCCTCAAGGATCTGATCGTCATTGGTGGTATCAAGCTGGACCACTTCAATATGGGCTTTGATTCCCTCCTTTACCAACTGCTCCTTTGCTGCGTGACCGGATTCAAGTTTGCGGCATGACAAGATGAACACTGTTGAAGGGTCCTGGAGACCAGCGACCTGGAGGATTGCGAAACCCAAACCCCTGTTTGCTCCCGTGCACAGGACAACTTTGTTTCCAGACTGAGAGGGAGGCATGTTGACTGCTTGAATGTCTGTGATCCCGATACAAGGAATCGAGAAAGTGAGTGGAGAGATGGTTCGTATCGTGTAGTGTAGAGACGATGAAGATTGAGCTCTGAGGGCAAGTATATATGCTAAAACCGCTAAAAGCCCTAGCCTGAAGCGGCTAGGCTAGGCAGGAAGATAGGCATGATACGTACTTTAAGGGAGAGATCATGGCGTCCTCGTGACGTCGGCAACACAATTTTGCCGGTCCAAGGGGGCATTGATGACGTTAAGTTGTCACCCTGCCAACGTAAACACGCATGCGCAGAACTTGCTAGGGTCTGCGGCATCCCGTGTGCCATTCAGGATGCAGAACTCCAGCATGCCACATTCCGGGTAGGACTTCTTCCGCCAAGGCTTTCCAGGGTACCCTATCAGGACCGGGCAGAGTACCGAGGAGTGATGACTACCGTGGAGTGATGACTACCGTATGCCGTCCCTTCACAGCGCGGGATACTCACAGTAAGCACTGACTTTTCTGGGGTCACCACTGACAATAGCCACCCTCCATAACTTACCAAATAAGCTCTCTAAACCCTCTTCACAGACACATTATCTACGAACGTGGTTTGCTTTTTACGGCTAGATGTTGTACCATTCTGTTTAGGAGAACACATCATGGGCCATAAACGAGGAACGTCTGTGTAAGTTGCCATAGTCCGAATGTACGGTCCGATCTTGGTGCCTTCTTGGAGACCTCGTACCCAGCTATGATACTGACTGTCATTAAGGCAACCAAATGACTTCCCTATGGCCAGATCACCAATCATGTCAAACGTAGTAAAGTTGTACCATTTGACCAAATCCGTGGGTGTCCTGGCAGCTGCTACACCCCTCAGTTTCTGCATCAGAAGATCAACGTAAGCCTTCAGCGCAGGTTCTTGGTCACGTAAAGCCTTCTCCGAGAATGCAGGGGCCAATTGCTTCCGAATACGTGGATGGCTATTTTGGTCTGCATTGAAGATGCTAGTCGCTCCATCTGGGCCTAATTTGACGGAATTATAGACCATTGGATCTTTGACCAAAGGGACACTTTTGTGACCATAAATGTCCCTCCAAGCTTGTTCGTTCGTGAAAGATAGCTCTTCTGGCGAAAAACGGACAACCTCTCCATATTTCTCGTGGAAAGCTTTGATAGACCAATCCAACTCACCCCGCATAGCAGATACATGGCGGAAGAGGAACGTGGTTGACCAGAGCTTTGGTCCGGGAAAAGATCGCAGCGGATGGAATAACACATTGTATGTGCATTTGACAATTCCGTATCCAATAGCCTTAGCAGACTGTAGTTAGCCAGCATATTGCAGTATCTACGTGATCCGTTACTTACAATCAGCAAGCATAAAACAGCTGCTGAGCCCAGCCTGCTGGAGAAACCCATTATGATATTTTCGTTGACCGATACTCGCGGCTGGTTTTCCGCTGACGTTATGAGGATCTTGTCCACTGTACACGAACTATCAACAGGCGGAGATATATTTTAAACTGAAAAAAGATGGACTTGGGGAATCAAAGTTGAAGTCGCGAGTGGAATGAGACGCAGGGAACGTGGGACTAAGTCGTCCCGTGAGATATCTGAAGCGAGGCCCAGCCTAGACTACCCAGACATTCCGCAGATGCGAGAAATTCGACGAACGATCCAAATTGTCCGATTTTCTTCCCAGAAATTTTTTCCTAGACGAGAGACTAGAGAGGGCTGGAATGTGGATGTAGACACTCCGCCACTTCATTTACACCGCTACTGAAAGCAGCTCTCCCTGCTGCTTACTGCAGCTCTAGGAAATGATCAGCTGCGCAAGGTTCTCCAGAGTGGCAAAGGACTTGTTTGATGTCAGCGTAGACGTGTTGAGTGGTATACGATGCATTCTGTCAAACGCCTCCATTTCGCTGGCAAGAATAGCCCCAGCAGATTGCTGACTGCATATTCGGAAAAATAAGTCTGGACAAACTTTGCCGACCCGAATGATCTCGTAAATCTAATACTCGCATAAAGATTTGCGGACCTTACCTCTCTGAGCATTTACGTTACACTGATACCGTTGCAAGTTTCAACCCGTTTATTACTACCTTACTCAGGCGTGCCGTGTGCGCCGCATACCAAAGGCGTTGGGCTTACGGCCAACGACAAGAGCGTCTGCCTGCATTCGCAAATAGCTGCCTTGCCGCCTAATGCTGACAGTACATTGTCTGGCTCCCAAGATGGCAGGTAAGATCTATTGATGCTCACCCACAGCAGTTGGGATCTGCGTTCAGAACTGGGAGCAAGGCAGTCATCTTCCCGAGCATACTGTAACCACACAATTGGCCCCACCTATTGGCTGATGTAAAATGGCTTGAAAAAGACACAAAATTACGTTCCAAAAATGTAAAGTATTTGTACGACTTCGTTTCGTAATCTGCCCAATGATATGGCCTATAATCGACATCATATTTTTGAGTCATTTTTTTTCTTACGCTAGAATCCTTACCAAGAGAGGCTTAACATTAGTATATGAATCTTTCAAAGATTCGTTGTGTTTGTAGAGTTATTACGTTGTAAGAAATATGGTATTTCTGGATTAGCCGCCTCGGTAATGTCAGGGTGGTAGATACCAAACACCCTCGCACAATCATGGCTTCCTTCATCCCCCACAGAAATGTCCATGATGGAATTTGGACCAATGGTGCACCTCCCTCATAATTCGTATATACGGCATACCTCTCTCGGGGCCTTTATGCAGCACATGTTATATTCGGCCAAAGCATGACTAGCCTTTTATCCTTCTGCTTGTTAGATCATCCTTAGGTGAAGAAGGGACTTTTTTTTCGCTTACTATCTATAGATTACATTCTGCGAGAAGCCTTTTCTATGTGTCTTAAAAAATATCTTACAACGGTAGACCCAATCCATTTCCATATATCTCAAAAAAAGGCTTCTGGTTTCTTCGTGCTTCAAGACTGGCCAACTGCCCGAACCCGCAGCAACATCTAGCCTACCCTAGGCTTTTCAACAACCTTGACCTACTCTCTGGATCCCTGCATTATCATGAAAGGCCCACGTCCTTGGACCCAGGAAGAGGATGATATACTTTTAGAAGCATTGACTTGGCAGGGTATCATGAATTTGACCGAGGGACATGGACTCTTGTGTTGACACAGGCTGTTACAGAAAGCGAACAGATCAACTGGCTCGAAATCGCTGATCGGCTCGAGGGTCGTAGCAACAAAGACTGTAGAAAGCGCTGGGCATATTCACTAGCCCCTACAATAAAAAAAGGCCCATGGAACGATTCGGAGGACGCTGCATTGAGGGAAGGTGTACACCTACATGGCACTCGGTAAGTTTACGCCAAAGTCTGCTTGTCATCAGCCGCTTCAGCTTCAGTGCATATTCTCTGTAGTCACTTGCATCTCGACAACGCAGTATGCACTCATCAATCTCCAATACTCTCAACTCTAAATTGGGATTAATCTTCGAATGACTAAATGAACAGTTGTAGATGGGCTGAGGTCTCACGACTTGTTGGTACAAGACAAGCAGACCGTACGTCATTCCCAGAATCCGATTCCACGAAGCGGATAAGCTGCTAACAGTGATCCTGCAGAGTGTTCACGGAGATGGCACGAAGCGTTGAAGCCCAGCATCAATTGTGATAGGTGGTCCCTGTCTGATGTCTGTCAATGGCTGTTGGTTCTCTGTCTCTGACCTCCAACGCACTAACAGTTGTATATTTAGGACGTAACGCTGAGAAATGCTGTGCGAGCACACGGTCGGAGATGGACTGAAATTGTGGAAAGATACTTCCCGGACAGAACGCCCATTGTGGCTAAAAATAGGTAAGCGAGACACTACTGCTTCTTGACTGCGGATTCCATGGACGGACTCTAACCAAGATGACCCTAACTAGTGCAGATACAACCAACTGCTTCGACGAGGATGACTACACTGTCGATTCCTGGAAAGGTCTAGAACAACATCATCCCTATGGATCGCAGTTGAATTGAAAGGGTTGATGGGCAGTGACATTTCTGTATCGAGTGACTGCAAAATCGCATTTCTGGGTGGCATCAGTCTGTGAAAAATCGAAAAAAGAATTTAGTTATTTTACTTCACCATCAGGAGTCGTGACGTCTGGCAGATGAACTGCAGAAACCGGCCAAAACGAGTCGGGTTGATCTCGCAGAATTCGCTCAGCCAATATGCACCGCGATTCAGGTTGCACTTGTGAATAAATTAGCTAGATGTGGTGTCCGCCCTAATGCTGTCGTCGGTCATTCAAGTGGAGAGATTGCGGCAGCATACGCCGCTGGAGTACTATCGGTCTCCGAAGCTATGATTGTTGCCTACTACCGTGGTTTCGTCACCCAGCAACAAAAGTTGACAGGCGGTATGGCTGCAATCGGTCTTGGACCGCATGATACATTGAGATTTCTGAAGGATCGGGTTGTCATTGCTTGTGAGAACAGCCCAAGCAGCACCACAATATCTGGAGACATAGATCAACTCAATGACGTTGTTGAGACGATCAAGGCGCGAAACCCGGAGGTTTTGGCCCGTCGATTGAAAGTAGATATGGCATACCATTCGCGTAAGGTTTCCATTCAGCAAATTATTTATGCCGCTCATACTCAACCTCAATAGATCATATGACCACTCTCGCCAAAGCATATGTCAGTCTTGTCGAGGAAGAACTTGAAGAGAAGAATCTCACTCGAAGCGATGCTCAAGTGCCATTCTTTTCCAGTGTCACAGACCACGAGATCAATGACTCTATTCTACTGGATCCAAAGTACTGGGGAACTAATCTCACCTCTCCTGTTAGATTCCATTCCGCTGTTTCGAGGCTCCTGAGGCACCAATCTCAAAACATATTTTTGGAGATCGGCCCTCATTCTACGCTAGGGGGACCACTTCGCCAAATCTGCAATGAAAGCCGAACGCCCTGCTCATATATACCGACAATGCTTCGATCTAGTGACACTGTTGGAACTATTCTCTCCTCTTTCGGTCAGCTCTATCAACAGGGCATCGAGGTGAAATTTGAATCACTGATACCCGTCGGCAAAGTTCTACCAGACTTACCAGCTTATCCTTGGGATCATGCGACGAGCTTTTGGGCAGAAAGCCGGGTGTCGAAGGACTGGCGTTTCCGCCCTTTTGGTCATCATGCTATTCTTGGTCAGCGAGTATCGGAAAGTAGCAGCCTCGACCCCTGCTGGAGAGTCGTTCTAGATCTAGATGACGAGCCGTGGCTCTATGATCACAAAGTCGCTGACGATATAGTTTTCCCATTCGCTGGCTATGTGTGCATGGCAGGCGAAGCAATACGGCAAATCACAGGTGTTGAAACTGGTTACAGTGTGCGACGTGTCGTGGCACACACTGCTCTTGTTCTCTCAGACTCTAAGCCGGTTGAAGTAGTCACGACTTTGCGACGTCATAAACTCACCGATTCTACCGACTCGGATTCATATGATTTTGTCATATCATCTTACACTGGATCTGCTTGGATCAAGAACTGCGAGGGTCGTGTCAAGCCTAAGGAAGGGACCATTCGAAGCTCATCACACTGTGACACACTTCCCCGCAGCATATCAGCTTCCAGATGGTACGAAATTATGGCACGCGTTGGCCTTGTGTATGGCCCAGAGTTCCGGGGAATCACTACATTGTCTTCATCTACGACTGAGCACTTGGCAGTCGGTGAGATCACAGACTCGATCGCTCACCAGGAGGCACCGTTTCTCTTCCATCCAGCCGCTATCGATAGCTGTCTCCAACTTGTTCTGGCCGCCATTGCTCAAATTGCTGGCCGTAATTTTACGCAGCTTTGCGTTCCAACCTTGATCGAAGAATTAGACGTCTCACGGAGCGCATCAAGTATGACAGCCAGATCTTGGAGCTCGTATGATGGTCAGGAAGTTGGTTTAGACTGTGTCGCTGATGGCAAAGTTGCACTCCGACTCCGTGGTGCTCGCCTGACCCCATTGGAAAGCGACAAGACAATTACGACAACCGATCGACATGCGGGCGCTAGGCTGGAATGGTATCCCGACTTTGACTTCATGGATATCCCACCCTTGTTTACCCCTCCTGTAGCCGGTAACGATGTGAAAACATTACTTGAAGAATTAGCATTACTCTGCATCCTTGATTCAGCAGAGAGGCTCCAGGGACTCAGTACACAGCAAGACCATCAACTCAAACTTCGAGATTGGCTACACCGAGAGAAACTCCGCGCAGAGTCGGGCATATATCCAGTGGTAAAGGACTCCGCGAGCTATGTCAAACTCACCCCTCAGGCCCGCCGTGGGCAGATCAAAGACCGAATGGAAATACTCTCTACAAAGTCGTCGATCGGTCTCGTTGCACAGGGAGTCATGCGGATCTGCGAGAATGCCGAAGGGTTGTTCTCCGGACAAGTCGATACGCTTGACCTTCTCATGCAAGACAATGTCTTGGCTGAGATCTATAATGCCGTGAGCTTTGGGTTTGGAGATTTTGTTCGTATGCTGTCAATCACGAAACCGAACCTTCGGATTTTAGAAGTTGGTGCGGGTACGGGTGGAACAACGGAACTGATACTTAAAGACTTGGCCCGCTGTGGGGGCAATCCATCCTATTCGATATACACCTTTACTGATATATCTGCCGGTTTTTTCGCTCAGGCGAAGGAGCGATTTGCCTACGCCCCTAATATGAACTACCAAGTCTTTGATATCTCTCAGAATCCCTTTGAACAAGGCTTTGAGGCAGCCTCGTACGATCTTATTCTCGCGCCGAATGTGGTCCACGCAACCCCATGCTTACAAGAGACTTTACAGAACCTCCGACCTTTATTACGATCACACGGCCATTTGGTGCTGTCTGAAGTCTGTGCGGTTGCAAGGGCTCCCGGTTATGTCTTTGGGAACTTTTCTGGTTGGTGGCTCGGAGAAGCAGACAATCGGAAGTACGAGCCATATGTGATGGTAGATCGATGGGACTCCGAGTTGAAAGCAGCCGGCTTCACTGGAGTAGACACTGCCGTTTACGATGCCGAAGAACCTTTCCAGTACTGTGCAGCAATCGTATCACAACCGAAGCATGAGCGGTCGAATCCCGAAGATCGAGCAGTAACAGTTCTCTGTGACCAACCGGATGAAGGTATCAGTCTAAGCTTGGTCAGTGATCTCAAGAAAGAGGGATTTGCGGTGTCGATAACCAAGCTTGGAGGCATCCTTCCAGTAGACCAAGACATCATAAGCACTTTAGACCTCGAGTCTCGATTTTTCGAGAACATTACGGAGGAAAAGTTCTCGGCCTTTCAAGATCTTTTACGGCACAAAAAGTCACAAAAGATGCTTTGGCTGATGCCGCCTACCCAGGTCAACTGCAATGATCCTCGGTCAGCACAGACGATCGGTGTGTTCAGAGTCTCGCGCGCAGAGCTGGCAATACCGATCAACACACTTGAGCTCGATCCAGCCGAGGCGGACTTCTCACAGCTCGTCTTAAAAGTGTTGCGAAAGGTGCGCTCGCGTGAGGACACAGAAAAAATCGCTCCAGATAGGGAATACACGGTCGATAACGGTGTCATAAAGATTGGCAGATACCAGCCATTTTCACTGGAGCAAGAGGTGGGCGAGAAGAGCTTCACGGATTGCGGTCATGCCAAAACTCTTGAAATCGGCAAGCCCGGCCTTCTAGACACCCTCCATTGGCTGGAAAGAAATGTATCTACCGTACTCCAAGATGACCAAGTCGAGATTTTGACTCGAGCGGTTGGGTTGAACTTCCGAGTAAGCACAAGCTATACCAGCCATGTATTAAGTGACGCTGACTGTATTAGGACATCATGGTATCCATGGGCGTTCTCAAGTTCGGGTCCAAGAGCGTGCCTCTTGGTCTTGAGCTTGCGGGTGTCGTTAACAGAGTCGGCCCAAATGTACGGAATCTGTCTGTTGGCGACCGGGTTGCTGGCGTCGCAGTCGAAGGATGCTTTTCAACACATGCGATTCTCTTAGACTCGCTTGTCGTTAAGCTTCCTGACGACTTGAGCTTCGAGCAAGCTGCTACAATGCCGGCTTGCTATACGACTGCTGTCCAATCGCTAATAGATGTCGGCCAGCTGGAGAAGGGTCAGGTACGTGTAACACTCCATACTGCTCACTCCCGTCCGTCATATACACTTATATTAATAATTTCCCCCAGACGGTCTTGATACACTCTGCTTGCGGGGGCGTTGGTTCTGCTGCCATTGAGCTGTGTAGAATGATAGGAGCAGAGGTATGTGCGCCTGATCAGGTCTTCAATTTCAGACGCTCTAATGCAAGTAAAATAGATCTACACGACTGTCGGTAGTGAAGAAAAAGTGAAGTACCTCGTTAGCGAATGGAGCATTCCAAGAAATCGTATCTTCAACTCGCGCAACGATTCGTTCCACGCGGAGATAATGCGGGAAACGAAAGGTCGAGGTGTCGACTTAGTGCTGAACTCGCTCTCTGGAGATTTGTTGCATGCCTCATGGAAATGTGTCGCTGAATTTGGAAAGCTAGTAGAGTTGGGAAAACGAGATCTCGTCGGGTTTGGTAGACTCGATTTGGAACCGTTCTTGGCAGACCGGTCGTATTGCTGTGTCGACCTCGCGCACGCTATGAAAGAAAGACCGGAGTCAGTAGGACGGTAGGTCATACTTCTCGGCCAATGAGTGCATGATGCGCTAACGATTGTGACAAGTGTTATGAGGAGATGGATCGAAATGTATTCACAGGGCCGCATCAGCCCAATCCGCTCTATGGTTGTTTTCCAAGCCGCAGAGATCGAGCAAAGCTTCCGACATCTCCAAAACGGTGATCACATAGGAAAAGCTGTTGTTAGAATACCAGAAAATGTTTCTGAAATCCCAAGCGCTTCACGTGCCAAGCCTTACACCTTGGATCCCGAGGCCTCATATCTTCTGACGGGTGGACTCGGAGGCCTTGGTAAGTCAGTAGCCAGTTGGATGGTTGATAAGGGGGCCCGGGACTTGGTCTTTCTCTCGCGTAGTGCCGGGAAAAGCGAAGAGGACAAGTTATTCTTTGCAGAAATGAAGAGTATGGGTTGCTCTGTTTCTGCGGTGGTTGGCAAAGCAGAAGACATTGAAGCCGTCGAAACGGTTCTCATGAAGGCTTCCAGGCCGATAAAGGGTATAGTCCATCTTGCCATGGTTCTCCGGGTATGTAACTGGTCCTTTCTCCTGTGAAGTCGCTTACTCGTCTAGGACGCTCCCATTCTCGATATTAGCTATGAAGAGTGAACCGCAGCTATTGCGCCGAAAGTCGAAGGGGCCTGGAATCTTCATCATGCCTTTTCCAAGCAGCCTCTAGATTTTTTTATTATGGCAAGTTCCTTAGTCACACTCATCGACCAACCGGGCCAGGGTAATTACGCTGCCGCGAACACTTTCCTCGAATCATTCTGCCAATACCGACGTAAGAGCGGCCTGCCAGCCTCCGTTTTAGGTATCTGCCCTGTCGACGATATCGGTTTCGTGGCAGAAAATCCCACCATCAAAAAGAAACTAAAGTCTCAAGGTCTCTACTTTCTTCCCGAGCGCGAGATCCTTGACTATATGGAGCTGGCCATCTTGAATTCGTACTCGCCGTTCAACGGGTCCGACTATGTGGCGAATGACCCGACCGCGTCCTGGAAAAGCATCGGCCACATTATCATGGGCTTGAGATCCGAAGTTCACCTCGATGACCCCAACTGCCAAGCCAGTTGGCGCCGCGACCGTCGTATGGGTATGTACCACAATGTACCTAAAGACGCCGTCGCCGACTCCTCTGCCGCAAATTCCAACGCTCTAAAGTCCTTCTTTTCCCTCGCCGCTGACAACCCGGACATTCTGGAAGACAAATCGAGCACGGATTTCCTCGCCAACGAGATAAGTCGAAGAATCTTCAGGTTCATGATGAAGCCGGAGGAGGATATAGATATAGGGATGACTTTGACACAGATTGGGATGGACAGTCTGATGGCGATTGAGTTGAGACGGTGGTGGAAACAGGCTTTTGGGCTGGACATTAGTGTGCTAGAAATTATGGCGTCTGGGACGCTCGAGGAGTTGGGCAGAGTGGCCGGGCAAGGGTTGAAGGGCAAGTTCGAGACTAAAGAGACGTGATGTTGTCTAACTTTCTTCACGTATACCTATAGGTCAAGCATAGTCCGTTGCGCTGATATGAGTTCACGTGTATACTGCTATTAATATACAATGTCTACAGCGGTGTCGATGCTGATGCTGAGGATGCTGACGCTCAGGATCGCCTACGTTGGCAAGAGCCTTGGTAATGGGGCTGAAGTACGCCGGTGTATGTGCAAGACCGGGCACAAATATGATGTAGACCGAGCGATATCAGATTACATAGCAAATGGACAAGTATCCTCGCCCTATCAGCTGACGGACTTTTGGATGACGCGAGTAGTCGTATTAAATGAGGCAGGCACACACTGCTCCTCGCCACAGTAGGACTGGGGGTTAGTGATTTCGGATATCGCATATCTGTTTCAGTGGTTTCAGTAGTTTCATGTATGAATTCGGTACATAGATTCGGTTCATAGATTTAGTTCATAGGTACAGTTATAGCCAAAGAGAAGTATAAGATATTGTACTATTTTCGCCTACCTACCCCTGCCTGTATATATACAGCTACCTTTCGCTCTAGGTCTATATCGAATAGATATAAGAGTCTTCTTAGCGCCGTAGCAATGAGCCTGAATATGCCTCCTACAGGCCACCGTTCGGGCTACCCATGGCGATGAGACAGGCCAGCCATTGCTACAGCTACCCTCCGTGTATTTTAACCATTTCCATGCATTCGCATGGTTCGAATGTGGCGAATAAAGCATTAAGTGTGGGTAGACTTGGCGTCCGTTTCCGTATGTAAGGTACATAATAGAACAAGGAGATAGAAACGGCTCAACTCGGAAATCTCAGCACGCCCTAAAATTGAACCCAAAAGGGGGGGTATCATTTCGTAATGGTTCAGATTGAGTGCTTTGATGGACCCTTGCTTGCAGAACAACATGCTCCGTACTTCGCAAGAATACCTTCACATGTATGAGTGAGACGCGGTTGACTTGCACTCGTTGGGATGATGGTATGTCTCTCCATCTCTCCACTCATTGAAATTCCCTAGGCTTAGCATCACGAACATCAATGATCAAGAGAAGCAAAGGAAAGAAAGACTACAGTGTTGGATATTAAATGTTTGCCTATGTGAAAATCTATGAACATGCAAGCATGATGATCAGGGTGATGAAGCCTAAGCTTCCACTTGTGGACACTCGCTGTCTCAGTCATAGTCCTTCTCTGGTGCTAGAATGAGATTCAAGGATGATCGAGCTGGGAGAAGCACGAGTGATGGTCTCATAGTCTGCTCTTGAATGAGACCGATGTGATGCATCAAGGCCGAGACTTGAGTGAAGATGATGAAAGCACGCACGCATAAACAGTATGACTCGCCGAGGAAAAAGAAATCATATCGTGTCACAGCCTAATCCTTCGCGCCATGTTGTGACTCTCAAATGTACCACATACCGAAGCCGATACGGTTGGTGCCCTCCATGGGGATAAGCTTGGGCCATTCGGTTTCAGAGCCATCAGAGACTTTGATGACCGCTTTGCCTGCTCGCTTCTCACGGTTGATCCTCACAAGTTCACCCTTTGCCAAATCGACGTGGGAAACCGCACGATTAGAAGCCAAGTGAGCATAGTAGACCGCAGGAACTGTAAAGTCTTAGCAAACATATTTTGGGGGGCAAGACTCTGAATAAACTTACACAAAGAGACCGGCGTGGTGGCGCGCTGGTATTGATAGCAGTGCTCGTATAGCATCTTCTGAAACTTCTCCGCCGGAACGTCAGCCTCATCCATCAGCATATGATAGTGAGTAGGTCGGGCGGTTCCTTGGATAGCCACATGGGAGCAGAGATAGAGATCGTTTTCGAAAGGATGAGTGATATCATGCTCGACCAATGTGCCTGGCACAGGATTGCCATTCTTGTCTGCAGCCATACCACGGGGAGGGAAGAAGCGAATGTGATGGCGCTTCTCTGCGACAACGACGGTCACCTTTGGCTATTATGCACGTCAGCTTCTTCTACAGTATTTGATCGCGTACAGGTCATACCATGTTGCCGGGATCTTTCTGGCCCAATTCATACATAACATTCTTGATGTCTGCCACCTCCTGCTTGAGGAGATTGGTATATTGGCCTTCGGAAACTCCGTCGCGGAAATAGTAGAGATGTTTCGGGGGGTGGCCTCCCCCAATATTCGAAATCCACCATCGAACAATAGGCTCGAGCATCTCACGGATGTTGATGCTGGTGATTATCTCAACGCGATGTCCATTGGACTCGACTGCAGCTCCATAACGAGAGCAAGTCTTATCCAAAGAAACAGTCATAGCGGCCATAGAGGCCATGTCTACCATACCAGGTGCAGCGTGAGACACATCGGCACCAATAATCATCGTGGGCACGTCGAAGTACGGCTGTTTCTGTAGGCTGTCAGTGTCTACACGACTGGGGACAATATCACGCTGAGTGATGGCTTACCGTTTTGATCGCCGAGGTGGTTCCGCCGAGCTTGCAATTAAATTTCATCAGTACATTCGAGCAGTACTGTGGCTGATTCTTGACAACGCTGCTAGCCTGGACACATTGGGACATAACACCCCAGCGACAGTCGCAGCTCTTCTTGACACGATTGTACACTTCCGCACTTCGGTTTGGCATGATGATCATCAGCATCTGAGGCCGCATGTTCGATTGGTTTCCAGCTGCCTTAAAGCCCTCCTCGATGGCCTTCGCGTCGTCGAGTACTCCGCCAGTGATTGCGGGCTTCGTATTCTCGACAATGCCGCCATGGCCACGATAGAGGTTCAAGAAGTTGTTCTTGAATGCTTCAAGCTGATCTCGAGTGACTGCAGGCTTATTACGGTCACCCTTATTTGCTAGAACAATGATTCCCCATGATTTCAGAGGTCGGTCATTTGGGCTTAGGAATACTTTGCCTCTCAAGTCCCAACGACCAGAGAAATTGGGCTTGGCAATTGCACCTTTTGCGAACGATGGTTCAGGTGGGTCGAGGATACGGGCATTGGTTTTGAGCATCGATGTGTTGATCTTCATCTTATAGCCATTGAGCATAGGATCGATGTCCCAATGAAGCTTCTCCAAGCCCTGCTCGATGGCTTCACGACGCTGAGCGGGTCTTGAAACAGCGAACTTGATCATAGCGGCAGTCTGATGAAACCGTCAGCGAGAGCTACTACAGTTCGAGCACATTTAAGTAATACCTGGTCGGAATTGAGCTTATATGGGTAGCGCTGCCCAATGCACATGCGACAAAGCTCCATGGGAAAAAGGATACCGGCCTTTTGAGTCTGGATCAGAGGCAACCACCAGAACGCTAGGATGATCTTGTATTTCTTCCAAAAATAGTCATAGACGCTCATATTGGTGGACTTGCCGGTGGCTTTATCTGTCACGTCGAATGTGTGATCTTTGGCATTGACTCTAGCGATCTGCTTGATGGTCCATACCTTGGTGGTGTCTGAATTGAAGTCAGCTATGCGGTCTTCTTTCAAGTGAGTCCGTAATTTACCTTCGACGCCGCGGTGGCTGACGGTGAATTTGTTGCGACACAATCGCTTCAACATCGGCATTGCCTGGGGGTCTCGCCCATCAGGTCGTCTCGAGGCAACAGCTTGAAAAGTTTCGTGTGATTTCTCTCCGGTCAGCTTGCGTGCAAGCTCATGCACATCAGTCTCGTGCCAAAAGCACGCGTTTGACACATCGACATTGATCACCAAGCGCTTGCCCTGGAGATGAGAGGTCAGCATGAACTGACCACTAAGGACACGCGCAATACCTCGGCTAAACGAATAGACTGATATACACCCTTCATGGCCTCAATACCTCCAGGGAGCAGAGTACGCTCCTCGGAAATAGTGTGACGGCTAAAGTATGAGCGTCGGAGATTGATCAACGCCTTCGAGGGGGATTCACGAAGCAGGTGATCAAGGAAGTCTGAAAATGTCAACGGCGCCTCGTGAGGTGTGGTAATAAACCTACTAATTCCTTCCACGATCCCATTGTGGAAGTCTGAGTGGCCTTCCAAGTATTCACGTACCATACCCAAATCAATCTTCTTTGCGAACTTGATAGCGACTCTATGCTGGTCCGGCTTGGGATTACCTTCCCCGTCTTTACGAGGACGTTTACCCTTCTCAGCGTCGAAATCTACAACAAAGGAGTGGTGGCGATCAATATACTTGGTGGACCTGTGACTATCAGTAGAGAGCATGTTGGGTGGAAGGTTGCTATCAAATTACCATGCAATGCGGCTGCCATCAAATATGAGACCAGGTTGATACCGAGTCATCTCGTTCTTCGTAGTGTTCGAAGCCCACACGGCCGCATTGAGACCTTTCGCCTCAGCGCCACTTCCGATGACGATCTTTGCAAGTCCGATCAGCTCATAACAAACCATGGAGCTCGGAATACTTACATCATACTGAAAGATGTTGATACTTGGCCACTGCTCAACAACGTGCGAATTGACCTGGATGATGGCCTGCTTGCCTGCTTTGCTGAATTCTCTACGACTCATCAGGGTCGTTGGCATCTGGTCACGAAAAGGGTTAGGAGGTTCAAATGGCACGCCCATTGGCTCTTTCGGCAAGCCAACAGGGATGTCAGGGGTGTTTGAAGACTTGTCAACAGGATTTGAGGAAGACATGATGAGTGTAGAGGCTTTCAGAGAAATCTCAGTGTGGACAAGAGAAGATAATAGAGGATGAGGATGTGGATGAGGAGGATGTAGATGTGGGAGATGTAGATGTAGATGTGGGTAGATGTGGATGTGGGAGATATTGTAGGAAGGATGGATGGTTGGTGCAGGAGAGGGTTTAAATAGTGGGGGATGCCTCTGTGTGAATGTCTTCTGCTGTGTGAATGAGAAGGGAGTTAAACACATGCAATGAAGGGAGAAAATGTGAATAAGAATCCAGTCAGCTTCGCAGGAGGTGTGAAGCGGAAGAGTGATAAAGGACCCCTCGTTTGCCTGAAACAATGAAGCTAGCCAGCATTCATTTTGGCCAGAGATTTTTTGACACCAAATAGAATTCAACACATGGACACAAGAGTCATGTGATTCAATGCGCTGAGTGACATGGAGAGAGTGGCAAAGAGGCGAACTTTGGGCTTACCTGACTAAAAATGTTATACGCTCCCCCACCAAAGTCGACGTTTCTAAGGAGGACGTTGGGCGTTACGTTTTCTGCTCGGGGCATTGGACTCGGATTCCGTGCACGGCTACCAGCACGGCTACCAGGACGAGATGCGCTACGAGTGCCTCCAACGGAACCAGAGCGACCGCGCACGTCGCCTTCGTTGGAGCCTGGGCCATCGTAAGGCTCAGGCTGAGTTCTATGTGGGTCCGCGTTCGGGCCTGGTTGATTACGAAACTGGCTCTGGTGAGCGACTGCCTCACGCTTGGTATGTGCTCCAGGCATGATAGGCGATCTGCGATGCCGTTGCCGTTAGCTGAAATCAGAGCGTTGAAGTGATTGCTTGATAGTCGCGTGAATGAAGATTTTGACTTATTATTTTATGAATGAGGAAAAGAACAACAAAAGTGGACGAGGTGCAAAGCGGATCGATCAGTGTAAGGGTGATGCCCAGCATGAGTAGCAATAGTGAAAAGAGAAGAGGATTAGTCTGTGAGTGGAGCAAATGCTAGGTTACAGCAGCCAGGGACTGAGATTGTGAGAACGATTGACGAAGGTGGAAAGAGGTGATGTTCGAGAGACGTGGAAAGATGAGGTGAGTTCTGAACGCTCAAGAGAGCGAAAGATGGTAGGGATTATGAAGATGGTTAGGATGATAAAGATGATGAAACTCGTGAGATGATGCTTACTGTGATTGGTTCCTGATGCCGTGGTCAAAAAAGTATTGCAGCGATGAGTTGTAAAATTCGGATTGAGCGGAAGTGATGAGATGGTCAACGAGGAAGGAGTAAGGTAAGCAGACCCGTTGAAATTGAATCAGAATCCTGCACTTGGGAGAATGATAAGGGATCAACGATGCGCTTGTCCACAATTGTTGAGTTGAATGGACGAAGAAGACCGTGTGAGTAATGGTGGTAGATGACAAAAGAGTTGAAAGAGACAAGAGATTTGAGAGGCAGAAAAGATTAAAAGAAATGAAGGATCGGACTGTGCACGTAAACACGATTAGCGTCACGCTAGTCCACTAGTGCCTAATGTTTCAGTCCCTCACCTCACCTTACTACCAGACACTGGTCTTTAAAGAGATGCGGACTTCATCACAATTAATCTCCACACCAAAATATGACATGGAATTCCTGCAGCTATGAGGTTGCCTACCGCAGCAAACGTAACAAGCCGCAGATTGTCCTGCAGCAAGCCTTTCTATCAAGCCCAGCAAGTCTGGTACCACGCTACACAGCCAGGTATGAGCTTACAGCCCGCAATTGACAACCCACTAATTTAAATGATTGGCACAGAAGCACTCTGCGAGAAATGTGAAGCTGTGGGCACAAGGCAACTGAGCCAGGAAGGTAGAATGAGAACAAGTGCTCGGAAGCGGGAATCTTTTCAGTCTCCTTTGCTAAAGGGCTGCAACTATACAATATGGGCAATCGAATGCTTCTCGGTTGATTGGGATCGGTCTGAGATGGGACTTGAACAGTCGGAGAGCTTGGGTTGCTTGAGTGCCATTGGCATTTTTTCTTTCTTACGAGTACACCTTCGCTTCTGTTCAATAAAGTAGAGCATCTTCTCACAAGATCCCTATCATCGAGACCAGTATGCCATGACCCCGTGAACGCAAAACGAGCCCTTTGCTAAAACGAATGCCTCTAGTGAAGAGAACCAAACGCTTTGATAGAACATGGAAGGCCAAATGCCAGAGACAACTGGTGCTGGTGGAGCTGTCGAGCTTGAACATCTGCGGAACCCTTGTAGGGATACAGCAGACTCTGAAGGCAACGCAAATTCGCTCATTGATTGTAGGGGTAACTGCCTGTGATGAATTAACTTCCATTGCCTCCAAATCAGTGTATCATGGTATGAGATGCAATCTTTTCACGTCTCGGTCAAGGCGAGAGTGTATCGCACAAGGCCAAAGGTTTGGGTCACTTGGGAGACCAACGTATGGGGTGTAGTTGACAACTACGCTTGGTGCGTTTGATGAAAAGTATGAGGTTGGTGGGAACCACGACTGGGACTCTGTGTGTATGGAGCTTGCACGGGAGGTCCCTGCGAGCAGCCGGTACCGGCATGTATATGTGCAAGTGAAGCGTACGCAGAAGAAAATTGGGGGTACCCACCACTGTACGCAACATTGTACTGCCCATACTGATTTTGGGGTCGGGGAATCGGAGGTGGCATATGCTGATACGATGGTATTGGCTGGCTTGGAGGAGGTCCTCGTGCGCCAGGCGGCGGTGGAAGTTGCGCCATTGAGGTGGGGATGTTGGTCTCGCGCAAGAGTTTGACAAGTTGCTCAGCACTAAACTTGGTCGCATGGTATGTCTCGGCTTTGGGAATGATGCTGAGAAGGAACATGACGTCGCGTGGGAGAGGAGGCGGAGGAGGGGGCTGCGGCAATGGTTGAGTGAATTGAGGCATCTCAGGCTGTCGATTGCGCTTCTGCTGATCAAGCCGGCGACCTGCTGCACCTTTCAAAGGAGATTCAGGGCGAGCAGCCTTTCGGGGCCGTGGAGAGTCGTCCTCATCGTCGGCGGGAAGGGGACGCTTCGGAGAATTGATGATCTCATTAATTCGCTGTTGCGGTGAGTCTATTATAGCTTCTGCTTCTGCTTTGATACTTGGAATAGTCTTGGGTTTGGCTTGGGAGGCGGGGGATATAATAGGGCGGATGACTGTAGGATCAAAGCCTTGCTGTGCAAAACGCCGCGAGAAAAGCGTGAGGGCAGGATCTTCCGGAAAGAGATCACTCATTCGCTTCTCTAGTTTCACGATCTGAGTCAACTCGCCGTAGCGGGACTCGAAATCATGGAAGAAAGCGTAGAGTGGCTTTGCTTTTGAGACCGTCTCAGGTTTCTGGGCAAGCTTTGTGACCGCAGTCTCGAAAACGACTCTAGCATCTGGGGTAGCATTAGCGCGAGTACAAAAGGAACTGGAAAGCGTAGACTTACTCGTATGATCATTGTTTGCAACGAGATGCTTGATATAGTGTAAAGCAAACTCCTCGTCCTCTGAGAACAGTCTCAATCCACGCTCGAAGATCTTCTTCCCAGTTTCAACCTCATAGCAATGGAACTCCATCAGAGCACTCGCAACATAGACATCGCTTGTTATCCGACCTCGCTTACGAGCGTCAGCGAAAACCCCTCTTGAGCCAGCCAATGCATGGTTGACCTTTCCCTTGCCCTGAACACGTCGCATTGCTCGGGTCAGGGCAATCCAGGCGTGGGACAAAGTCTTCGACAACAGCTTTTGCTGGAGGCCATGCATGTTCCTCACTGACTCAATTTGCGCAGCTTTTTCCCTCTCTTTGCTTCTACCGTCATCGCCTTCGTTATCATCGTTCTCTTCCTCGGGTTTGATACCGTTCAAGTGGACATCATTACTGGCCAAAAAGTTGGCTTCTACGCGGGCAACGTCTTGATCCTCTCGTGCCTTAGATTTTGCAAACAGGTCATAAAGGGCATCCAGAAGCTTATCATAGGGCTCACGCACAGCTGCGCCGCGACGTATGGCGGCCTCGTCACCCTCTTCTTTGGTGCTAGTAAGCTCTTTCCAGTCGGCACGCTTGAATGCAAGCAAACAACTTTCGGGGTTCGCAGCAATACCTTGCACCAGGAACGAATCACCTTCAGACTCGAGATCGTTTGCAAAGCAGAAGTCACTGGCTTCGGCCCACAGCTCAGGCCAGAACCTCATAGCCATTAAAGATTGCTTGTAGACAAAGACAATCCGAGCGCGATACGAAGCTACTTCATCCACCTTGAGCACAAGTGGGTCGTTCTTTTCCCACTGGATCCATCGCTTCCAAATGTCCAACTGCTCCTGATATTCAACGTCGCCATCAAAGCCAAGCGTAGGAGGCAAGACTGGTAGTGTTGTACGGCGAAGGTTTCGAGTAATGTTCTGAAGCTCCGTATATGAGCTTCTCGCGGTCATGTAGGCAGGTGATTGCTCTTGCACAAATTTACGTCCCTATTGGCTATGATCAGCGAGGTTTGAAGCTAGATTGGTAGTATGAGTCTCACTGTCAGCTTGTTCAAACTCATCTCGAATCCATCATACTCTTTCCAAAGCAGGTTCGTGAATTGCGTTGGTATGCAGATCGCGCGTTGGTAGACATTACGGAGCGAGTCCATTTTCTGCTGATCCTGCCAAGTGCTACCCCCGACAATACCTGGGCCAGCCTTGAGAAATTGTACGTAGTCTTGCCAGATCTTGCCAGACTCTTTGTCGAGGCCAATATGCTGTAATGCAATATCATATGCTGAATTTATGGTTTGACGAGCGAGACCTGACGGATCCATGGCTATGTTATTGTGGCGACGAATATGATCCAGGTACATCGACCATAGCCCGAGGTAAGGGAGCTCTCGGAGTGCCCGGTTAAATATCTTTTCTACCCCAGTCCGATTGTTCGCTTCGTTCTCCATTTGCGCATAGGCAACCCACTCCTCAGCCTGAAGCAGACGGTCAGCACCTCTACTCTATGTAAAGAATAGTAAAGGTCACAGCATACCGCAGACGGAAAGACACTTAGGAAACGTTCGTAAACATTGCGAGCATCTTCAAGCTTGCCTCGCTTCTTGTGCTCACTAATCAGACTTTGCCAGGCGTCAAGGTCACCTCTAGGATCCTCTTTGATCCTATCTTCTAGTATACCAATCTTATCATGAGGGAGTCGGGCTTTAGGCGCAGCTGCAATAGGAGTGGCGGCTTCCTCCCCCATCGGCCGCGTGTCTACCACAGAAGGGACTGGTAATGTTTCTGAAGGCTTGGCCGTGGAGTCACTGTGGGACGAAGCTCCTGTGTCAGGTATAACAGCAGCGAGATTAGGGACAGCATCAGTAAGACCATTCTGAGCACTGTCTGAATGCTTATTTTCTTGAACGCCATTCTGTATTGGTACATTATCTGAAGAAACATGATTTGTGGCAACATTCAGACTAAAACCAGATCCCGGAAGCAGTGAAGAGCCCCCCCGACCCATGGTATTGTCTTTGCCCAAGCCTGCTGGTTTCCCATCCTGCGGTGACTTGCTTGATAGGGTATGGCTGGGGTCCTGTTGATTGGTAGTTATCGCAATGCTGTTAGAAGATTCCGAAGAAGCTCGTGACATCGACCTAGAAAGAGACGCAGACGTCTCCCTCAGAGCGGGAGCTGCAGATGTAGATGTGGGACTCAAAGGGATATCGGATGCAGTGGGCAAATTTTCATGCAAAGGGGGATTATTGGAAGTGGACTGGACGGTGGGAGCTGGAAGAGTCTCTGTTTGCACTGTTTGCGATGGATCATATTCATCAGAAGAGATTGACTCTGCTCGCTGTCCACTAGCATCAACACCCATCTGGTACTGTCCTGCAGCATTGTTTGCTGCCATCATCGAATTCAGGAACGCGGCTTCTTCATCCGCCATGACTGCACCTCCGCTGCTCAGCTAGCAGGAACCTCTGCGACCCTGTTGACCTTGTCGATATTTGAGAGGCTTGTTCAAGAAGAATCGAATCACAGGGGAAGGTATACGGTACCAGTGTAGTATTTGAAGGTCCAGGCAGGAGGATACAGGTAGCAGGAGGGAGAGCTGGGTTGGTGTGGTGGATATGGTATGATGTTAAGTCAAAGACCGGAAATTCGGGAAGGCTTTGAAGCTTCTGGACCTAATCCTTTTCCGGAATACTACATCACGTGATACTCAGCCTTATCAAGCACGTCGCGAAAGCGAGGCGCGACTTCAGTAGAGTTGGTTTACTTGACAAACAGTCTAGAGTATTCAATTCAATCTTCTACCCTTTCCCCTTCCCTTCTTCAATACATCACGTTTAATTCTCTCACAACAGGAACTTAGAAATCTTGCTCGCTCCTCCATATCATTCGAGCGCCGGAAATCCACCCACCCAGCTAGAATCAGTTGCATCTCTAACAACCTACCCTCGAGATGTCTGTCGTATCACTTCTAGGCGTCAAGGTCCTCAACAATCCTGCCAAATTCGGTGATTCCTATCACTTCGAAATCACCTTTGAGTGTCTAGAGCAGCTCCAGAAGGGTATGCATTGCACTTCCGCTAGATGAAGCTGACAGCTGACCCATCTTCAGATCTCGAGTGGAAGCTCACCTACGTGGGATCTGCTACTTCGTAAGCTCCTCATTACCTCTTTAAACAACGACGTCATAGCTGACAGTCCATAGATCAGAGCATGATCAAGAGCTCGATTCCCTCCTCGTTGGGCCCATTCCTGTTGGCGTAAACAAATTCATATTCGAAGCTGATCCCCCCAATCTCCGACGCATCCCTACATCCGAAATACTGGGCGTCACAGTCATTCTCCTCACATGCAGCTACGATGGCCGGGAGTTTGTCCGAGTTGGCTACTACGTCAACAACGAATACGATTCGGAGGAGCTAAATGCCGAGCCCCCAGCCAAGCCAGACGTCGACCGTGTGAGGAGGAACGTATTGGCGGAGAAGCCTCGTGTGACTAGATTTGCCATCAAATGGTACGAGCCCCCATGAATACCCGTGGCGTACGTGTGCTTACACTGAAAAACTTCTTAGGGACACAGAAGACTCGGCCCCGGCGGAATTCCCACCGGAGCAACCTGAAGCCGACATAGTCGAAGACGACAGCGCGAATTATGGCGCCGAAGAAGTCGAGCTCGAGGAAGGTCTCAAAGCCGAATTAGCAGCCGCCGAAGCCGAGAAAGGCGAAGACGAAGAAATGGCCGGCGCGGACGACACTGCAGGCGCCAAGGAGAAAGAGGACGAAGACTCAGATGCCGGCAGTGAAGACCTCGAAGCCGAGAGCAGTGGCAGCGAGGACGAAGAAGTCGAGGAGGAAGAAGAAGAGGGTGAGGGTGATGAGGATATGGAGATGGGTGAGGGTGAGCATGCAGAGGGATCCAACGCTGAGAAGCAGCAGGCTCTCCATCAGCAACCTGGCGCGGTACTGGTGCATTAGAGAAGTCCGAGGATATTGAAGATTGGTTACGATCGTCCAGATATCCCCGGAGTTCAGGCATTGATTACATGATGAGCAGCTTGAACGGCGAGGATCAATATCATGCTGATAATGCAGTATATCATACTTTAGCATAGATAGTCAGCAAGCACGAATACAGCATAGAAAACATTCTTCCATTCAAATCTCCGAATACCATTTTTCACACAATTACCAACTCAGCGCACCCCTCAGATTCTTCATAGCAGCAAAGCACCCCATCCTCCAAAAACCTTCCTCCACCAACGCACCAAATCCCCACCCCCTCACCTCTACTCCCACCTCTCTCTAAACCCCCTCCAACACCTAATCAACTCCCTCTCCCTCCTCACCATCAAATCGTACTCCTCCCCCTGCTTCCTCTCAATCGCCCCCTTCAACACCTCATTATCCCTCGTCAGATACCACAGCGCATTCTCAATCACATCTCTCATCTTTGCGATTTCCGGATCATAGCGTGCCTTGATATCCGAGTCTGCATTGCGGGCTTGCTCACGAGCGCAGCTGCGGCAGGGGAAGGGGAAGGACTGGGGAGGAGGGTAGGGGGTTTGTGGAGGGAGGGCTGGGTTTGGTGTTGTGGAGGATGAGGTGGTGGTGCAGGAGCAGGAGAAGGTTGTTGTTCGGGGCATGGTGGTGGTTGGGAGTTGTTTGCTGTTACTTTGCTTTTGAGGCTCTGTCTGCTGTTTGAGGGTGTGTTCTGTGATTTTGAGGATGTGAGGGATGTGGAGTTGTCGTTGCAAGCAGCGCAGGAGTTATAATTACCTAGGATCAAAAGGTAGGCAGAATACAGGCGGCGAGGGAAGTGTTATGGTTAAATGAGGTGCGTTAATCATTCAAATGAAGATGTGCCTTAGTGAAGCAGAACAATAATGCATTGTATTGAAAAAAGCAATTCAAATTATTTGTGTCAGAACTCTCCTGTGTTTGGAAAACGGAAGGCATTGTTGACACAAAGGCCGTCATATTCTTTGTGAAAAGCCTCGTAATTTTCGTGATTGGTTCGTAAGATCTACCCGATGAAGAAGCAGTGGTAGGGAGGTATTTTAATGAGTGTGGCGACTGAAACATAGAGGTGTTAATGGTGTATTGTTGAAGACATATCGCATTGATTGGCATGTAAAAAACAAGACTTGGAAGAGTCTCTAATCTTTGGTTGTACTACCTCAGAGTCCAAGCTTGTGGGATACCACTGCGATTCTTTAGCGTACTCACTCGGGTCAATTCCAGAGAGTGGGACTCACATCCTATAACAGCCTTCTTTTTTTGGGCACTGACATACTTATTCACATCATCAGCCCATCCTGCACTGTTATCTTCAAGCTTCTCCATATTTTCTTCTGCAAGACCCAAATTTCGTGTCCGCTCCTGTACTTGACGTTGCATGTAAGCCATGTAGCCTTCTTCTTGGCGCTCGGAAGGTTGTCGACCGGCTCCGGAGGAGTTGCCAGCAGTCTGGCGATTCGCGATGCGCCGAGCTTCTTCATCGGCGCGCTGCTGCTCAATCATCCGTTTCGATGGGGGACGGTCAGGGCCGCCAATGAACATATCCATATCTGCAGGCGTGACATATTGCGTGCCTGACATCCATTGTAAATTTGAGATTGTTGGTCTTGGGGGTATGAGAGCCTGGGGATTGAACAGCTTATCAATGGAACGCGTCAGGTCCTGCCCAGTTCCCCATACATTTAGTACTGCTATCTCGGAAGGTCCGGTCCAACCAAATATGAAGCCAGTGGGAGTTATGATTGCTTCAGAGAACCTCCGCACATCCAGAATATGAGCAACGTTAGTCGAAGCAATCTCCTTCAAGCCCGGTACCGAGAAGGCTTTGGCGGTTCCATCACCAAATAGCCCAACTAGTGCGTACATGTAGGCGTCGAACTTAACGACAACGGCCTGATGGCACACGGTTTGATCCCAGGATTTGTTGGCTCCCTTGGCCGCTGCTGGCTTGAACATTCTTGCACTTGTTGTCGTGACAACTAGTAAGATTCCGTTGAGCCTGGCTCCACTACGAAGGCTAGCAACAACGTCTTGTGTAGCTGCTGCCACGTCTCCAGAGTCCGTATTCATCGGCGAAATAGAGATGACCTTGTCATCAAGCGTACACGTTCCAACATGCTTGACTGTGTAGCCGCCAGTCGCCTCCGGTAACAATTTGAAGGTCACGAGGCGTCCAAGATTACTTCCAACGAAGAGTAGAATACTTGAATAATCTTTACGGGTTAGCAACAAAACAAACATTGAGGTAGCACTTTCATCTTACCGTCACCATCAAGCATCATGACGCCAAATTCTACGCTCGTGGGCCACTCAGCCTTGGTTTGGTTCTGGCTGTTACTGCTTCTGCGGAAGCTCCCATGCTTACCGCTTGAACCACCAAGGTCACCCACGCTAGCATCGTATATAACAGCTGGACCTCTAAGGTCGATGACAGTGATGCTGCCCCCTTCAAATCCGGCACAGACAAAGCCGACATCGCTCATCCTTAAAGCAGTCACAGGACCCTGTTGCGGGTCGAGCAATGTCAAAGGAAGCAAGCCTTCTTTAACACTGGGCTCGGCTCGGTCTAAGATTGTTTCTAGACCGAACCCTTTAGTCTCCTTATGTGGCACTTCTCTGCCGTAGTCACGATTCTTACCCCAGCGAAAGATGGCCACTTCGCCAGTCCTGAGACCCACAGATATCTCTCCGGTAGCACCAGCCATCGACATCATGACAACATCTATGTCTCTGTAACGGCCCAGTGCTCGAGCGACATCGATTTGAAGCACATCTTCGTTCTCAATTTCGTCACCATGGCCTGCGTCACAAATGCGTACTGTGCCGTCAGCGTGCGCGGTCTGTATGATATTCCGATTCGCGAACTTCATCAGGGAGCGTTTGGGCTCAGCTCCTCCTTTCAACAATGGAGGGCCACGCGAGCGATTTTCGACCATACCAAGCCATCTCGTGCGGTCGACGAACCCCATGTCAATGCGATTTACGAATGGATGAACGTACGTCAGCGATACGTGAAGCTGATTTGTAGGAGTAATGGGATGTCCAGATGGAAAACTCAAAGTGACCATCTCGCCTGACAATAGGAGGGCAACAATAGCAATAGGATCATTGGATCCAGCGAAGTGAGGCGACTTGCGAGGAATCAGGCAATACTCGACAACTTCAGCATTCGGTGGCGTGGGTAGACTATACTGTGCTTTTGGTCGCTCAAAATGATCAGAGAGCATTTTCCATGAAGAGGTGGCGTAATTTGGTGTTGGTCCAAGGTCGAGAAATGTCAGACCTTTCGCAGCCTCGGTCGTCGAAGATCCGCCAGCGATCAAGATTCCAGTGTCATCAGGGTTTGCTTTCGAACACCACGATAGACGGAACAGCGGCGCTTTTAGTGCAAGCGTACCTCTTGTAACAGACCCCACTGTCTGTGAAGATGCTTCTGGAATGTCTATGTTGGGGACTTGTATGTTTCTGGCCAGTATCTGCCTGCCATCTTTGGGATCCCATATAACAAAGGTAGTATCCTCGTACGCGGTGAGAATGAAAGTGCCAGTTGGATGCCAGATCGCTTGGGTCAGTCTAGGGCACCGTGCAGGATCCGCGTGAAGGTCACCTCCAGGAGCTCTCAACGGCGGCTCATATTTGAAGAACTTCAAAGACTTGTTATGCTTGAACGAGAATACAACTGCGCCTTCGGAATATCCGACTAATAGATTACCAAGATCTCGGGGATGAAAGGCCAGCGTCTCCACGGGTAACAGGCGTGCTCGAGGATTGCGGTCCTTCCATAAATTCGGGATTCTAAGTGGTGCAAGGCTCAATCGGTCCAGGTCATAGGCGATGATCTCCCCTTGACCCAATCTCAGTATCTAAATTCAGGTCGATAGGTGCTAAGGAGCTTGACGCACCATTCTGTAGCCCAATCAATGCATAGTCCAATGTCGGATCTGTCGCTATAGCGGTGATAAGGCCAGGGGGAGCATAAGATGCAAGTATCCGTGTGGTGTCCAGAGCAAAGACAGAAAGATCATTTTTGGTGTCAACGCAGACCAATTTGTCCGCGCAGAATTGTAATGTCTTAACCGAGGCCTTTCTAGGAAGCTTCAAGCTGACAGAAACACGCTTTTGCCCAAAGATGTATACCTTTCCGCTTCCAAATTTCGTGTCTTTGGTACCTACAGCGAGTAGTGACTGGACTGGATCGTATGCCAACGCACTGACTTGGGAGTTGACACCGTATCGTGCTACCTGTTATCACAATTCATTGGACGGGGAACTGATACGCTTTTGAAGGTCAAACAGCCGCCTACCTCATCGATGGCAAAGAGCTGAGGATCCAGCCCGGCTGAGAAGTCTCTCTGAACACCTGCTTGCTTGGCTCGAAGAAAGGATGCCATTTTCGTTTCCCCATTGCATTGGGATCCTACCTCTGTCAGGTGAAGCTCCTTGACCTTCTGGATAACAGCCTTACGGCAGGGCTTATCTTAGCGTCTGTTTACCTTCCACGGCCTGCCGAGTGCCCCGCCAGATTCCTACACTTTTACCTTTCCAACCCCCAATTTTCTGTATTCTAAACCACGTTTGCTCAATTGACTACATCATGGCAACCGATATCAGAACCTCAGAGCTCAAGGACCCTATTGACGTGGCAGAGTACCTGTTCCGCAGGCTTTATGAGGTCGGTGTTCGTAGCGTACATGGTGTTCCGGGCGATTTCAACCTAGTGAGCTCGCAATTGATTTCAGCAAGCCAAGCAGAAGCTGAGTCTACTAGGTAGCTCTCGATCATATTCCCGAAGCTGGACTCAACTGGGTTGGGAATTGCAATGAGCTCAACGCAGGTACGAATGCGGGAATCTGTTGAAGAACCCCGCTCATAGTCCAAAAGGCTATGCCGCAGATGGATACGCAAGGGTTCGAGGCATTTCCGCGGTCATAACGACCTTTGGCGTCGGCGAGTTAAGCCTTCTCAACGCTATTGGCGGCGCTTACTCAGAGTACGTGCCAATCGTACACATCGTTGGAACTCCTTCCACTCTATCACAGCGCGATGGCTTGCTTCTACATCATACTCTCGGCAATGGGAACTTTGAGGTCTTTGCGGACATGAGTCACAATATTTCTTGCGCAAAGGCAAAATTGAATGATCCTCATGATGCTGCTATGCTCATCGACAACGCAATCCGCGAATGCTGGGTCCAATCGAGACCTGTATACATTACTCTGCCAACAGACATGGTCCAGAAGAAGATCGAGGGCGAACGATTAAAGACACCTATAGACCTCAGTCTCCCACCTAACAACGTGGAAAAGGAGGACTATGTCGTGGACGTTGTCCTCAAATACCTCCATGCAGCCAAAAACCCTATCATACTCGTCGATGCATGCGCAATAAGACACAGAGCGCTCAAGGAAGTCCACGAGTTAGTTGAAAAGTCTGGTCTACCTGTCTTCGTAGCTCCTATGGGGAAGGGCGCTGTCAACGAAACCTTGCCCAATTATGGAGGTGTCTATGCAGGAAGTGGGAGCAATGCTGGAGTTGCAGAACGCGTTGAGTCGTCAGACCTCGTTCTGAGTATCGGGGCCATCAAGTCAGATTTCAATACAGCTGGTTTCACCTACCGAGTCAGCCAGCTCTCAACTATCGACTTTCACAGCGGATATATGCGTGTTCGATACTCCGAGTACCCTGGAGTCCATATGCATGGAGTACTAAGAAAAGTGACTGCTCGGCTAGGGAAGCTCAACATACAGCCGGGCCCTACGATTGAGAACCAAATAGCAGAGAAAGACCAAGGTATGTCGCAAGGAGAGGTCATCACTCATGACTGGTTATGGCCAAGAGTTGGTCAATGGCTAGAGCCAGATGATATAGTACTCACAGAAACTGGCACTGCCAACTTTGGAATTTGGGAGACGAAGTTCCCCAAAGGCGTAACGGCTATTTCCCAAGTTTTATGGGGCTCAATAGGGTATTCGGTAGGAGCCTGCCAAGGTGCAGCACTGGCGGCAAAGGAAACCGGCGACAGACGCACTATACTATTCGTTGGTGACGGGTCCTTCGAACTGACAGCCCAAGAGGTGAGCACTATGATCCGGCATGACCTGAAACCAATCATGTAAGTTTGAGCCCCAGATTTGCCGAATTGATACTGAAGACTCCAGATTCGTCATTTGCAATGAAGGCTATACCATTGAAAGATATATCCATGGCATGGACGCCAAGTATAACGATATTCAGCAGTGGAGATATAAAGACCTGGTCAGTGTTTTCGGGGCTGATCCCAAGAGGTCGAAGACGTATCAGGTCAAGACAAAGCAAGAGGCAGAGGACCTCTTCAAGGATGAAAATTTCTCGTCCGCGCCATATCTACAGGTAGGTCTATTCGAAGCATGAGGGAGTACTAATGCTAATAATGGCAGTTTGTGGAGCTATACATGCCTAAAAAGGATGCACCAAAAGCACTCAAAATGACTGCAGAGGTTTCAGCTAAGACCAATGCGAAACAGTGAATGTGACGAGGAGGAAACATAGGGTTAAGGGGCTTATCAAAGATGAAGAGCAGGCTAGTATACGTAATTAGTAGTGCAATTCAACAGTTCATCTTAGATCTTGCTCACACGATTAAGTATGATGTAAAAGCATGTGCATGGCTTTTGAGTCGCTCGTCGTAGGCCCTGGTAGGTAAATTGGGTAGTCATGCTGGATGAAAAGTACCTACTGTAGGAGCGGACACTTACGAGTACGGCCATCCCTGCCCAAATCCCTTTCCAATTGAGGGTCTTGCCCTTTCAATTGACTTCGCCGACACCAACCAATCATGAATCTACAACGATAACATATTTTATCAAGGAAATTCTTTTACCAAGTATGGAGGAAAGAAAAAAACGCAAGTCCGAAGCAGGGAATGGGGACAGTGCCCAAAAAAAACCGAAGCAATGGCGCGTACCTAAGAAAGGACAACAACACTACGTCGCCCCCAGCATTGAACCAGGTGATTCCGGAGTATGGGCTACATGTGAGATGGGCAAGGAAGGCAAATCCACCGCAGAGTTACGAGATATGTTTGAAGAGTACGCAAAGAAGCTTTATAGCGGTCCGGAAGAGCAGGTAGATGGAGAGGAGAGCAAAGACGACTCGGACGCGGACATTGAGGCCGAGATCAAGAAAGAGGTACAAGGCATGAAGTCTAAGGTCACGAAGAAAGAGGCACTATTTCAGCCCGTCAAAATAGATGTCCAGTGCGTGCTCTTCTTCAAGACTCGCCCACCAATCGAGCCTGTCTCCTTTGTCCATACAATTTGTAAGGACGCTGCTGGGAGAAATACGCAACGAGCCCGATTTGTCAAAAGATTGTCGCCAATGACTACGATGGGGAAGGCTACAGAGGACGGACTGGCCAAGGTTGCGGATGCGGTGCTAGCACCTGTGTTCCACGGTGATGAAGACGGGCTGAAATTTGCGATTCGCCCTACGAGGAGAAATCACAGTGTCATGAAAAGGGATAACATTATCAAGCAGATTGCGAGGACTGTGGGACCGAACCATAAGGTGGATTTGAAAGGATATGATCATTTGATCTTGGTGGATGTCTACAGGGTAAGTCGGGTTTGCCTCGCCGCCGTGCACAACATAGACAAAATCAGGATTCAGAATTTTTGGCTGATCTCTGAAGAACATCCTCGGAATGAGCGTTGTTGGCAGCGATTATGACGAACTGAAGCAGTACAATCTTGCAGAGCTCCATGATCCTTCGTTGAAGCTGGAGGCCAAAATGAGCAATGGAGCCGGGCCCGAGACAGAGGGTCAAGGTAACAGCCATCCTTCACATGTGGCGGTGAATGAACATGGGCGCAAGGATGATGTGATAGCTCCGGAGAAGAGCGAAGGCGACAAGACCATTCTCGACCCCCCACGGGCGACGGACGATGCCCACCTCAGCGCCTCCTGAGCGATAGGCAAAACAGCCACCGACCGGTGCCTACAAGATCTGTATATCAGGAGCAACAACAAGGTGAACTTCGGTCGTCGGTTGTCGACCGAACAAGTCAATCATGTACATGCGTTGTTGGGATTCTTGGGAGGCAACAAGATCCGCTCCTCGGCTGGCTTAAGAGAAAACTGCCGTGCGCCCAGACGGAAAACCGGCAGCCGCAAGCCCTCGCCAACATCATTATGCATGAGCCATCAAATAACAGATTCTAGTATGAGCATACTAGGCTACTTATGCCTGGTGTCAGATCCGGAGATCCAACCGGATTTGAAATTGCGGAATTGGTTCAAGAAAATTGTCCCAAATTCATAGGTTCTCGAAGCAATCGAAGGATTGAAGGGTGACAAGTGTCAGATGTTGCAGGAAATTAAGGTAAAAAAGCAAGAGGAAGGCGTTTCGGCATAATGCTCGATTGGTCGAATTAAGCGAAATGCAGGAGGAAGTGACCGCGACTAGTCGGGTATTTCGGACCCCAACCTCCATGTGGTCATACCAAACGAGCTCAATTACGTGTATCCAACTATCCGTAAGCATACTTTCGGTCTGTGCTTTGAAGCCATACCGCAAATCCAACAAGCAGGCACAAACCCTGGTGGAAGGTGTCATCTAGCACCATTTCCAGAAATCTTTGACGAGCTTGTGTCAGCCACATCTCTCGCCGCCTTCCCCACGACAGATGGCCACCTCATGAAGCAACAACTGTGATTAGATGCCCCATTCACATCGCTTCTTCCGAGCATAGCAAACATTTGGAAGCGAAATGAAAGGAAGGTTAGCTGTCATGCTTGGTTCCTTACTGGCTTATTTTGGCCTCGTCATGACTCTCTGTCCGTCTTATGCTCCCTTTCCTTACTTGGAAGCAAACCTATGCTCCTGACAATTCCTTCACATCCACCTCGCCTATTAGTGGCATATCATTCGAAACCCTTCAAAATGCAGGCTTTTTGAAATAACGTGCCATCGCTCTCACCGAACTCACCGAACATATCCTCGTTTGTCTCCAACTTCATGTATGCAGACATCCCATCTTGCCATGTCGTCCCTTCTTTAAAAGTCGAGGGCCGCAAGTACTCTACCCAACTTGCTGCTACCATCCCAATGCAGCTTCCTGCTGTAGCGAATGTCCTCGCCATTGATCCCTTTACAATGTCGTATGAGCCAGCCCAATCATCACTTATTTCGAACAACAACATTGTTCGGTGGATGGTTCAAGATACTCTCCAGTGCTCACGTCTTGAGGTAAGCAAGATGGAAGACATTCGAGGCCATCTACACGGCATATGCAAGCTACGGCTCTCCAACGGCTCTCGGCTAGTGCTCAAGCTCGGTCCCTCGCCCAGTACAGTCCTTCTACGGCATGAGCGATACTTTCTCGAATCTGAGGCTAGTATACTGTCCCTTCTCAAGAGAAGTAGCTTACCAGTACCACGACTCCTGAGGTACGATCCCAGGAGTATACATCTTGGATCGCCCTTCCTCCTAAGCACACACATTCCAGGGGTTTCGTACGCAGATGTCTTGCCACATCTCACAAGATCTGAATGCAAGGATATTGAGCTGCAGCTTAAATCTCTCACTTCCATGATTAGCCAGCACAAATCGCCCACCTTTGGGCCTGCTGCTCTTGTGGCCTCGGACAAGGGATTCTCCACGTGGCGGGAGTCGTTCAAGTCAATGCTTGAGTCTATCATCATGGACGCGGAAGACATGTCGATTAATCTACCTTACCACGCGATCCGGGAATCGGCATTCTCAGTCACGAACGAATTATACGATGTCAAGGAGGCTAGACTTGTAGTCTTGGGATTGGGTCGACCGCAGAATGTGCTTCTTGATGAAAGGACCAATGATGTTACAGGTCTCATGGGATTTGGTCAGGCAGTCTGGGGTGATACTGCCTTTTCAGAACCAGAGCTAAGCTGTGACCGGAAGAGTTTATTGTAAGTTCTCTAGATTTGGACCGGTCTTTGTTTCAAGCTGACGTTATCACAAGGTACACATGCTACCACGCCGTTGTTACAATTGTTACGAATCACTATAGACCGCAAAGGAATGCAATGGAGCTGGATGCTAGGAAGACCTTGACCACGACGCTTGCGAAATTGAATGATGGGGAAAGCAGGTGCCTGAATGCCAGATAACATGTATTGACGCACTTTCTTTGTAAATATCGACGTACATTCAGAGCAAAGCTCAGGGAGCATGTTCTACTCGGCATTTTCAACATAAAACAAAATCACTTCCTCTCCAGTATGAGGTGTTACGTACCTTACATCCGTACCTTATATCCGTACCTTACTCCGTAAGCCTAAAGTGGAGGACGGCCCTAAGGCCCGAGGGCCCAGACTATTGGTCGCGCAAATGAGGCTGAAAAGCCCTTAAGCCACAGAATTGGAGGCTGCCATGAAGTCAACCGTTCATTATTGTTACCCAGCGATAGCAGGTCAGCGCACAGTACGAGACGTTTTCTCTGTACACTGGACATAGTCGCGGTAAGATTTCTATTCCAGTCATTCAGCTTCAGAGCCTTCAAGGTGTTGCTGACAGCTGACGCGAGCTCCCACAAGTAGAGTATGTCTCTGCCGCAAGCAATCATCTCAATGTTTGTCCATTCTCAGCCAAAGATACGAGCTAATTAATGTTTGTATCCACAGACTCTATTTACCTTATGACCTTACGACCTTGCTACCCTGATACCCTGCTGGAAATTTTCTGCGGCATGATTTCGTAATCTTCTCGCGCCGCTTTTCAAGAATCTAAGAGACCAGAATATTGTGCCTATTGGACCATTCGAAAGCTTTTTGGGGGGGAAACCACGCGGACTTTCGATTCTTCTCAAATGAAGTTGGAAACTACATGTGGTAGTAAACGTTCTATGAACGGTGTTGGGTGCTACAAGCCAGGCACCTGATCATGAGCAATCGATGATCCGGGTCGTCCAAATTCCTTAATACAAGGCCGCAGGCTGGAGGATGACCTCGCGTCATCGTTCGTCTTCGGCACGATCGAACACTTCAGACCACAACGTGAGGCAAACATCTACTCCATCGCCGTCTCACTATCCTCAGCAAAACGGGTCAACCGTGCCGGAGGACCTGATATTGAACGATGTCCCAACATACCCCCGCAACA
This sequence comes from Usnea hakonensis, assembly GCA_013423325.1. Lineage (NCBI taxonomy): Eukaryota > Fungi > Ascomycota > Lecanoromycetes > Lecanorales > Parmeliaceae > Usnea > Usnea hakonensis. The sequence continues at coordinate 35,628 of BLJB01000147.1, read as the reverse complement.
ATTCATCAAACCTGCTGATACCATCACAAGGCGTTGGATCTCCATATCCCGCAATCTCGGGTGGAACACCGCCGTTACAGGGCGCTGGGTCAGCCGTGCAAAGGCCAAGAGCTAGCACTACAGATCAAGCTGCCGGACAACAGAATCTCTACCGCAATATACCCTTTCGGGCAGGCCAGCGAAATCCAGTTCCACTCGAATACATACAAGGGCAGAGATTTCCTTCCAATCCGTTGACAATGGATTCAAGGCAGCCTTATATCCCTGGACCTCCGCCTCCACTACAGCAACAGACCCACATGATCTCGCTGCCTCCTCCTCCACCTCGTCCGCCTGCAATGAACAGCTCAAACCATGGTATGGTATTACCTCCTCCGCCTGGTCCACCTCCCTTGGCTGCGAGCAATTCTACCAGTCTGTGGGGAGGAGCAGCCTGGGGCCGCCAACAAGGGTACATTCCGCCGCCACCACCTCTAGCTCCCAATCACTTCCAAAGCCAGCAAAATCATTACCCTCAGCACCCTGCCTATCGAAATAACCAGCCAGCCCCTCTGGCCATACCTCCACCTCCTCAAAACGAAGCTGTGGTGTCAGCGACATATATACCTGGTGGAGACTCCTTCGGTCCAGGTGTAGGGATACCTGCCCTATACTCGGGCCATCAAGAGCCAGTCTACCAGCGTGATGACAGCTTCTCGTACTCGGCTGCAGAGGCGAAAATGCTAGCCGATCAAAGATTTTTTAACGGGCCGACATCAGCGATTTCGCCCGGCAATGAGTTGCCAGCGGAAGTTTCATCTGTGCCTCAAACGCCTCTAACTCGCCATCATCCACCTGCTCTCTCAAACACAGCCGCCCAGACCCCAGCCTCTGCCACCCAGGATGGGGTCCCTTACATGGGTCATCGCCACTCGAGCAGTAACAACTCCGGACTTTTGTCACCAAGTGATCCAGGTCTGCAATGGCCCCTAGACCGTGTCCTCATCTGGCTTGCCGCGAATGGCTTCTCGAACGAATGGCAGGAGACATTCAAGGGTTTGGAGGTCTATGGGGCAGATTTTTTGGACCTAGGGCGAGGCAACAATGGCAGAGGAAACCTTGGGATGATGCATCAGGTGATCTTCCCTAGGCTGTCAAAAGAGTGCAAATCAAGTGGTACAAAATGGGATCAAGTGAGAGAAAGAGACGAAGGAAAACGGATGCGACGTCTAGTGCGAAGGATTGCGGAGGGAGCAGATGGGTTCAAACAAGGACATGCACCTCGCGAATCTGGACATGTGCTTGCAAGCGCATCTACGGATGGAGGGGTGGAGAACTCGCCAAATCTTGCCCGTCAAGATGGCTTCGCTGTTACACCCAGCACCGCTGGAGGAGGTGAAGATAGTCCAGGGCGACAATTTCGCTCCCCTGTCCCTGGGCTCAATCCCCGCATGGCCTCCAAGACTCGCAGTAGCACGGCGCCAATACAATTCTACACGCACGGTGGCGCAACGGCCAGTGAACAAGGCCTCGCGGAAATGTCTCAAACAAATCAGAGGGCAGGTTTCACCAGAGGTATTTTGAACGGCATAAATGATGCAGCAGCCAAGCGTCATAGCCCTAGTACTTCTAGTGAGACAGGTGCTGGACCTGTCTTTCTCGGCGATACTCGCACTGGCTACGATGCTAGTCCTCAGAGCGGAAGTCCTGCCACCCAACATGCCATACTCGCTTCTTCTGCCGGCGGTGGTACTCTTTCAGCTCCTCCGTATGGTCGCTACGGTCACCGTACGACTGGAAGCACCGATTCTGTCACTTCGAAGGGAAGAAATGGCCAAGAAGCTCATCGACCGCCTAATGTTGATGTTTCTAGCAAGCAAACTTTAGATGAAAATCCCATCAGTGCAAGAGAGCTCACTAAAGGGTTCTTAGACAGGTTCTGGAAGCGAAAGAAAGATGATTCATCACATCCCTCACCTGAGGATCATAATTCAGAATCCCCTACCAGCCCCTTGATTACACGACATGTTCCACCAACTTTACCCTTTGCTCGCGCCAACAACAACAGCAACACGTCGCTCGAAAGACCCTCGTCTGCGTCCACCCAGATGTCAGATCACGAAAAGCTTGCGCGAGAACGTATTTTTGCTCGTGCAAGCGGCGAGAGGAGATACGTTATGGTCACTCCTGACCAGTGGAATTACCGCTTGGTCGATGTCACCGAAGCTGAAACAGCCGAGTCGATTCGAGAATCAATCTGCAGAAGCCTGCGTTACACGGACGCAGACTTGGCCCAAATCTACTTGACAGAGCCTGGCCAGATCGAGCACGACGAACCTCTGTCTGATTCGATGCTGGTCTTGTCCAAAGCCTCGAGGGCAGATTCTACCGGCACTTTGAAGTTATTTGTAAGGCGTGGTCCTACGTCCGCCGCTTTGGTACCTCCACATTCAGCAGGCCTGGGCATCGGCATGTCTCCATTAGGAACGCCACCCCCAGGAAGTCTTTTTCCCAGAAAGAAATTGGATGAAGATAGCTACACGCGCCTGAAGCCCAATAGCCGAGCCCGTTCGAGATCACCACCCATGAATTCGCGGCAGAATACCCTGAAAGCCGATAGCGCCACTCCAAGGAATGCGCAAAAGCCTTCTGAATCTGCAAATAATAGTCCTGATCTCGTTTCTGAGTCTCCAACCGGTTTGACGGCGAAAGACCAATTGCAATCTCTCAAACCTGGTCGCGAGAATGGAGCAGTGTCAGACGCGGAGTGGGGCCAATGGCTGCAAGCTGCTTACGAGGAGCACCAGAAGAAGACGGAGAAGAGCCGCAAAGCATATCAACAAGGAAGGCAGACAAGAGCGAGAAAAGAGCCATCGCCGATCGATGTAGGGTCCGCGAGCATCAAACGAGACGGTGTCATAAATTTCGATGCTCCTCGAATTTCACCATACGAAGACAAGAGACACGAGCCTTTAGTTCCGCTCAGGAAGCCCCCGGCTCCTCCTCCAGGGTCTGTGATGCTAGAGAAGGCTAATTCGCTAAGCAAAAGAACTAGCGATTCCTTCCGATCATCGATATCTAGTCAGTCCGATATTGCGAAGAGAAAGTCACTGGGCGACATGATTGCGGAAGAGACTGAGGAACGCGGTCGTCGAAAAGCTGTAATAGCTACACCGTCAGTCAGCGCTGGTGTTGGAGTTGCACTGGCCAATACTGTTGGTAAACCTATCGGCTCTAGGCGAAATATTCCCCCGCGAAATTCCAACGAGAGCGGGAAGCCCTCCCCGTCTCTACAGAACGTTGGCTTTGGGCAAGGTGGGTCCAGCAAGGGTAGTCCAAGTGGGTCCCCCAAAAGCCCCCGCTTCATGTACGGTAAAAAGGACATTGAGTTTACCGTTCCTGACTATGAAGAAGATGATCCAGAAAGTGCAAATAATCGGAAGCCTAGCTTGGCTTTACAGACGCAGATACCGAAGAATCAGCCTATCGAGAGAATGCTGCGTGATCAGTCCCCATCAATTAGTCCAAGCTCTCACCATCCGCCATCTCGCAAAGGTTCGGTATATGGGCGACCCAAATCTTACGGCCCTGCTTTCTCGTTCAAGGAAAGTCAAGTCACCTTCGATCAGAAGCCCAGCCTACGAGAGGAACCAGAAGATGACTCCGACGATGGGCTTTTTGCAAAGCCTCTTGCGAAGACTGTGACCAAAAAATCGTCTGCATCAGAGGATGATTCAGGAGCACAGAGGCGACCGACGCTTACTCTCAATACGGAAGGTAGTCAGCGCCGGCTAATCAAAGGACGATCGGTCACGTTCAAGGAGCCCGAGACGTCGGCGAGCACATCCATCGCACAGTCAAGTGACACGATTGATCTTGACGATGAAGGTCGCCCTATCATTCGCCCAAGTAACCCAGGCTCAACTCCATCTGCTACAGTGCCCTACCCCGATCCAGCAAAGCTGGCAAGGCGACAGTCGTTTGCCAGAGATGATGTTTGGGCCAACCGTCCACCGGCGGAGGATCTCTTGAACAACCTCGACGCCTTCTTCCCCAATCTTGATCTGGATCAGCCGGTTGTAGAAGATCTGGTCAGCTCACCACCTGTCTCTCCCGATGCTAACGTTGAGTCCAATCCAATGGATAATGTCGCTGCTCCGCAAGGACAAGCGCAACGTTTGATCAGGACATCGCTGTATGATCGAGTACGTCCAGATTCCATAGCAGAGGAACCGGAGACCCTAGGATCTGAAGATTCTACGTTGAAGAGTAGAGCTACGATACAGTCCATGGCCCAGCGAAGTGTGCGCAAGAGTGGGGGTCTGGGTCGAATGAAGTCCATCCGCGAGGTAGCTCGTGGTGCTTACGAAGGCTCGTCGAAGAGGAACACCCAAGTATCGACAAGCTCCAAGTCAGCGGAAATTCTAAGGCGAAGAAGTACGAAAATGTTCGGAGCCAAGATTAACATGGTCAAACCGGGTAGGGAGAGTAGGGTCAGTTTAATTGAAGCGGTTCCGAAAGATCTACCACCAGGCACAAACTCCTTTCAGATTGGCCGGGGTCAATTGATTGGAAAAGGCAGCTACGGCAAAGTCTACCTAGGTATCAATCTTACAACAGGAGACTTGTTAGCGGTTAAGCAAGTTGAGGTCAACCAGAAAATAGCCGGGCAAGACAAAGACAAGATGAAGGAAATGGTAGCCGCACTCGACCAAGAAATCGACACGATGCAGCATCTCGAGCACCCAAATATCGTGCAGTATCTTGGTTGCGAACGGAAAGAATTCTCCATCTCCATCTTCCTTGAGTACATCTCCGGTGGCAGTGTAGGCAGCTGTCTCCGCAAAAATGGCAAATTCGAAGAAAGCCTTGTTCGCTCTCTGACCCGTCAAACTCTTGCCGGTCTCGCTTATCTCCATAACGAAGGCGTCTTGCACCGCGATCTCAAAGCTGACAATATCCTCCTCGACGTCGACGGCACCTGCAAAATCTCCGATTTCGGCATCAGCAAAAAGACCGACAACATCTACGGTAACGACGTGACAAATAAGATGCAAGGATCCGTTTTCTGGATGGCCCCCGAGGTCGTCCGCTCCGAGGGCCAGGGGTACAGCGCCACCGAGGGCCAAGGTTACAGCGCCAAAGTAGACATCTGGTCCCTGGGCTGCGTGGTGCTGGAGATGTTCGCGGGCCGCCGGCCCTGGAGCAAAGAGGAAGCTATCGGCGCCATCTACAAACTCGGTTCTTTGAACCAGGCGCCGCCCATTCCGGATGATGTGAGCGGCTCGGTCAGTCCGGAGGCGGTGGCGTTCATGTCGGAATGCTTCGAGATTGATCCGGGCGAGAGGCCGACGGCGGAGACGCTGCTGAAGCAGCACCCGTTCTGCAAGGTCGATCCTTACTATGACTTTTTGGGCACGGAGTTACACAGGAGGATCAGGGAGGCGAAAGACGACGTTCGGTACAATGGGCAGTATCAGTAGAGACCAGAGTCTCCCTTGCTATAATGAGCGGGTCTCGATGTTTGGGTATAATTGTGATGGGGACTAGACGGCGTTTTTCTGCAGTTCTTCTCATGCGAGCGATGATACCACGTGCTACGATGATGAGGTACAGGGCGCTCTAATCCCACAACCGGGTTGCCCTCAAAAGTACCATACGATTCACATCTTCGCCTACTTAGAAATGTAATTTTATTGGATTCATATCTCTCATCAAGGCCGGAAAAACCCCTTGTCTGCTTTCCAAGTGGATACTTTCCATTCCATTTTCTCACCACGCAGCCCAGATCCTACGTACACCAATATGGCCAATACACATCTCGTCTCAACTCCTGACAATGAGGTAGGTACCTAACAATAAGGCAACCACAAAATCTATCGCGGAGCCCCCACACCCACATCCACATCCACATTACAAGATCAGACAGACAGACAACCAAGGACAAGGGAGCTAGGTAGGCAGGTGATTCCAACAAAGAAAAAGAAGTCCTTATCAGTCTTTCTTATCTTGACAATCTGCATTCAACAGAGAATGAGAGAAAGAGAGAGAAAGAAAGAAGCAAGACAATGCCCATGTTCCCCACGTCAAACAATCCGCATTCAAGCAAAAACAGAAAGAAAGAAAGAAAAGAAAAGAAAAAAAAACAATGCCAATGTCCCAAACCCCTCTCTATAAAGATAAAAGCTCTAGAAACCCCCTTCCCAGCTCCAGGCCTCAGATACGGAAGACCCTCTCCTCTTCAACTATAACTCTCCATACATACATATCCTACAAAAAGCACCCCCACACCCAAACCCCCAAACAAAAGATGGTCCAGAACGCCAAACCCCCCCACCCGCCCATCCAGCATCTCAAGCCCCTAAGTCCCAAACCCAACAACAACAACAACAACAACGCGCGCTACACCACTTTCCGAGAACTGGGTCTCGCGAGCCCGAGGCCCGAGGTCGAGGGCTTTGGGGAGAATATTACTGGTGGTGGTGGTGCTGCTGATGATGACGGCAATCCCGAGAGCAGTGCTCAAGACAAGGAGGATACTGGGTGCACGAAGACAGGAAGGGGAATGGAGAAGGAGAAGGGGGAAGGGGATGGGAGAGTGGAAGGGAGGAAGGGGGAGGAAGGAGGGAGGCAGCGGTCCGGATCGATGAGGGTGGTGGAGTGGTTTGTGAAGGTGGTGGAGGGTGTTGCGAGGCCTTAGGCCCCTCTTCTCTTCCCTTCCCTGGGATAGATGGTAGATTTGAGATTCTGGGAATGGAAGGTTTTTTGTGACTGAGATTGTAGATATGGAAATTTAATTTTTATGTGATGAGTGTGTATGGTTCAAGCGTGTGGGTGGCCTTCGGCATTTGGTATGTTCCTGATGAAAATCTATGGGGTTGCTGTCACCATTGGGAGTGACGAACTGGTTATTCCCGGTAGGTACCGTTGTGATCGGAAGTCGCTGCCTTGTTCGGCGGAGGTTGATCTAAAGAATGAGATGATTTCGGGGAGAGGAAGCGCTTACGTTCAGCGATGGACTCGACTCTCCGAGATTCTACTTGAGTAACACGATATTGAAAGGATACTTCTGCTCCTTGAACCAGCTTCATGTCTTGGATCTTATCCAGCATATTCTTGGTATTGCGTTCCTACCGAGGTTGCCCTGTAATTGCACATCTAGATCCGATATCATGTCCCCTGACCAAAGATGTCGCGAGACCATATCCTCTTTGTATTCTCACGAAGTGGCCCGAAGTCGTCTGATCTTGTCCCAGAAGGTTGAATGTCTGGGTTGACCCTCTCTGTTCTGAGTACTGATCTTGTTCCCCAACGATCCGAGCTTCGCTGCCTCCACTCTGGCCTGCGAGGCCTGCCGGGCCTGCCGCCAAGTCACTTGTATTACCAACATCGGTCTCTCCGCTGCGACAACTCTAGGGTCGTGGATGTAACGCAAATGAGGACTTTGTACATTAGTCTTGTCCGTACGATGCGTAGGAAATAGCACCGGCACCACGATCATGTTTTTCCCATAGCCTTCCATCACGTAGATCCATTCGGTTACAGGATCTCTGAATACCTGCCTAAGTGGGATTCGGTCTGATTGGGAAGGTCCACACCTTCGAAAGTGGTAACTAGGAGTGGGTAGACAGAAATCACACTTGCAATCGGCGCATCCCACCAATCGTGTCTCTATTTCCGAAGTACTTTTGCCACAATGCGTGCAATGCAGGCTAAGCAATGCTAGCCACGCTGCTTGGGTTTCGGGTACTTCGATGGAATCCATGGTAGACTCAACGTAAGGATCCCAGGAAAACATTCCCAAGAAATGGTCAAAGCAAATCGGCATTCCCCCGGGATCCAATCGGTACAAACATGTCTCGTTCCAGTCAATTGAAGAATAGTGGCGCAACCAAGGTATCCTCGCTAGTGCATGGTCAGTCCAACTGGCTGCTTCGCGTCGGGGGTCCCTAATTGAACGAATGTGGTTTCCACTATAGCGCTTCTTGCCGTGCGATGCTTTGCACAAGCCACATATGGTCAATAGACCATTGTTGGAGGTACCATCGTGAAAGTGGCAAGCAAGAACGTATCTTGCGCACGCATTGAGATGTGCGCGGTCGACTTGAATGACATTGCGAAAGTGATGATTGACAGCTTGGAGACAAATTTTGGAGACAAGGTCAAGATGCGCAGTGACGGCGGAGAGAACATGTGTCGGTAGGTGAGCCAGAGATGAGCAGCAACTTTCAGATGTAGATTCGACGAATGTGAATGACGAAGAGCAAGATGCAGTCTTAGATATGAGAGAATTCCTAATTTGACGGCGGTTGCCCCCTGCGTTGTCCACTGTCATGGCAGGTAGCTGTGGTCAGAAGTTCAAGTCTACAGCAAGACAGCGGAGGCTCTCGTTGTCAGCAGAAAGAACAAATTGGGGTTTGCTTCAAGCTGTGTAACGAAGAAGAATGGCATTTTTGTTTCATTTCAATGGATCCACTTTTAAGATTTATTTTACAGTGGTTTTTTATGGAGCTGGCGTGGCGTTCTTGGTGATTTCTATGTTTTCTATTCCTTCCTTACCTCGTACATACGAAGAACGCAGGACTGTTAGCTGTCAAGAGGTACTTTACTTGGGAAGTCTCTCTCCTATCTTACCTTCTTACAGGGAGACTACCCCTTTCCAAATATGAGTATATTGGTCTCTTCCCTTTTCCAAGAGGTGTGAGGTTATACTTATTATCTCTACTATATGCTTTCTTAGAGAGAAATCCCTTTTTCTGTCCTCTCTATTTAGTCTTATATCTGTAGTTTAGAACTAAAAGATGGCGTAACTACCTCCTAAACGTTCTAGAAGAGGGGCCGCTTTCCTATCCAGTTAGAAAAGGCAAGAGCGCACGACGGCTAGATATGGAAAGGCTGGAGTCTCTCCCCTTTCTTACCTACTTAGAAAAGGTAAGAGCGTAGGACTGCCAAATATTAAAAGGTAAAACCCCCCTCAAAATAAACACCAACCGAACACAAACCTCGAGCTTCACATATCAGCAGTACCAATCCCCCCGTAGTAGACCGCAAACCTCCTTCCTATCCCTCGCGCCCCACTCAAAGCCAAGCATGTTTGTTCTTTTTATTCTACTACTCCTAATAGGAATGGCACCTGGTAAGGTCATTGCACTTTGATCGCAAATAGGGGCTGACTATGATACGTTCCTATAGCTGTCGATGCTGACGACATTTACCCCTAGCATTATGCCTCGGGAGGAGTCTGGGGTCTTGTCGCTATGATCATGACGATCTTGGCTCTTTTCGGGACGGTACGTTTTCGACCTGTTATTAACAGAAATCCTTTCCTTAAGCTATAAGACTTGTCTCGTAAGCAACGAGTAAGGGCTGATTCATACCCCTATTCTGTTCTATAACCTGAAAATCTCGTAGTCAAGAAGACCATGCTGACTCGGCGCGTGTAGATACTTGGGCGGGAAACCGCGATTAAAGCTTTGCTCTTTGTCCTCGGCCGCCCCCCTTCCATCTCCAGCCTCGATGAGATTCAGGAATCCCTGGATTGGCAATTCCTAATCTCGATGCACGAAAACGGAAACCTTCGGGGGCTCCCGGGCTCTCAGAAACGGATTAAGAAAATCGAAAAGCGCCTGCAGGAGAGAGAGAGGCCTTTTCGGCCGTGGTGGAAGACTCCGGCGCTGGCTTCTCTCCGTCTGCCTTTTCTCGCCCGTCCGCCTCTCACTCCGCCTCTCGCTCCGCCTCTCGCTTTTCCGCCGCATCTTCCTCTTCGACCGCATCATACCAATCAAGCGTCAATATACTACATAGATTTCTTCCATAGAATCTAACCACCCTTTTTTTCCCTTCAATTTCTTTCCATTGATGTTCGTCTGCAACGGGGTAAGTCATTACAACGAGGAAACCATCAATCCTAGAGATGGATAGAACAAGGTTTGTGAATAATAGGATAGAACGAAAGGAAATGAGCCGTGAAAGGGAACTTGACGAGGGAAAGTCGCCCCTACAGGAATCTCGATCCCATTATTTTCTGCGAATGTGTTGACGGCCCCTCCCGATTTTCATCCCATCAAACAATCCCGACAACTAAACACTTCATCCCCCCTTCGCCCTCTTGCTGCGTGCACCATCAAACACACTCCGTAGCAGTCACGGTCGTCCAACTGCACCTCTGGCGTTAGCTTGCTTGACCATTATGCCCCCCAAAAGTTGAAAACTCCCCACCCGGCATCCCCAAAACAAGGAAAACCAAAACATACCTAACATTCTCACACCCCCGACAACTCGTCACCGTCGTCGTTGGTCCCCCACTCGAAGGACAGCCACAGGGCACGGTCGTCGTTGCCTGGCTCCTGTATTGCGGACAAACTTGCGCGTTTTTGAAGCAGCGGTAAGGTTTGACGGTTTCTGTTGTTGTGGGGCAGAGGAAGGGTGCTGTGGTGGTTATGGTGGGGGTGAGGTCGAGGGGCTTTAGGGCGTTAGAGAAGGGGAGGGAGATGCTGTTGAGAGGGGGGTGGTGTTAGTTAGGTCGGTAGGGAAGGAGATGGGGAGGTGGGGTAGATTGGGGGATGGTGGTTGTAGGATAGTTGGCATTCTATGCCAGGACATGTTCCGCGTAGTAAGAGGGGGACTTATAAAAACTCACCTGAAGAGTGCGGCGAGGACGATGGTGGATAGGAACATGATTGCGACGGGACGTCTTTCTCTTGGGGACTGTGATGGGTCAGAGTGGTAAATCGCGTTTGTAGAGTATAGAATTTTGATTTCTGGCCGAGATACTTATGGATAATTGCACTTTGTTATTATTTGTGGGCACGCATAAGGGTTACCTACCTAAGATATGGAGAAAGCCCGGTGGGGAAAACGCACATTTGAGATCTTTTATCTCGATCTCCACCACCAACGGTTTTTTGTCTGGAAGATTCGAGGGGTTTTTTTATTTAATGTAATGAATTTTTCTCACATACCTGATTTGCCGGCATTAGTTGCATTCTTCGACTGAGACCATTCCGGGCAAATCAGCTACACTGGTGTAGATTTCTTACAGAGGGGGAAATAGCGAGGTTGTGTCGGGAAGGACGCTCGCACCACTCTGTCCCTTTTGACGAGCTACCAAGAGCCTGGGCCTGACTGTGACTTGATTTTCTAATTTTGAAATGGGTGCTTGTTTGGTGGTGATGGGTTTCCGCTGAAGGCTCGCCTATCTTTGCAAGTAATGTCCCCAAGTGGAATTTATTTGTTGTCCATCTCAGGCCTTATACCCCCAATTCTTCTTCAGCCATACAATATTCTCCGCACAAGCTTTTTGTTCAGCATGGTCATCCGCTTCCGATTCTCCCACCATCCAAATTCGGGTCCCACTGGATGAAGTAGCTGGTCACAGAGACGTCTCCAATCTACCCAGTCTTCGCCCACCTTACCGGACTTCAGCAATGCTAGCGGCAGTGGGACATGACAGAGTTCGTTCGGGAATTCGAATCTGGAACGCCAGTAATTCGAGCTTAGGGGGACGCTCGCTATTCTCCTTGAAGCAAGCTGTACGTCTCGGACCGCTGCAGAAGGTAAAAGCAAAAGGATATCTTCAAGAATATCGTTGGGGAGGCGTGAAAAAATATCGGCTTTATTATCAACACATTCTATCAGAGGTGACATGTTAGCAGCAGATTCAAGCGGTGGATTGGCAAGTAAGTTGTCGAAACCGTAGGCGGTGCTAGGATCTCGCGCAAGGAATTTCCATTCGGGTGCCTGTTCGAGGAGATCACTAATAAATTCATCGTTGTTGTCTTCGCCCTCCAGCCAGAAGAACTGTTCTGGTCCTGCGTAATCAGCAGTCCAGTCTGGCTTAAAACCTCCGTCGTGTCTTGTCAGTGGTAGCCCAATGAACGTATTGCCCAGCAGATTCAGATCGAGGCATGACTGGTTGGGTGGTGCGACGATTGCATGTTGCTGTAGAAGGATATCCCAGCAGCACGGATGCATAGGAAAAAGAAAGTCTTCAGAGTCACCCCAAGGGCCTCTGTGACTGACTATCAGCTGTATACAAGAAAATACCGTGCTTGTTCGACTGCGAACTTACCCAGGCGCGTAAGCATAGACACGATCAAAATTTTCCCACTCCTTTCTCTCATCTTCGCTCATTAAGTTCCTCAACTCCCCTGCTGGTGGGGGCTTTCGACCTTTCAAGATATCTCTGACATCGTAGCCTGGCGGTGGTATGCACCCTTCCCAGGACTCATCCCAAACCTGCTGACCTATACCGGAGATGTACCATCCGCTGTTGGGCTCTGAGACTATGCTTGTGGTTTGTGTCTTCGATAATCTAACTGGAGTACCCTTAGCAAAACATTACACCTACTCCTTCAAGCGTCAGATGCTTACGAGCGAGAAAGTAGCTGAGCCAGACAAGATCATCTTCTGCGACCTCAGAACGAAAGTTGGCAATGTGTATGAAGAATGGTAATCCACACAGCGCACAGAAGGCTTCTTCTGAAGGCCCCAGGCTGGACATTGTAATTCAACATGACGAGGTTGATGGTGGAAGTCCTGACTTCGTAATGGGTGTTTTGGAGCACAGTGAAAGAGAGGATAAATTAATATCGTACATGACTCCGCGAGCAGGCCGGAAGTGGCAAGCCAGTAGAAAGTATCGCCACCTCAGAGGTTCAAGGATTGTGTTATTGCTGACAAGCATAACACGAGAAGGAAAGCGACCTAGTAAACATCTGAAGAGAATTCTTAGGAACGAGAAAAGGTCCTCATTGGACCGTACCGACTGAGATCCACGGAAAAGCCCCCCAACATTCGGGTATCAGTCAAAAGGCCCAGAGAAGCTATACGCTGTTGGCGGACGGAACGTGTCTATCAAAGATACATGATGTCATTAAGAATCACTGACATGGTGTAAAGCCAATGCGAGACAGGCTTTGTTGGTAAACACGTGGTGAGGACTCTTTGTATGCATCAAGAATGGGCAAGGAAAGCAATACAATCATAGTGACATTGCACCGCAGCCAAAGAAAGAGATTGCATCTCTGCATGATGATGCACTGCACTGTTCTTCACCGAGGACTCGCGAAGTTATTTGTGGAACTTTGGGGATGTCCAAAAGTTGAATATAAATGTGTATAGGTACCCAATCGTTCTTATTCCAATTTTACAAACAGCAGGATTACATCAAGCGTGACCTAAAACTGAGCACTAGCAATCAAAACGGTTAGCGTATCCTACCTTATGCACGATGCCATTATTATTACAATATACAATACTACCTTAAAGAAGGTACTTTAAAGTATTTATGATGCGCTGGTTTGATCCAATGCTCCCAGACATCAACGAATCTATAAAGTAATTCAAATTACGTACGGAGTATTCAAATGCAAACAAAATTGCATGCCCTTGGCCTTGATTTGAAGCTCATGCCTTTCCCTCGGTATTATGTATAATGCAATTCGTTGCGCTTCAAGTCTCATGTACTCTCCTACGCTGTCGTCCTTGTACATCATCGTCGCAAAATCCAAAGGCGCAACTGCGCTTGCGAGCTTCTCCGTACTAGCGCCTGCGGTAGTTCATCATAGTCATTTTTTTCATGCATGGCTAGAACTCTGCATCTTGAAGCTTGGCTATTGATGCGGGGTGCATACCATTGAGCGTCATGAACATGTCTCTCAATCTTCTCGACGGACAGCATCTGACATAAATATAAATAGGGGGGTTTGTCAGTTAGCAACTTTGTTACTCATATTAACAACTTTTCTCTTGCTTACCATTGAAAGATATTGAAAGCAAATCAACCCTTCACCAACCTTCAAAATGATTACTGTTTGCTCACTTCTCCTCTTCGTCCTGTCTGGCGCCATCGTTCAAGCGACCAACACTCTCACAGCCGCGGGTGTGCCAACATCACTCCCAGCCGACGCCACAGCAGTAACAGCCGTGTCGGCCATCCTTGCCAGTGCCACACTAACACCTAATCTAGGAAATCCGGCTAATCTTTCGAATTACCCATCGTGTTCAGTGAGTCTCGATCTTTTTTTGGGACGAGGCGGAGAATAAAGCTAATTTGGTGTCGCGAGTAGCAAACTTGCTCTAATGAGGTTCTGCCACAAGTCGAGTGCGATGTGAATGATATTACTTGCCTTTGTGGTCCCATGTCTCGGGCTATGGTTGCAGCATGCGAGGAGGTAGCATGCAGTGCCAGTGATTTATCGAGTGCGTTGCCCACTGACACTCTGATGTCACGCGCTGCCCCCCCACATCTCATACTGCGATCTATCGTGTCCTAACATTGAGCCCGTAGCGGTGTTTCTCCTCGCCCAGGAGCTCTGCGGCCCTATCTATAGTGAATCCCCAGCGCTGAGCTCGTCCGTCTCATCTGCAATCGCCTCTGCCACTGCCGCTGCCGCCGCTGCCGTGGCGTCGAAAGATCCGACCAACATCGCAAGCTTACCTCCATGCGCTGTACGTTTTACCCCCCCTTTGATTCAAATCGATCAGGCCCCGGAAAAAAAATGATATATCGGACCAGCTGACTCGACCTTCCCCAAATAGCAAAGCTGTGTCAACGAAGCTCTAGCCGTATCTGGCTGCGGAAGCGTATCGAACCGCAAGTGCGTATGCCAGACGTCAAAATTCAACGACAACGTGGGCCCGTGTGAGATAGCGAACTGCAGTGCTGCAGATTTACAAGGTATTGTCTTTCCCCCTTGCTCATTTCCTTTTCGCAGAAAGACGGTTAGAGACTAAATCATTACATGAAGTCGCCGAATATCTCGCCTACGAACTTTGCAACCCCGTCGGTGGCATTAAAAACGCGACCAATATGTCCATCAGCCCAAGTACGCCCACGCCGTCCCCATTCACCGGGGATGCAGCTGGAAATGTGCCGGAGCATCTCGGCTGGGTCCTTGTGGCTTTGTTTGGAGCGCTGATGGGTTCGGCCGTGCTGCTCTCGTAATCTTCGTTATGATGCAATGCAACACATTCGGGGATGGCATGCATAAAAAAGAAAAGCCCTACTTGCGCAAAAAACGGAAGAAGAGTCGAAAACGACAGACACAACATCTGCGACAGAAATTATCGAGCTTTGTAATTCTAAACATCACTCTTTCAGAAAAAGAATATTAATATAAAACACGTCACATACACACCGCATTTCTAGCCAAACCCAGTGCTCTACTCTCTCTACTCACCCACTCCCTACACCACAATACCAGAACCCATGTCAACCATACCTGCTCCTACATTCTAGTCAAATCACACTCTCCCCTTCTCACCATCCTCTCCCCTCCTCTCTCTCCCCTCTTCCCAATCCTCTACCCCATACCCTCAACTTAACAACAGCCATGAGCCACCATTCTCATTCTCAATCTTACATACAAAATCAACAAAAAGAAAAGAAAAGTCGACAAACCTAACTTTCCAAACGCCAAGACCGCCACATCAAAAAAACGCGCTATGATTTTCCAAGAACAGACATATACATTAGAAACAAAAAGGTATATCCCACCATCTCATTCCAACACCCTTCAGAGAATATCGAGAGAGAATCATACTTCAAACATCCTACTTGTAAGCAGAAGGATATATACGGGCTGTATCTTAGACTAGATACGAGAGGGTTGGGCGGCTCGGGGGGTGTAGTAGGTAGGAAAGGATGGGAGAAGAATGGCGTTGGGGGGGGGGAGGGTTCGGGTTATTAGTGGCTGCAGTAGGGGGGGAAGAAAGGAGGGGGTAGGATTGGGAAGAGGGGGGGGGGGGGAAGAAGATGCTCGGTAGGATATTTGTAAGTCTATAGAATTTTGTTGTTGAGAAGGTACGCTTACCTTATTAATATGATCTTGCTGTATATATAGATGGAAGGAGAGTAGAGTACTAGCAATCTTTCAGATAAACATATTGTAATATATAGCCACTTATTTCAACTACATTACACCAAGGTATCATTATCATCATTTATCAAGGTCCTTCATTCGTAGAGACTCTGAGAGTAATGGCCGACAAGAGATTAGTAATAGGATTTAGATATGTGGGGAAAAGGGTGTGCGGTTGTGATAGGCCTGTGTTTTGGGATGTTTTATTTTTCTGGGTGGAGGGGGAGAAGAACAGGCGGGGGAGGGAGAGGGGTTTTTTTTAGAAGCGGTGAGATGTGATCGTGGTTGGGGTGAGCAAGCGTAGAGTACATTGCTGATTTTAAATGGGTCATTCGTTCGGTTTGGTGGTATCGAGGGAAAGGGCGCCAATTATGTATTTCTGTTTGAATGCATTCATGCTTCGTCTTGAAAATACTATCGTTTGGCGACAGCCAGTAGTTGCGGCCGTCAGACTGTAATGCGGCATTGAAGGGGTTGGAGACTGCTCTGACTCTGTTCCCGACCGATCCAATCCGCAGCCCGTATTCCACGGCCATCTTTTTACAATCAAGCCAGCCAGCATTGACGTAGAAGTTCCTTGTCGGAGCACATTGTGGCAGCATCAATGAAGCCCTTTGCTACTTGAGTGACAGTGGGCAACGGTCCTAGGACTGACTGATAATTGAAATCCACATGATACACCCGAAGCTGGAGATAATCGTGAACGGGATCGCTGGAAAAGTGATTGCTGCCAATAACGGTGTCCTGATAGAGGGACGCTCCGAGGGCGATTGTGACGAGAGACTTTTGGCGATTCAATGATTTGCTATCAGCATACCGATCTAGAACTTTGCATGCAGTGCCCCTGACTAAGTAATCCACTGGTAGGTAAGTTTCAGTCAGATTAGTAGTCGGCAGATTCCGCAGATGCAGCGTTCGAAGATTTGGCAGCCTACGGGATATCCTCTCAAGATTCTGCTGGCAGTCAGCTCCAATTTGCCAAGTAGGTGTTATGTTACCATCTTTACCTGTGGATAAGCTGTGGCCGATTTGCATGAGGCGGGTGGCCCCCACCGTATGCACAGGCCTAAAGCGGTCAATTCAGGACATTTTTGGGAGACAAGATTGAGATTATTGCTATTCAAAAACAAGGCAGTGTCCGTATTTGTCCCCTTTCTTGGCCCGCTTCTTTCGTCCCATACCAGTGTCTGTAGGGTTTTGCCATGCATCTCCAAGATTGGCCCCTTGTTTAATGCTCGTCTTTGCCCTTCTATGAGTAGTCTTAGGTGTTTGAGACCGGTAAAAGAAGTCAAAAAGACAGTTAGATTTTGCGCAAACGCCGGATTCTCTTCTTCATGCCTTAAAGAAAAGGACGCCAACTTGAACGCACTGAGTGTCGAAGCATCTCTGCCGACGAGCACTGTAAGTGCCTCATTCAAGCCGGAGCAAGACTTCAATTCTAAGGCGGTCAAGATCTTGATGTCGATCTGGAAACCGAGTACCCCTCGCCCGACAATATCTGCGATGTTTAGACCGCTCAATTCTAGGCTTTTTAGTGATAACATCTCCATCTCTGGCTCGCTTGCCAATAATGTCTCCTTCGCCGTCCCTGCAAATGAGATGGGAAGTTTATGATTTAGACGATCTTGGATCGAACATCGTGCTATCTTGCTCAAAACGCCAAGACCGAGGTTCTTCAAAGTATTGCGGTTTTGCATTATGATTCCATAAGGCCATTCGCAGTTCTGATCGATGTTGAGATCGCTGATGACCAGCGACTGTAGCCCTTCGACCATCAGGCCAGAGATACTCTGCGGTTCCTCATACTGGGGGATATTCAATTCACGCAATGCAGCGCTCTGATGCTTGAAAAGAAGCGCAAGCGTGCTGACTTCGAGTGAGCAAATGTGACGGTGGCTATGACCGACCATTAGTTTCTATATGAGAATAAGGGCATCTGACGCAGGTACATAAAGTGTTTGAGCTGGTTGTCCGGAATTCGCCTAAGAAGTAAGCGAATCATAACATTCAGAGCTTTCGAGAACGAAGCTTGTGGGAGGCGATATAAACTGGCAAGCTCTTCGCTTGTCGTACGTTCATTCACATTGTCTTTTGTACTATCTTTGGATGGCTGTTGTTGAATTGCGATACATATGCTGGTAGTGAATTTCAAACCACTGCCTGCAGAAGAGATGAGGTTCTCGAGGGAAGCCAGACGGGACCATTGAATTGGGACTTTAATCACCACACTGTCATAAAGACTTGCTAGGAACGCTTCGTCCAAAGTCTTGCATGTGCGAGATACGCTATTGACGTCCCGAGTGCAAAGCTACGAACTGACCTTAGCAACGGCTTTGCACCGAAGACACTGACATCTGCAAAACTTACATAACGGCCAATGAGGCTATGGACTTCTGGTGGAATAGTCGTCAATGATGGTGACATAATGGAAGATTGCCGTCTTACATTCCTCTTTGTCAAGACAGAAATGTTTTGGGAATGATGAAGCTGAGATAATTTGAGGTCGAAATCGGTGTTCAAGTGATCAAGAAAGTGTGCTGACTCGGTGAAGGTCTATTGTCTACTGTAGGGTTGGATTGACGGATAAAGAATCCTAAAATCAAAAAATACAGCTAAAAGGTAGCAAACAGCTAGCTCTATTCAAGGTGCAAAATTAGCGTCTTAATAAGGTACCTAGGTATACCGTATGTGAGTTTTGAGGAAAGTGAATCAATACGGTATTAAATGATTGGCTGACTTCCCGCCGCCAATACGGGAGCTTCTCTGGTCACCATGCCTCCATGCCCCAGAATCAGAGTATGTCTCCTCCTCCTCCTCCTTCTTCTTCCTCTAGCGAATATCTGACACTAAATCAAACCCCTCTACAAAGACAATCTCCCACACCTACTAATCCATTCCAGGAAGAGGATTACAATCGAAGCACGCTTCGTCACAGAATTCTTTACCCAGCTCGGCGAGGTAATTGAAACCTCGATGATACGGGTATGAGCAGAGCCAAAGACGAAATAAATCTGCAAACAGTCAAATTCGACCATGAAACTTCTCTACAAACCAAAGCAGCCCACAGTCAACGCACAACAAAGACTCAGTGTCCGGCCCTGTTGCGGACCCTTGGTCTGGCCTGGGGATGGATATAAGGAATCAAGAACCCCGCCTCGAGCAAACATTTCCGTACTCATTCATGACAGTCCCAACCGATCCCATAGACAAGGAACCCACCTCATTCTCTAAGCCGTGAAAACATGATTACCAAGCTTGAAGAAATTGAGACTCCCATCTCCAACGCAGTCACATCTTCAGTCACTTCGGGGAGCAAAAAAATCTCACCGTTTAGCCCACCAAATGAGAAAGTCCTACCTCTGCAGCAGCAGCTCCTATTGGCATTGCACAAAGGGTATACACACACACAGACACACTCACTCGCTCATTCACACACACATAGATCGAGGCAAATTAAAGACAAGAGTATTGAGATTGATATCGAGCAATAGCCCAAGATCTCCAACGGCTGAAAGGAGATAGAACCGAACCGCTCAGAACCTCGTAATATCCCTCCCAAAAGCCCAATTCAGGAACCTAAACAAACCCCCAACCACCATCAGTCCCCAATTTCACCAAAACAAGAAACGAAGGAAAAAAGAAAAGAAAAGAAAAGAGATAAGAAAAACATACCAATAAACAACCACAAGCACCTTATTCCTCCAACTAACACTCATCGTCAAATACGCCCCCCTCCAAACCACCCACGCCACCCGCCCACTCACCCTCCCCAACCCCCCACCGTTCCCCACCTGCACCACCCCCTTCCCGCCCCCCAAAAACGTCATGATCCCCAGATTCCGAAACGCAAACCCCCTCCCCCGCTCCAAATCCCCCCGATTCAACCTATTGCTCAACCACAGCGCCTGCTGGGACGCCGTCTGCGCGGTGGCCGGGAGGTGGGCGTCGCGGATGGTGGCGTTGTCGCCGAGGGCGAAGACGTTGGGGAGGGGGATGGAGGAGCGGGGGGAGGAGGGGGAGGGTTTGGTGAAGAGTTGGATGCGGAGACGGTCGTCGACGATGATGGCGCCGGTTTTGGGGTGTTTTTCTATCATCCACTCGGTTGTGCTCGGGGTCGGGTGCGGGTTTTGAGGGGGTGGAGGGGTCGTGCTGGGGGATAGGGAAGGGGAAGGGAGGGCGTATGTTTTGGCGAGGGCTTTTTGCACAAAGGGGTTCGACATGTTGCCCGTGCTCCAGACGCAGAGACCGATACCCACGTCACCTTCTTCTTTCGTAGAGAGGGTATAACAGCCCTTTGCGTCAGCCTTATCGTCGCCATCTCCCTCAGAGGAGGAATCAGCGCCTGTTGGGAGACCGGGCCGTAATTCCTGCACGTGGTGGGATGTTTTGACGCAGACGCCTCTTCGGCGAAAGACCTCCATGGCATACTTGCCGAGTTTTTCATCAAACATGCTGAGGACCTGCTCCGCGACGTCGTAGACCGCAATCTGCACTTTCGGCGCCAGGGCCGGGTAGAGCTTGCTGAGATCTTGGTGGACCAGATCGCTGAGTTCGGCGGCGAATTCCATTCCCGTGGGGCCGCCCCCGACGATTGCGAAGCGCAGGAGCTGGGCACGGAGGTTGTCGCTCGTGGTTGGTAGGCTGGCAATCTCGAAGCATTCGAGGACTCGCTTTCGTATGCGTCGGGCGTCTCCGACATCTTTCATGAAGAAGGCGTGGTCCTTGACCCCTTTCGTCCCAAAAGTCTGGGAGTAGCAACCGACTGTGACGACCAATTTATCGTATGAGATATTGAATTTCTTGCCCTCTTTCCGCAACCCTTTCTCCTCTGATCTCATCTCCCAAGTGCTGTGATCTTGACGCCTATCCTCTGCTATAGCTTTACCCCGCTGTGGGTCCACCACACTTTCTTCCACCGTGAGCATCTTTCGTCCAAAATCCACATCATCTGCCCAGCCTTGCACGAACTCAACATTCGGTTTCCGTTTCGAGCGCACAGGCTCCAGAGCCGTACGAAACTCAAGGGTTCCCGTCGCCGTGGAAGTGAGAAGGGGAGTGAAGACGAAATAGGAGCGGGGGCTTATGACGAGGGTCTGATATTTGGCCGAGAGGCGTTGGGAGAGGATATAACCTGTACGCCAATTGTTAGCAGAAAAGGGTTTCTTGCACAGTCAAGCGTCAACATGCCGGCCCAACCAGAGCCGAGGATGATTATGCGCTCGCGATCGCCTTTCTCCGCATCGAGAGCGTCCAGGCCAACTGTAGCTCTCATACGGAACGACTGTGAAAAGCAACGTGTCGATGCAAGCGACCTGTAAGACATGCTATCAATTAAGCCGGTAGGAAGTCGCCGGATTAGGCGCAGAGACACCATTGCTGTCGTATGAATGAAGCAATCCAGGGCACAGTGACAAGGAAACTTCAATTACAGTATAAACATGAAGATGAGAAGGAGGAAGTTCGGCATTGGAACAAATAAGGACCTTTCAAATTAGAATCTCCACTTCGAGAAACTCTGACGATCTCCCGAAGCCCGACCAATTTTTGACAATGGTTTGGGAAAATTCCGAGAGAGAGAAAGGGGGAGAATAGGAAGGGGTCATGAGGAGTAATCAGATTCATACAGCAAGAGACATTATTCATCAACGCCGCGCTTACTCTCCCTGCCCAAGCTCTTGTTCGGCTTCCGAAACGTGCCGTCGAACGAAAATCTCAAACCACCTCCTCAGGCCTCTCAGTATCCGCGACAACAGGAACGTTGAGTCCACGATCGGGGCTCTGCAACACCAATTGTTCATGCCGCCTTGCTTTGAAGAAATCACTAACCGCCCGGATGAGTATAAACCATCCCACAATCATCAATGCGTATGCTAGCCAATCGCTGTTTGTTACACTAGTCGTACCAGTCGCTGCCGCTTGTTGAGAAGACTCCGCAATAGCTGCGGCTGCCGCAGCAGCAGCGCTGTCAGAAATAGTATTGGGGTCAAAGTCATGACTGTTTGGATCCTGCGGTGCTGTGTATGCCGGATCTTGACCATTCGTAGGAGAAGGTGCTGTAGATCTGCCACTACGCATATAAAATCCGTATTGAACCAATGTGATCCCCAAACCAGCCTTGGAGCCGTTCTTCGCAGCGTGTGTGGTGTGGAGGAGATAGGTGAGCAGGAAACCGACGAGGGTGAAGGACATGCTGATCATAGCATTCCATACAAAGCTGAAGAGGGAACCGACCGGAAGGCCGTCGACGTACACTTCGTCACTAGATGCAAGATGACCAGGAGCTAGAATAGTAGTTTCCCAATAAGGGGGTGTAGCGTCCGCAGCGGCGGCTTCGTAAGACTAGAACGTAATTAGCACAAGACCTGGAAAAATACACGTCGCCGTCTGGGTGCTTACCGGTGGTTGTTCCTCTATCTTCTCGCCGCGCTCTGGCTTTGCACTCAAGTTTGCAAACACACCGTCATTGGAATGGGAGAAGGCGGAGAATGGTGCAGCGGCTGTGATGGGCCTGGCAGGAACATTGGACGAGACTGGAGGTGCTACGACGGGAAGTCTTGTGACAGCTCCTGGCAAATTCGGTCCGTCGCCGTTGTTTACAGCTCGCTGCTCGGAATTAGATCCATGGGTATTGGCCCGCATGAGGCGCTGGCGGTCGTCTCCAAAATCATGTCCATCATCATCTGAATCTGAACCGTCATCGAAAGTATCCGCCAGGGTTCTCTCGGCTTCTGTTGTTATAGGGTCTTCGGAGAGTAGGTGTCTGGATGATGGAGATGACGCTCGGGAGCGGAATGAAGGCGGTGGAGAAGAAGGAATGGTCTCTAGATCTGAGGATCTCTGAGGGTTGCCTTGGGAGTCTTCATCATCGATTGCGGATACCTTGGTCGATGAGTGTCAGCTACGGCCTTGACAGAGATGGCGAAAGCACAGGGGCACGCTGTCGCACGAAGCTTACCCTTTCGTACTTCTGTGAGCTCATCGTGAGACTCACTCAAGCCGTGTCTACCAGTCAAAAGACAAGTGAGAGCTGAGATATAAGTATAGGATACTGTAAATGGCTCAAATTGATCTGGTCGTTGTAGCGTGTTGATGAGATGTGGGTTCAAGGTTTCCAGGAGGTTCGTTTGTTCAGCGGGCGAAGTCAAATGGTCATCATTTAATCCCGGCGCCACCCCAAGAAAAAGCTTGGCAAAACCATCAACCCCGAATACGACTTCCGCTCTATTTGTAACCGCAGCCACCTGCTCTGTTGTTCACCGTGACAATGGCAAAGTCCGTAAGAGCCTCCTTTGTTTTGGAATCTATCTGACAGTACTGAAAGAATCGCTTGATAGATTGTATACAAACACTACCAACGCATCATCGCCCAATGGCCCGTTGACCTCCTCCGTCCCGAAGTCTCTTTCCAAAAAATCATACAGCGCCGAATAGATACACGGCTTAAGCCTGCAACTACAGCCCCAGAAGATAACATCATATCAAACCAAGCTCAGGTATCAGTACCGACAAAGGTAGCGTTTGATGAGAAAGGCGAGCTGGAGCAGGTCAATGTGCTCTATTCCTTTCTGGAAAATCGATATACAAAGACGGTATGGATTCGCTGCCCACTTGACAGGGTAAAATTACTGACGAATGGTGATAATAGTATCCCTTGTCTGAGAAGATGATGAGACCGGCTTCAAATCCAAATTACTACGATCGACTATTGAAGGAGCTTGATGAGGCGCCAAGGAGGTCTTGGTTCAAGAGCATGGTGAATAGGTGGAAGGGTGCTCTTCGTTTTTCTTAGGATGCTCGATGCGAAAAGAGCGCTATGGTTTATACCGGGAGGGACCTATGTGGCGTTAACAGGTTGAATCAACTGGACTCATGATTAACTGGCATGGCGATGGCGATGGCGACCTTGGTCAAGCATACGGTGCCTATTGTACATATCTTGAATATTGAATGAAAACACGATCCTAGTATTCCGTTTTCGTGGAAATGACAGCATGAGCATTTGTCTTCGAAAATTTGATCGGCGCAGTCTTTGGACCCTTGGTTCATCAGAAGCCTTTACAATGAATATATATTACTATTGCAAGGCTAGTGCATCAAGGAAAGTTCGTCCGAGCCTCTGACTCGGATCTGAAAGGAACAAAATCCCTCGACCATAGAGATACCAGTACAGGAATAGAGATGGCCCGAAGTCCTTGCTCCCGACTCATTGAGAACCAGCCCACCTCAACCCCAGCCGCGAGTTGGCACAGCCAGCAAGACAGCGTCAGAACTCATTGCCGAAGCCTAGCCTATAGCGTACTAAGTACACTCGGAATTGTCCAACTGCTTATAATAAATCTTTGGATTGTTCCAGCCAGCGTTCATGTTGTTGATATCAAAGTGTCCCTGGGTCTGCCCATTGACATTCATCATCGAACAATCGGGGCAATGGTTCACGATTACAACTTTTATCTCCGATGGCCCCGTTTGCACTACAGGCCCACTGGGAACGCTGCGCCAGAAATGGTGAGCAATGCACAAAGAATGGAGGTGTAGATGAATATGACTTACGCGCAACTACTGCTGCTTGGATCGCAGTATGGCGTCCCAGAAGATATGAGACTATAGCAAGTTCCGCAGACAGAGCAATCGTTCGGTCCAAGTCCTACTACCGCCGCTGCCCAAACACCGGCGGGCAGCGGGTCCGGGCCCGAGGTGGTAGGATAGAGAGGAGTCGGGGCGCTGCAAACACCGCCATTGATAGTGCAAGCACTTTGTTGACCTGAAGGTTCTGTGTCTTGCTACAGTCGGAGATCAAAGGTGAGCTTCTTTTCAAAAAGGGAAATTCAGGCCTGGCTTTGGGCAGGGAAGACATGGACTAACAGTGGCAAAGCCGACTTGGTAACCAGCGGGAACATTGAGATTTGGAGTAATTTGGCCGGTTGCTAGATTGGTCGTCGATCCGTTGGTATATAGAGCGGCTGCTTGGGCTACAGGTTTGGCTGTTGATAAAGTGCTGAGACCTCCAAGGGCCAGGGCGGTGAAGAAAGTGAAGCTGAACATGACGAATTATTGATGTATGAATTAATGAAAAATGAAGCGGAAGCCGGTTCTGCCTGTGGGTATAAAGGTAGGAAATGAAGAGGTAATGAAGTATGGAGGTCTTCTCGATGTGGACGAGGACTCATCCTTATAGTTCTCTCATACAGGATGAATACTTATTCTTGGAGTTGAAATCCTGATTATCTGTGACCCGTGTTACTATGTTTTGGAGTAAGAGTTACAGAATCTCCATGCCGTGTCTTCACATATTGTCAGAGACTCTTGTCCCTTCTTGCTTAGGCGGCTCCAGTCGCGGCCTACTGACATGGGAAGAGTTCGCATTAAAGCTGATGAGATCGGCGATGAGATTATAGGTTCGGTCTCAGCATATGAGGAGTGCAGCCACTACTTCACGGTAGGGCGGAACACACTCGATCCCTAACCCGATCAAAGGAGTGTTTCCATGAATACAACGGTTAAAGCGGCAGTTCCGGGTTCCGCTAGGCTCTAGCACATGCACTGGAAGTACTCGTAGAAGAATCGTTCAATACTGTTGTATTTGACACATTTTCGTCTCGAAAGATGCTGTACGGGTTGATGAGCCAGTCCATCCTCAAGTCTGTACCTACCACCGACACAGAAGCATATCAAACTTCAACGCATTATACATAGACACGGCACGCTGGTTAAGGAATGGATGCATCGACGTGGGATTGCAACAGGGAACGTCTCCCGTGGAGCACGTTTGAGATTGCGGGACGGATTTTGCGATCTGTGAAAGCCTTGGACGGACAGACGCGCGACTCAGAACGGGTCGTCCTCCTGCAAGTGGTTTTGGCCCCTTGTGTAACACCGTACCGACAGTACTGTATCTTAAGGCGACTGGGTTGAGACCGTGACGGTCGCAGCATTGAAAGTCCTATTGGCGCGAAACCGAGCGAAGCGCAAACTTCTCTCCACAAGAGGTGGCGCTTAACAGGTTTGAGAGCTGAGCACCTAAATTTTGAAGTCTCTCCTCCCTCCTTGTTTTGTTAGTGGTTTTGAAAATGCCCGCAAGTTCACGGTGTGATGAAAAATGGTGCTCCCCAAGACCATTCCTAGTTTCATTTCATAGGCGGGTTGAGCTTGGCCTTCGGGTTTCTATCGGATTTGATGCACCTCGGGACTAGCATTTGCGGAGCGGCTCGGGATGTCTCGAATGTACCTATGCACCATGCAGCAATCTGATGGGATGCTAAGGAAGATCAACTTAGCACTGTAAGCCGTGATTTCTACGATCTTGGACTTTCTCTCGTTCTATGTGAACTGGAGATGTTATTATTGTGTCACCGCGGGCCGGGGCAAAACTTGGAGCTTGGACCATTGGCCTTTGCTGACGAGCGACGGTTGGTCCCGCAAACTGGCTCCGCAGCGTTACTCGTGCTTGGGCCAATTTACCTGGGTGAGTAGAGGTCCAGATATCTCAATCTCAATTCAGTGAGGTGGAAGGTGACATCAGCTCGAGCACGCTTTCTCATCGAGTATAATATTGGATCATGATCGCTGATGCCTTTCTCACGGACTATAAGAGGGCTGATCTGTACACCTTGGACTTTGGAGCGGAGAACCAAGATAGAAAACTTTGAGACATGGATGGGTTGCAGTATGAACTTGTTGTTATGAAATCATGTTGCCAAGAGCCGAGAGTGAGGTGTCTGTAGGTTCGCCCACAAGTACGAGTAGGAAGATTGAAGTGGAATAATGATGTAGTAGTCATCATGCTTCATATCTTGAGTGCTTGTTTTTGTTTTGTCTTCCCTCAGTCCCAAAGCTTCCTCGGCCATACCTTTTGAATTTTACATCAAACATCTGATCCTGAGCGCTTTGATAGTGATGCGAAATATACCTTAATAATAATAATGAAGAATTGATGAGGGTCGAGTCGATGGTCGACTGCAATCGAAAGGATTTAGGGTCGGGAGATGGCATGCTCCGTACTACCTTGAGCACTCGATACGCTCGACAGCATCGTAACCTCGCTCGAATTGCCACCACGGACGCAGATGCCAAGTTTTGAGCATCTTTAACGAGAATCGTCGCTTAAAGTAATCGTCGCGACGTCGATGAGGCTCCCTGACTAAGCAACATCAACTTTTCTTGATTGGTCCGATCGCCAATCCTAGTGTCCTTAAGTAGTGCTGCCCACCTGCCGTCCCTTTAACCCTCCATCGGTCTTAAGAAAAAGTTCCTTAAGATCGACTATCAACCAGTCAAATCTAGCCCAAACAAAAGAATCAAATCTTCGATCCAATCGATCAATTATTAAAGTACTTTAGACTAAAGTACGGAGTACTACTACCTTATGCCTGATCCCGCTGGATGCATGCCTCAATCAAGTACGGAGCACCTTCCGCCGCGGCAAGTTTTAAAAATCTCCAGCTTCCAAAAAGCTTCAAAGATTCCTCCAGCTAATTTTCTTCAGATTCTCTATACACTCTACATCCTTCCCATTTTCGGCTATCAACCAAGCCCATCCAATTCACCAGAAAATCCAATCCACCCTTTTCCTTTGTCCACCCGTCCAGAGCCGAGACGACACTTCATCAGCATCCAAAGATATCCCTTCTCCATGACCCCCCGGGAGCCTCTTCCTCCCGCCTTAAATACCTTCTCTTGCCTTCGCCACCCATCCGACCTCGCCGGGGAGATGGCTATACCTCCCAAAGAGCAATCAACGACACTTTGATCGCTTTGCGAGACACACGAGGAAGTGCAGCGAAGCAAAATAGTGGTTTGTCCTGTTTCATCCGTCAAGCAAACCAGGCAAAGACAAAGGGGTTTGGCTTCGATCCCAAATGCTCCTCCAGCAGCCCAAATATTTGGATCGCCAGATTTCCGATTCCTCGGACCTACCTCGCCCGGCGAAAAGAGCCAAACTTGCACAGACAGGACAAGGCGAGGCAACGCGCGATCGTGCTGGGGCAGAGACGTGGTTCAACAACACCAACAATAATGCCTGCGGCACGATAGATGCGCTGTATGTTGATGGTGAGCCACGCTTGTAGGCTCCAATGGTCAAGCCGCTTTCTTACCTGCTGCTAGATGACCCGCCGTTCTATCTCGACCAAAATACCTGCTCTGGGGCCGGTAGTGCCTGCGCTGTGCATTCTAGTGGATCTTCGTTCAATCCTTCAAACCTCGGCCAGCCCACTGCTCCAACGATTTCTCTACTCGCCCAAATGGAAGCTAATGAAAGTAACACCGAGGACTTTCGCGGCGTGATTGACGACTTGACGATACAAAACAAAAGACTTAGAAGGAAGCTGAAGCAATACGAAAGACTACATTGTTCTCATCTGCAGGAAGAAAAATTATTTGAAGTCCGGATCCACGGACTGGCCGCTCATCGCAAGCGCGATTTGGAGGAGATTTTGCGAAACTTTGTGTCCAGTAGTGAAGATCTGCCCGAAACATCTCTCTTCAATCTTGAGAGTTTCAAAGCCTCTACTCCAGCTTTGAAGAATCCCAACCCGTCATCGTCTTCAACTTATTCAAAGGGTTCTAAACCCATTGATTCCGCGTATGAGTCCATGTCAGGTCAGACAGGAGTCTCGCAAAAGCAGTCGCAAGACCATTCACAAAAGAACAGGCAGGCTCAGTCCAATTCAAGACAGCAGACTGTGAATTCATACCTCCATGACATCCCAGAAAGCTTGTTGCCAAAGCATTCGCTCCCAATGTCTGAGAAGGCCAAAAGTAAATTAGTGGTCAGAAGACTTGAGCAGATTTTCACTGGCAAAAGGGCAGTAGGCCGATACAGTCAGTCTCATCAGCAGCAAAAAGTGTCGCAATCAGCTGCCCAAGCGGATAGAATGAGACTAGAAAGTCGAGGGCACAAATATAGACCAAACCAAGATGGAACCAGAGAGGCTCATATCCTACCTAGTGATGCGGAGTTGAAAGTAGATTCTCTCAGTGAGGCTAATTTAGCCGCTCAACAATCGCAACAGACCATCGAGGGTCGCGGACGAAGACCGGTGAAAGAAGGCATGCGAGAGGCTCGCATTCATTTGCGCTGCGCGGGATCACAGCTTGACTCTTTAAGTGAAACAAATATGACTGGTCAGCAATCACGTCAAAGTACTGACGAGGAGGACTCCAGGTCCCGAGATGCGCGGGCAAGTCGTGGTGTAACGCCAGATCAACGACCTACACGACCCCTTGATTTGGACCTACATCGAGCGCAGGTGCCATCGGACAACATTGAGTATATTCGGCACCTGGGACTTGCATCACCAGGAGTCAGCTTGGATGTGAGCCCAGACCCGGATGACGGATGGGTATTCCTCAATCTGCTAACAAGCATGGCGCAATTGCACACGCTGAATGTGACTCCGGAATTTATCAGGAATGCCATTGCCTCTTTCAGCTCCAGTTTCGAACTCTCCACGGATGGGTCAAAGGTCAGATGGCAAGGGGGAACCGATGGAACACCGATGAGTGCCGATAGCGATGAAAGTGACGATACGGGAAATTGGAAGTCTACGAATACTAGTGTATCGAACAGTAAATACGGATTAATGGCAGACCTTCCAAGCAAAGTGGGCCCCGCGAGTCTGCCAAAGCCCAGCAGTGGCATTCCCATTCCCACCATTGGCTTTACCATAGGCTCAGAGATTGAAGCGAAAAGAAGACCTCTGGATTTGGAACAGCCCAATGATTCGGACAAGTTCCAGTACAAACCACTTTTCTTTCACGGCGCAGACTCTGAGGATGACGATGACGATGACTCAGCTCATGGGACTAAGTCAGTCTCATCATTTGATCCCATGGAAAGTGCTACCGGACTAAATTCAGGCTTGCACGGCCTCCGTGAATCAGTAGTGAAACTGCGAAAGCAAAACCGGAAGAATGGACCTATCATCTTTTACAACAAGGCAATATTCTGCACGGATCTAAGTGGGGATGCAACGGGTGCGATGCATGATGAGGCCGCTTATTGCCGTTACACGCAAGAGCCGATGGGTTGTCTTCAACATGCAGACCTCGAGATATGGGATGGAAGCAAAATTGATCATGTTCCAGATGAAGATGGTGTCACGTCAATGGATTTGGACGTCGACAGCACCGTTACAACGCGATCCGCCTTAGATCTCGAAGATTTGAAATCTTCGATCTCAGACCTCTCAAGTGCATCTCCGATTGACATGGAGGCCTCGGGGCTTGGCGGTATACAGCCCGAAGATAATTTCATGGTAAAAGTGCAGGTCCGCCATGAAGGGAGGAAGAGCCGAGGCTCACGCGCGCAATCACCCTTCCCGTCACATTCTCAGAGTCGACGTCTGCTTCATCGCATACCGCGAGCATATACAGACGCCTGTCGCGAAGCCAAGCAGATACCGCGCAGCCAACCCGATCGTAGTACCATCAAGAGTGAAATCATCTCGACTACCAAAACAGATATGCCCCCTTCGTCACTACCTTCGGCTTCGTACCTTCGCCTTCCATTTTCGTCATCGGAATCTAGAGATGGCGACACCAATGAGGACGAAGACAACGACGAAGATGAAGATGTCATTGTCAACTACTACAGCGAAAACCCCCGAGCTTCGATAAAGTCGTCCGTGGAAGATCTTGTCGATCCGAGGCCGGCGGATTTATTTCTTAGATCCTCGTCAGGGGAAAGTCAGGAATCGTGCATCCTTTCCACATCCCCTGGCTCTGATGACGATTCTTCGATTGATTTCCTGGCCAATGCCCGAGCGCTCGACCCTGACACCATCGCCGCTCAAGAAAGGGAGTTTGAGATTAATTCCCTTCAGCAGCCAGCTCGAACTGACCTGAAAGCTGCTAAGATTGCCAAGACAGCGAGCGATGTGGATAGCATGAGTGTCGATGGCGACGTCGAAGACGATTGATATTGAGATCAGAACGATGATTGCCTAACTGCTGATCTCCTATCAACAACCCCACCACTCGCTGCGCGCCTTCAGTTCCTGGACCACCCACATGGCCACGCCCTCTCTCCCCACCCCTCCCTGACACACAACCGAGACCGAACCTTTCAATATGACAACCTCTTCCGCATATTCAGCAAGACGGCTTGCGCATCAGCGATTCGGCCATTGCTAGATTTGTCACCGAACAGCAGAGTCTGTTGGCACAAGACCCGAAAGGCCAGGGCCAAGGAAACGAAAGAACAAGGATGATTTGTGAGGATGCCATTGATTTGATCATCCTCGCTATTTCTCTACACTGTTTGCAAAGGGTGAAGATGGTGATCGGAGGAGGGAAACACATGGCTGATTGTTTGAGTGATTTCCATGCGATGTCGTCCACCGGCAGTAACGAGGTAGAAGCGCCCCACACATTGGACTCGGCTGAATTGAAGGAGCGTTAAGCAGCCACTGCTTGGAGTACAACACAAGCGTTTCAGCACCTGCAGCTAAATTTTGAATTCAGCTAAGGAAGTCAACTCTCAAGAGCGCGCTTGGCACTCGTCACGCCAAGTACGACCCCTCTATCCAAGTTCTAAAGTAAACAAGTTCTATATATCCCTCCCTCCTTCTCTTTACCTAAGATATTCTCCTCCCCAATCCTATCTCCCCCCAACCACAACCACACCTACATCCATCCCCAAGCATACACAATCCCTCTCGACCACAATCAATCAAACAAACAAAACATCCACAAATCCCCCCCCCCAACCATCATCATGAACCCAGAACAAGGAGGCAATGCCGCCGGCGGGCAGGAAGATTATCTCGATAAGGGTGTGTTCCTCTTCCCTCCACCCTCCCCCCCCCCCCTCTTTCTCCCCCCCACAACTCGCTAACAACCCCCCTCTCCCCACCAGGCCTCGACGCCGCCGAGAAAAAATTCGGCCAAGGGAAAATCGATCCCGCGAAGCAGCGCGGCATGAACGAGAAAGTGACGGATAAGGCGAGGGGCTTGTTTGAGAAGGCTACTGGGTATGTACCTATGCTTGCGGCTCGTTTCCCCTTTTTTTTTTCTTGGTTTTTTGAGGGGGGGGTGGGTTGGGGGTGGTTGGGGGGAGGTGAGAGGAGGGGGTGAGGGGAGGGAGGGAAGGGTTGATAAGGGGCTGATTGATTTCCAGGAAACATGTTCCGGAGAAATTCTCGAATTAGGGCTAGACTTTGTCTGTCCTCTACGACTCACTTGGGATGCGCTTGCGAGATATCTATCTGGAGGGTGAGAGGGGGTTTCTTTGGGGGGGAAGGGGGAGGGCATAGCTGTTTTAGCTTTGAAACCGGGTTGGGGGGAAGGGGAATACATAAGATAGCATTAGGAGTGTGTTATACAAAGCAGATTTAAGAGATGTCGAGGTCGTTGTTTTGTTGTGTTGCGCGATTGATTGAGTGGGTTGCTACGCTAATCTCTGTTTATTCCAATTCCAAAACGCTAGTCCTGCGATCCGGATGGCATATTTCGCACTTTTCCCCAGGGTTTCAGGCACGCGTTCCCAATGCACTCGTCCATGTAGAAGTACATATATCCAAAGCTGGCACCTATTCCCTCACTCACTATACCGATCCTAACATCACTCCCACCTTCAAAGCCCCGTCCCCGTCTCCGTCTTCTAACTACCCTCTTCAACAGCACCCCCGGCTAACCCACCCAATCCCCCCAAACCACCCGCCCCCTCGAAAGCCCCTCACAGCAACCTCCCCACCCCCTCCCTCACAGCATCCTCCCCAACCCCTCCCTAACCCTGAACCCCACCCCCGTCTTCCTCCTAACCTCCTCAACCCCCACCCCCTCCGCAATCTCCACCAACTCCAACCCCTCCTCAAAATCGACATCGAAGACGCACAGATCCGTAATGATGCGGGACACGCACGCTTTCCCCGTCAAGGGGAAATCGCACTGGGGTAGGATCTTGGGGCGGCCGCGCTTGTCGACGTGTTCCATTGTGACGACGACTTTTGTGGCGGAGGGGTTGGAGACGAGGTCCATGGCGCCGCCGAAGCCTTTGATTTTGCCGGGGAGCATCCCTGTGGGGGTGGGGTGGGGTGGTGAGTTATGAATTGGGGAGGGGTGTGTATTCTACGGGAGGTTTTGTGGGGGGGGGGGTTTCAAGGGCAGGACTTACAGTTTGCGAGATCGCCTTTGGCGGAGACTTGCATGGCGCCGAGAATGGTAAGGTCGATCCTCCCGCTCCTGATCATGCCGAAGCTCTCGTCGCTGCCGAAACAGCTCGCACCGGGCAGCAGGGTGACGGTTTCTTTGCCCGCGTTGATCAGATCTGGATCTTCTTGGCCTCTTCTCGGATACGGTCCTAATCCTAGTATACCGTTTTCGGACTGCAGTGTGACTGATACGGAGGGGTCGACAAAACTGGGCGCGAGCATGGGCATTCCTATGCCTAGGTTGGCGTACATGCCGTTTTTGAATTCCTTCGCCGCTCTCCTGACGATCCTCTCCCTCTTCCCCGCCGTTTCCCCTTTCCCGAGAATTCCCATATCAGCGCCAGCGCCCTCATCCGGCGAGAAGTTGTACTTTTCAATCTTCTTCTCCGCCGTACTCTGAATGACCTTCTTGACATATATCCCCGGTAAATGTACAGCCGCCGGATCGATATCGCCAGGCTCAACAATGTGTTCTGCCTCGACAATCGTCTCTTTCGCATTCCGCCCCATCGCCCCGTTGAAGTTCGCTGCCGCGTAGCGGAACATGCAGTTTCCTAACCGGTCCGCTTTCCATGCTTTTACAAATGCGTAATCCCCGCGAATGGCTTCTTCCATTACGTAGCTCTTGCCATTGAACACCTTTACCTCCCGTGGCTCGCTATATGACTGTACTGAGCCGTCTGCGTTGTGTCGTAAAGGTAGCTCGCCCGTCTGTACGACAGTGCCGAACGCTGCCGGGGTATAGAAGGCCGGAATACCCGCCCCGCCGGCTCTACATCGTTCGGCAAGTGTGCCTTGGGGTGTCAATTCCATCTCGATCTCGCCTTTCAAGTACTGCTGTTCAAATAGCTTATTCTCACCCACGTAGCTAGCTATCATTTTGGAGATTTGTTTCGATTCAAGAAGGAGACCGAGACCTGAGCCTACAATGCCAGCGTTGTTGGAGACGGCGGTGAGGCCTTTGATTTGAGGGTTTGCGTGGACGGTGTTTATGAGTGTGTCGGGGACGCCGCAGAGGCCGAAGCCGCCTGCTAAGAGGGTGGTGTTGCCTTTCATATGTTCTAGTGCAGCTGAGGCGGAGGGAAGGACCTTGTTGATTTCTTTTCGGGAAAGGGTGGTGGAAAAGGTGCGAGTATGCAGGAGGGAGGACTGCGGAGAGCGATCAGCTTTGAAACCGCCAGAGAAGAACTCAGCACTTACCAGGCCCGAGGGAGCAGCTCCCCGTGAGCAGCTGGCTATTCTGGAGATCATGATGGTCGCGCAGGATTGCGAATAGCTTCACCGTACTGATTCGACCAGGCTGGAGGTCGAGGAGGATGTTCGACCTGCTGCGAGAGTCAATTGGATCTTACAAGGGTAGAAGAACATTGCAATTCGTTATTTGCTGTGCAGGAGAACAGCAATAGGTGTTCTGAACAGTAGTTTCATTATTTCTACCTGAACGATAAGTACAGTCCCTAGCTAGCTGTAGATATAAAGTTATTGATGATGGAGTCTCTCCGTCTCTCCCCGAAATTCGGATAGTGGAGCGGCAGACGCTCCCCGCAATTTGCGGCCCGCATACGGAAGTACATACCTACCATCGGGCCAAAAAGATTTTTCAAAACCTGAAATAAAATTTCAGTTTTATTTTAGTTTTATTTTAACTTTAATACGTACGAGGAAGACCCTTAAAATTTCTAGTAATTTTAAATAATATATTATATCTAAGCTTTTACTCTTTTATCTAGTATTAAACTTTAAATAATCGGACTTTTCTTTTACTATACGCGAGCTCTTATTTTATTATCTACTAAAATTTTAGTAGAAATCTTAAATTATTAAGATATATATTTTAGAAATAGATAAATCTATTCCTACTCCCTTTTTCTTTATTATTTTAAATTAAAATATCTTAAGATCGACCTTATACGGATTTAGATCTATATAAAACCTAGATTCTTAACCTATTCTCTTCTAATATCTTATATCTAAATATCGTAACTTAACTTCTTTAAGATTATTTTATACGTACTAGTATTAGAATACTAAAACGTTAATTTAAAGAATAGGATATATATAAGAGGGTTATATCTAAGAATACTAAAAAATTACGATTATATATACTTACTTTATTTTATTAATCTCTTAGTAATATAAATATTCTATAAATTCTTCGTATAAAAGGATTTTAAATTTAATCTCGATTTCTACCTTATATATATAAAGATCTTAATATTACTAGAAGGGTATCTATTTTTAATCGCGAAATAACTAATCGAGAGTTATTATTACTCGTATAAAAGTATTTTAATAAGGGTTAGATCTAGATCTATAGATATAGATTATTATATATATACTTTCGCGCGTAAAAATATAATACTTCTATATACGAGATTATTTCTTTATCTATTAATATTTAATTAATCGATTTCTAGGTATCGTCTTTTTACGGCCTATAAATAAGTTAATCTAATTAGAATAACTATTCGAACTTTCGATTTCTAACGTATACGTAGTAAATATATTATCTTTAGCCTAAATTAGATTTAGAGTATTAATAGTGTCATGGTACTAGACCTGACTCCCTCTAGTTGTCAGGAAACGATATGAGTGGTGTCATATGTATGGATAATAATATAATAATGTGTGTCGAA
>BLJB01000146.1:0-29774 GCA_013423325.1 Usnea hakonensis | reverse complement strand
TTCAAGTCAGAATAGACGATATCGATCATTGCAACGCGTCTTCGTTGGAGGTTGCACAACGGTGTGCGACAAGTGGATGAGAAATGGACGCGTTTCTTGCCCATTTCAAGCGATCCAACATGTTCAGATCCTCCGTCTTCATCTCGTCCATTAACTTCTCAAGCTCCGAGAATGTGAGCACGCAGCCACTGACGACAGTTACCAATTTATCAACCTTGAGCAAGGAGGCCCTCGATCTGGGAGAATTGAGCCCAAGAAGAAATGATTGGACCTGCGACAAAATTTCCCCTATGTCACTAACCTCAGTGAGCAGTACTTGAGCCTGTTTTGGGGCTGCAATAGTCGATTTCGTGAATCTGGTCAGTAATACGGAAGCCTGGGCTACAGCCTTAACAATACCGACGATACCCGCTGCCATACTGATTGGGTCTGACATGATCAAGGAGTATGCTTGTTGCCGCTCTTGGAGCTCATCCCATAAGTCCTGACCTTCAATCTTCGACACCGATACGAACAACAATAATGCTGTCGCTAGACATACTGACTGGATGTCGAAAGTATAAATCACGACTGTGCACTATCACATCAAATAAAGAGGTCGTTGTGAAAGTAATAAGGCTGAAGAAAGGCGCAGTATGCAGGGGCGGCGATCAGCCCCAGCGGAGTGCCGGAAATCTTGTCCGTTGGACTATGCGTCGTAGCTTTGCATAAGTCCCATGAGGCTGACCTTTGAGACGCAGAGACGGCTACTGCACGATGTCTACCGCAAGACCGGGACGAGTCATCAAGAATCTGGCTATGTTGCAACCTCGCAAGGCTCGTCCAATCATTCTCGTCGCGGTCTGCGACCTCCTCTCCGTATGACGTCTTCTCAGCTGCTCACTTCCTCAGACCGCGTCATCTTGCCCCGTGGCCTTGATCGGAACGGCATTTATAAAAGCAGCAACCAGCAGTAAAAGAGTAGTCTTTTAGTTCAAATATTAAATTACGATCACAGTACTTAGAACAGCCCAGCTCAGCATAGCACCGATCAGCAATTATCCGGACTGAGCTTCACTTACTTACGAAATGCGAAGTATCTTATGTTACATAGCAGATATTCGGAAGCCAGTATACACTGCCCCACAGCGGTACGTAGTCAAAGGCCTCGGAAAAGACGGCTCTCTCCGTAGGAAGTGTCCCCCCTCATAAGGCCTTCCTCACCGGTTTCAATCAAATACCGCTTAATCGGTTGGAGTTTCCCTAAGCCCACAGGAAAGCAGTCCGAGGCTAGTCCTCCTCTGTTGATGTGTTTTCAGTCCATTTGAATATAATAAATCACATCAATTGTGAAATCGATATCTTTATATCACTCAAAGAAGAGTACTTGAAATACGTGTTCGTTCCCTGCAGCTCCTGAGATCCAACTAAGCGATATTACATACATCGCTCCGTATACGGCAAAGCCGAGGCTAGCTAGAGTCTTGCATTATATCTCTAAACATCCCGTCGTTCATCCCAAGAACTCAACAAGTTCCACAATGTGTAGAAGAGATCATGTCAGGCTAAGCGAAGATGTAGTATGATGAAGAGCGACCTGCTGGTCAGGATGGTGATTTGATTACCAACGGTAGTGTGTGTAACAAGGGTGGTCATCAGGGAAGGGCTCATAGAGGTATCTCGTATGATAAAACTACCAATAATCATCTTTCAATCTCATGACCACCGCAAACATCCATGGAGAAGATCAATACAGACTCATGGTAGGTATCTGCACACAATGCCGCTATAGCAATCCGTGAGAACCTACATACCCCATGGGTAGCCATCTTGTCAATGACAGTGACATCATGCTTACAGAAAACAAGGCTCTACTTTGTGACGCAAGATATACGATACAGCAGACCTTCTTGGGTATGAGTTTCAGGGTGTCATGGGCATTCCGTGCTATGAGGCAGAGATATGGAGCGATGAGTAGAAGACGCGAATTTCCAGTACATGAGATTGTGAGGATTAGTTATCTAAGGTACTGCACTAGGGCTGTAGATGGTCGTACCAACTTGCCCCGTATGGTATCATTGCAGCCCATGTAACAAAAGGAGTAAGTACTTGTGAGCGGCTGTACTCGCAAATCATGCTAAAGTGCAGCTGAACAATGTTCGGACTAGATTATATCAATCAGGAGAATGAAAACGATAGTAGGATGCAGAGCCTGTTGAGAATAAAAGGGAAGAGATCTTAGTGTTCGAGGACCAAAATTGTAAGGAACTGTTTACGACTTGTTACTTGATGATATTGAAGAGAAGCGTCTTTCTAATAGAAGTAGAAAATCCCGATCAGCGTATCAGCCAAGTATAACATCAATATCCTCTCGGACCTGACTGTCCCAAACGGGTTTGTAGACTGTTCCGATAGCTTTGCGATGAGCGATTCCTGCATCCCACTCAACCCACATCACGTAATAGAAATGGTAGAGTTCGGAGTCTCGCGGTCGTTCGGGGATATCCCACTCGTCTAGATAGATGAACTCCTCACTATTGTCGGCCTTGCCCACAAACAAGGCAATGAGATCAAAAAATTGTTCCCTTGGTAATGACTCATATCGAGATGTGTCCAAACGAATACTACCTGCCCATTTGCCCTCGTTATCGCTCAGGCAAGCCATACAGGTATCCGGGCCATAACGATCCTTTACTATTTCCCTTCCCAAATAGAGCCATGTCCTCTCGGTCTTGAGATGTAGATATCGACCATTTTCATTGATTGATGGGCCAGCCGATTCGTTCTTCAAAGGTATCGGGTATCGGAATTGCATGTCAGGTAGCGTCTCATGGGTGAAACGAGGAGTGCCGTCAGGATACTGCTCTCGAGTCCATCCGGTCGGCAATTGCTCCTCTTGAAGTTTGGCGTGGTGTAGTAGCAAGGCATGATCAATATTCAAAAGCGGGTAGAGAGACGACGTTGGCTCTCTTGACTTGTACCATTGAGCCAACCGTTCGATTTGGATGCGGCTACTGTCGAAAATAGGATTACCATGCAAATAAAAATCAGTACCTCTCAGATTGATCCTACCTTCCCAAGCTACCCAGGACCAAGTTGGAAGGGACTCTGCTAAGAGTGCATGGTTGTACGCTCTTCTACGCCGAAGGACTTCTAAGGGTCTCCATATTATGCAGATATCGAAGAACATCACTGGAATTCCCCAGAGTATCCCGCCGCTGAAGCAGCCGTCAAAGATCGATGTTAATCCGGCAGAAGCATCCATCACGTCTTCTTCGAACGTTAACTTCCGCGTGTTGAACTTTCTCACCAGGGTAGCCCACCTATCTATGTCTGGCCAAGTAGGAATACGCGCTGCAAATGGCACACCAGTGGCATTGTTCGCCACAGGAGAGACCGACCCATGTTCTGCAGGGTCGCTCGCATATTCCTCCCAGATAGCGGCCCTGCAGAACCATGAAACCGTGCCATTGAAAATCAGAAGTCGTCGAGAAAACAAGGCTTCCTGAAAAGTCCAGGCTCTTGACTCCCACGGGCTGTCTTCTGGATACCAGGCTCGATAGCGGTGGGCGAGAACATCAGTCTCGAACGGAAATCGGATGATGTTGCAGCTCACAGAACGGTCCTGAGAACTATGCCCTAGACCACGTAAGCCGTGATCAGCATGGTACCCGTCAGCAGCCACGATTGTGAAGTATGCATTCGCGTATATTGAGCCCATAGCATTCAAAGATTCTTGCTTCGTATCCAAGTCATCTTGGATGATGCAGAGGCGATCTACCCATAGATACCTCTCACCCAACAGTGAAACAAGGCGTAGGGCATCTTCGATCGTCTTTCCAAGCTTGAGATTACCAACACTGACATCAATACTTCCAGGTTCTTGAAAATACGCAAGATTCCTTTTGGTTGTCTGGATAGCATCGAAATTGCCCCATACATAACTCAGAGCGACATATCTAGTTTCTATGTTCGCCGAAACTAGACAACCTTCCACTACATCAATGAAGTAGACATGAGATATTGAGCTCGGTATTTCGATGTCATGACAATGTTCTCCATGTGATGTGCGACAGCAACCGATCCATTTACGCAGAAGCTCGACATTGACTTGCTGAGGATTGAATAGTCTCCCAACTTCGTAAGCTTTATTTGAATTCTCCAAGCGCCAAAGGTAGAGATGTGTCTTATTTAGCCATGATTTTTTGTCAATGGAGAGCCTCTGAAGTGGATCGTAATTGAATTCCATGACGGCGTGAGCTGGAGGTTCCCTGCCACTGTGAAGAAGACTACGGGCGATGTCTTGGCATGATGTACACTCAATTCTGTTTCGCAAATCTTTCAACGTTCCAAGTGTGATTCCGATCACTTCATCATCTTCTATTATCCTTGGGGAGAAAGGTAAGCCGTTCTCCTTGTTGAACTTGGCTTTCTGATATTTGTAGTAATCGTCAATCAAAGAAGCAACTTTTTTGCATGTGGCGCAGTAGGTAGCCTGCCCTTTGGTAGCCTTCCCTTTGATAGCCTTTCCTTTGGTAGCCTTCCCTTTGGTAACCTTCCCTTTGGTAGCCTTGCCTTTCATGCTGTGAAAAGTAAAATCGAAATCTTTGCAAGTAGGTAAGATGTGCAAACGCTGAGTCTCTAAGGACGTTGGCGCCAATTTTCTGAGCGTGCCACCAGGAAATAGCAAATTCGTTCGTGATAAAGCCTAAAGTAAATGAGAAGGAGAAGACGTGAAGTTGTTATAATACCCTACCACCCCGCCGAAAAAAAAGCTAACGTACATCCGGCTAGCTATGCTTTGCTGGCACCTGCACTGCTCACGGGTGCCTAAGGTACCTACCTATACTCCACGATTGGAGCCTGGAAAAT
This sequence comes from Usnea hakonensis, assembly GCA_013423325.1. NCBI lineage: Eukaryota > Fungi > Ascomycota > Lecanoromycetes > Lecanorales > Parmeliaceae > Usnea > Usnea hakonensis. Next base: position 24,923 of record BLJB01000146.1, on the reverse strand, counting down.
CTGCCTTACTGTGGCCTTTCGAAATGTGGTACGTACCCAGTACTCAGCCTGACATCTGCAGTAGGGCATGATTTTACTAGCCCACAAGGGGATAGCTACCTTGATGTATCGCCATCGGGTTATCCGGCAAGGCTGAGGGGGGAGTGCGGTTTCGTGACTAGCACACTGTGAGTGAATGTGGAAGTGAGATGGATACGGAACACTTAGAAAGCATGAATTGAAGTCCCCAGAAGCTCCTTTGGAGCAGTCCTATTTATCATACAATTTCGGGTAGCTAGCCTGACCACGGCCTAGAGATGGCTGGGAAGGCAATATCGGGGAAATTGCCATGTCTCAACTCGCGTTTGCATGATTGGAATAAGTGAGTACTTGAGGAGGGAATGGCTGCGAAGCATGGAATAGCTCCTGTGTTTAGGAACCAAGATGGGGTATTGAAGGCGTATTGTTGCCGGGGACGGAGGGGTGTGATTTGTGGTTGGGGAACGGGGGTGATTACGGTAAGCTGGTAGGAGTGAGGTGGGGGGCGATACATACTGGAAGACGCCACTACATTGGTTTGTTGCCTGCTTGACGAGATACGGTCTCTGTATGTTGTACTCACATATAAAGAAATGACCTGCGTAGCTAAGCGATCAGAGACACGCAGAAAAGGATAGGGATATCAATCTATAATGCTAGTCTATGCATATTCGTCTCATTAATTTATCGCCCTCAAGCCACCTTACCTCCCTCCTCGCACCTTTCTTCCTCTCTTCCTCATATGGATGGGTATAGCCAGCTTCCCAGACTTCCTCAGCCCGTCCAAAGTGTTGCCATTGGGGGAAACATTCGTCAACACCAGCTTCCCTGCATCCGGGTTGGTATTATTCCCATTCTCCGCAAGCAGCTTCCTTCCAGGTTTCATAGTTGAGAGAACCCTGTCATCTGGGTGCACCAAACTGGCATTGTCAGCGAGATTGACGAGTTGCAATTGCCCTTCTTGCACCACTGAAGATCGCACAGTTGCATTGCCTTCTCGGTAAGTACTCTTTTCAGGCCCGGAAGTAACGTATGCTCCGTTGACCTTCTGCTCTCCGGTAGCGATGTCGTAGCCGTTGATAGCCCGCTCGAAGAGGGTTAGTGCTGTTAGGGGTTGGTAGTAGGGGATTTCGTGGCCGGAGTCGTAGATGCGGGCGAAGGTGAAGAGGCCACTTTGCTTTGCCTGGCCGTGGACGAGGGAGTCGGGGGTGGAGATGTTGACGTAGCCGGGGATTATGATGGAGTTGTAGGCGGCTTCGCCGCCGAGCCAATTACCTATTCACCGTGTAAGCCTGATTCAGTCAATGTTTTCAAAGTCTAGATAGAAAAGACAGACTGTTGTAGTCGGCATCGCCGTAGAGCATAGTGACCTATATTTAAGTGAGCTATAGCTGTAATACGTGTGGACATCTGACTCACCGCAACACCCTGTTCCACGAGTGTCTGAATGTCTGTTGTAGTACCATCTATTCTGCCATCGTCGCCTGTAGTGTTGAAATTGTATGCCACAGCCAATGACTGTTCTGTATAGTTTACGTAGACACCTATTGCGGCTTGCACTGCTGGAGTGTTCAAATAGCGGACGTAATACTCTGGAGGATATCTGACACACAGGTCAGGAACTGTTTTCTTGAATCAACTGCGACTCACGGATCTGGTTCAAGTTGTCTGATGTCATCCTCATCCCGACCCGTAATCGCATCGTAAAAGTTCTCGACTTGAAGACAATAATTATCGGCAGCCGCGCAAACAGAATTTGTTCCAGTTGCAACACAATGTTCCAGCTGGTCAACGCACGCCCCAGACCCGTATACAAGAGAGTATAGCTCCGAAGCAGCGGAATCGTTGTATGGCTTATAATCATATGTGTTTCCGGGATCCACCTACGACGGTCAGGCTTAATGGAATGTGGGTTTGGGACGGGGAGACAACTACCGTAAAGTTATAGTATGCGGCGTACTAGTCCGTTCATATTAGCCTCAAATAGAATTGTCTAGATGAATCGTCTCATCATACCTGAACGATAGGATTCATCCATCCGTTTACAATAGTCAACGTCTCAAGACTGATGTTTCTCGTACCGAGTGCTTGTTTGGCATTCTGGGTCTCAATATACTCAGAAAACACAGGGCCATAGTGCCCTCCATAACTCTCTTTTTCCAGGAAATATCAGTATCTTATGCTAATGCAAGGCTAGACCACTAACCGGTGGCGAAATGAAATCCTTCCCTCGCGTACTTCGGAAAAGCGCTCATGAATCCTTGCAAGGTCACATAGAAGGCCGATGCTGCCGCGAAGGTCGAGACCGAAATCTCATTCAAGTCAATTGGGTTCGAATAGGTCCCGCACGTGCCGTCCGTAACTCCTTGTGAAGGGCAGATCCCATTTTGTGAAGCTACGACGTATCCAGTGGCCGGGTTGACATATCCGGGGGTGGTTGTCGAGTATGAAAACCCAGTCTGCACGGGCTGATCGATGAATAGCAGGTTGCTGGCGTTTGTCCAGGAGTAAGGGTTATTGATAACTTCCCCGTTTGAATCGATTGAACAGGGCCCCATCTCCTGGAACAGCCCTACCATTGAGCTGGTGCCAGGTCCCCCATTGATCCAGGTGGTCAGGGGTGCCGTGGCCGGATCTTCATTTCTCGCCTCGAAAAACCAGAAAAAGATATGCTGGTTAGATGACACGTCGACATATCCGCTTATACTCATTAAATCCCCTCTTTGCTCGCAGATCCCCGGTGGAACTGTTTTGTAACGGACAGTGTGACCAGAGCCAGCAGCTATACCTGTCAAGGAGGGCTGTCCCATCTGATTTGCTCTGCAGCCCCGGTCTGTGGGCCAGACTGGGAGCCATCTGTATGCTGCGAACCGAAAGGTTCGCCAAATCCAGAATTGCCTAGGACAGGAGTCGCGGTAGGAGTCAGGGCGTGTAGCCTTCCAAAGACGAACCCAGGGAATCAGAGGGTGTCCCTACTCTCCCAGTGCCAGAATCGGATCGTAGGAAGCGGGCCAAAATTGGAGCTTTGTAGGGTTAGGTTTTGGGGGGGGGGGGGGGGGGGTTTTTTTTAAAAAAGGGGNNGGTGTGTGGGGGGGGGGGGGGGGGGGGGGGGGGGGGGGGTTTGTTTTCCAAAAATGGAGTTGGAGGTGTTGGAAATCATGGCAGTCAGCCCTACCACTCAGCCTTGCCAAGGCTTAGTCAGCAATTTCTTGGCGCTGGGAAATATCACCGACTTCTCATTTAGTAGTAGTAGAAGTAGTGGATTCAATAGAGCATTTCGTGCCTCATTATTCAACAGGAGGGACGGTCCAAAAATGGAACGCAAAAATGCGAGGAAGACTAGATAAAGGGGATCCAGATGTGGAGCAGGAATTTCAGAGATATATTGGTGCTCGTCTATACAATGTTCCTCACCCGTTGCCTGTCAATCTGCTGTCCAAAGACTTTGATTACACGATTCGTAAGGCTCCTCATGGCTCAAAAGTGGAGGACCTGTCGAATGAGAAGTCTGGTTCAGTCGAGATGGTTAGATGGGGAAGACGCAGTAAAGGGACTTAGAGCTGCAAGTACATTTTTTTGGTGATGGGAAAGGGGTCAAAGACAGCGACGTTTCCACGAACACTTAGTTAGAAGGGCAGACATCGTAAAATTGATCCACAATCTATCAGCATTATCCACTTATGGTATTTTCGAGATTAGCACTGGTAGGGGATGGTGCCAAATCTGGAAGAGAGTGCCATCTCTAGAGCTGTGAAAATCTGGGATGTAGTTGGTTCAATGGAAGTGGGCTTCATTTGAAAATTTACAAGTCAAACGTCCGATTAGCATGTCCAAAATATCTAGAACATGTGAAGCAGTGCATATTCGAATAGAGAGCCCCGGGCCAACAATTTGTACAACGTATAATCCGCATTTTTCGAATCGATTACTTCCAAATATGGACCGATATTCGCAATTGTTAAGAATCAAAGTGAGACAGTTATTTAGAAAGGCATACCTATTATTATCGTTCAAGTTTCAAGTATAGCGGGAGTAACTGTCGAACTAAATCGAAAGAAAGTGACTCGGCCGGACCCATTTCCTAGCACGAGAGTCTGGTTCTGAAATGCGTAGACACCTGGCCGGCGGTTGGGTGGAAGCCAAAGAACATTGCAATCTTTATACCTTACCCACTCCCTCTTGACGCTCATGAAGGATGATGTACCAGTTGGAGCTTGAATACTAGCATAAAGATTGAGAGACGATGATGGGACCATTAGAAGTCTCCCGTCCATTTCCAGCTGTGACCCATCCGTACTGAAGGAGAGGTTTCCATTGAATTCATGTTCGATTTGCTGTATAGAGACCATTTCTTTAACGTCCCACAGTCTGACAGTGTTGTCGTGGGATGCAGAGGCCAGAAGCTGGCCGTCAGGCGAGAAGACGACCGCCCTGACCCAACCTGAATGGCCTTCAAGCGTGCCGCGTGAGGCCCCTGTGGCTGGGTCCCACAGTCTGACAGTCTTGTCGTCGGATGCAGAGGCCAGAAGCTGGCCGTCAGGCGAGAAGACGACCGCCCTGACCGAACCTGAATGGCCTTCAAGTGCTTGTAAAGAAGGTGTCTAATCCTTTTCCACCATAGGTAGTCGTTCTATCCACCCTGGCAATTCTTCTGAAAACAGGCGTCTAACAGTACTAGCTTCTGGGCTGAAAAGAAGTGCAGATTCATAGACTTGGAGAGGCGCCGTCTCCATGATATATCTAGACTCGAGAACAAAGCGTCTTGCATCACGTATAAAGGCCAGCAGATCTGTGTTGGCTTGAAACTAGAAGTTAAAAGGATCAGCATCTAGAACACATAGAAATACCCAATTAGTACGTACCCCAGGTATGACGTCTAAGACTTTGATCATGAGTACAGCTTCAGACATCTTGCCTATCAGACTAAGTGCTTCAAGCCAATGAAGGAAATGGCTTTGAAGGAATTCATGTACGTGTCCACCGTCATCGAGACTGAGATCGCTCTTTTGGAGATGATCAACCCAGTACTGACATGCATATTGAACGTGATAGAGCAAGTGCTGATCCACTGTGCCGATTTCTGTTTCATTCTTCAGTGTACCGGGCGTCCTGAGCCGACAGATGTTTCTTTTCAAGGTCTTTGACATGACGCATAAGCAGTGTTTAGCTATGTCATGATGAGCCTTTCCTTGATCGATCCAGAAATGTCTATCAAGGCATCGATCCTTATTGACGAGAAAGTCGCGGAAAGATGGATGAAGTAGCTGGATTGGTGCATTTCGATCTTCCGGAACATTCAGCACCGATTTAAGAGGGTCCAATATAATACTAATCGTCTCTGATAGAGCTGGAGACAGCCTTGCCAATACGACTGTGGAGAGCGAATCAAACAGTACAATTATTGATCCCACAGTATCTCGGAACCGTCGGGCTAATATGTCCACCTCTTTTTCGTTACAGTCTTCAATCACAGAAGTCCTCAAGATCTGGATATATATGTCATCAAGCCTTTGTGTAGGCTTTTGTGAGTCATCATTCCCTTGAAGGACAGCGTCCAGACGCTTTTCTAGATGCCACTTCCGATCGTTGATGAATCGACAGACAGTGGCAGCATAAATGAAGAGACTACCCGATCTTTCGATAAGAAGTTCAAGCTTTTGTTTGCCAGGCCAGTCGAACGGAAGCGAAAATTCTTCTTTGATCTTGTCCAATTCATGTCTTAGGAAAATAGTAATATCGTGACGAATAACAGCCTCAGAGATTTCATGAAGCACAAAATCTTCATGCACAGATCCAGAGATAGCACGGAACCCAAGGCGGATTGGAATCTCGGGTCTGCTAGTGACAAGCACTCGAAGCTGTACATTCTTGAAATCCCTGGCCTCCGTGAGCAGTTGAAGAAGAGTCCGGATATCTTGTTGATGCCCGCATTCATCTAAAGCATCGATTACAAATACCAAAATTAGAGGTGACCGTGGGTCGCCCTCTAGTTTCAACAGGGGTTGATAAACCAACTTCGTCCACTGATCGCGCATAGATTGCCGAGAAATGCTGTCATTTTGGGCGATTTCTTCGCATACGTAGTGCTTCAGTCTTGGTAATGTAGCCGCTAATTGAACCGCAATGGTACTGAAGAGTTTACCGGTGTGGCTGAGGTCACCGCGGCCTCTTGAGAAGAAGAAATTCGCGGCAAGTCGTTTTTGCTTGGTGAGAGTGCGTGTAATAGTCCGAGCGATGGTAGATTTGCCTGTACCAGCCATGCCATTCAACCAGAATATAGTCTTTTGGTATGGGTCGGCGCTCCACTTCATGATCTGGCAAAGAATATCAACACGGGTGTCTGGAAGGCAGTAAGGCTCATTTTGCCGCTCATGTGAATCAAAATTGGCACCCTCCGCATATGGAAGCTTCGACAAACACCGATCTTGCTCTGCTAAATCCAGCTTGATATCAAAATCAAGTATTAAAGAGCTGTTGAGATTAGCTTAATCCAAATATTTGAGTTAGAGATATCTTACGTCTGATCTGTATTCAAAGCAGCAGTGAATGTTAATTTGTATCTCTCAAGTACACCGAGGTCTTTCTCTAGCTCCTTCCTTTCGAATGGCCATTTCAAAGCTCGAAACCCACACCGACTTATAGCCTTCCGACCCTTTCCTGGCTCTAGCTTCTTTTGCAAGTACTCAAGATGTATTAAGCATTGTTTGATATCTTCATTGAGTGATCTTGAGGCGAAAAGTCTAGTTGCTCTTGGACTCCGTGCAAGTTTGTCTAGGTTTTAAAGAACACTGCTAAGTGCCTTAACTTCCAGACACAATCGATCGGCATCCTTTTTGGCATTCTTGACGCGGGAACAGTATTTTACGCAAAGAGACACGACCTTTACAGATGTCTCAACAAGAGCAACAACACTTGCTGCGGCACTAACGCCATCCATTGCCCATCCAGAAGCCTGACGGCTGTCTAATAACAGGGTAGATGGTTTTGGGGTCCTACGAGGATTGTACGCTACCACACCGATGGATTCGATTGGCTTGCTGTAGTCGATTCGTCAACTCTAATAAATGATATTTTTGCGATATAATTGGATTTTTACTTTGTTGTGGACTTCTCAATATGGGAGCGAGGGGAGACTCTTTACTGTTAACTCCGGATAATGCTTCAGCCTTATCAAACTATCTTTCTGAGCTAGATGGAACCGCTGAAGATGCCGAGGCATGATTTCAGCGACCTCAGCAACTTCAGCCTCAGTACCACGTCCCCACTCCTACTACGAACCGATGAGGCGCTTACTGCGTGCTGCATATTTATATTACCTCTCGACGACCAGTTCAAGTGACACGTCTCCCACATTTGGCATCCCTGGAGCACTACTCTCGAAAGTAGCTCCACCAGCTAGAGCCCACGAGAACAACTATTCGAGTTCAGAGGCACCACTTCCGATCAATACGGGTCAGCTACAGCTTTCTTACTGCTAGACAATAATGGGAACAGTGCTGACCTTTTATCCACGCCGAGTCATTTATGGCGTGCTTTACCTGAGCTTGTGAGTAGGGGAAATTTTGAGGCTTTGGCTCCCTACGGTATCGTCTATGTCTTCTCAGCGAAGGGAATATAGAGGTTTGGACAGTTGGGGAGATACAGGGGTGGCTTCGTTTGGTTGAATATCGCTGGGAAATAGTGTTAAAGAGTTTTGATCCGTGAAGATCAATCAGCTGCGGTGTTGGTATTGAGAAGAAAAGTGCTAAGTTGGCGCTTTGTTTTCGCAAGGCATTTATGCAAAGATTGCTGATTCCGGAATTCTATTTGACCGAATGAGCATGTGTAACAGGCTAGAGGATCAGGAAAACGCAGGATAGCTCTACTGTTTCGCTATGTATATACAGTGCTTATGTAAAATGCCCGCAGCACCTCAGTATAGCCACCCAAACGCATATAACCCAGCCATCTCACGGAGCCTTACACCCCTCAACATCAGTACTATTACTCAGCCCCCCCAAACCTCCCATACTGTTCACCATATGCCTCAATCTTCGCCCGAGTCGCCTTATATGCGTCCATCTCCACAATCACGCTCAACAGCGGCTCCTTCGTAACCGCCAACTGATATTTTGCCTTTACGCTCTTGACTGGATCCCTAGCTTGGCTTCCATTCCGCTTCGCTATTGATTCATTGGCGCTCATGTGGTCGTAGGCTGCGTGGGGAAGTCCACGGAGTGTCCGTTCTAATATGCGGATCCTAACGTAGATGAGCTATTAGTATACCGTAGCCTCGTCCTGTCGATAGGGCATAGAGAAGTGGCAAGATCGAAGCACACAACTTACTCACCAAGTTCCCCATTTGTGGGACCGATACAAGCTGTAGTGGACAAAGTGCTCGCCCATCATTTCGAAAGCAGTCAATGACGGACTGATGGTCGTCTGCGATGGTTGGGCGGGTGGGTCTGACGGCGCGGCGGCTTGTGAAGAAGACGGCTCGAGCGTTAACGGGGATGGCGTCGGCAGTGATGACTGTGACCTTGACCCTCTTGACCGAAAAAGGCCTTTGAACTTAATAGGCATTTCTATTAAAACTTTGCGACGTTGCAGCTGGAAGGCCGTGAGAAGTATGTGAAAAAGGGAGTTGCAGCTTCGCAACTTAGCTACTATTCCTTGTTCACCTCCAAACCTTGAAACAGCTGCTCCACAACCTTGTTAGAAGAGTCTTTTCCAAGAGGTACGTCTGCGTCAGACCAAAGTTTGTGCAAATCCTTAGTCGCTAGCTCCTTCAGGGCGGACCTATCCTTCGAGGTCCAAATCTGATAGGTACAAAGGCTGATTTGACAGTTGAATATTTCTAGCAGGGGTGTTGCCTTTTCTGAGTAGCCCTCAGGTTCACTGATAGAGGCTTTATCTTCGCCTAGTACCTTCGTTGGACGTAGGAGGGAAAGGTGGGGGAAGGGATGTGGGCGTTGGTTGGAGCCGTGGGGTTGAGAAGGCCCAGAGGCTTTTGTGGTGCTGTCTGTCTGCTTGCTCGGAACGGGGATTAAACCAGGACACTAGATGATAGTATGACGTGACACTATATCCCCCTGCTTATCTAAGACCAAAATCGGTTCGAAGTGACCCCATCCTTAAGTGTGGATCTTGGCCCTCTTCCGTGAAAGACGCTTTCCCCGCGTCTTGGATATTCCACGCGGTTTCCCACAGCTCCTGTCTGGTTTGGTGCCTGCAACGCGACCTTTAGGTTTGGACCGCGGCAACGGAGCTGTTTGCAAGATCACGACTGAGCTCAACGCCGCACTAGAAGTTGATGTGCTCCTCTCTTTCTGTTTCGATATCCGATCGCTTCTGCGCAGCATGACCTCGATAGGCTGGGTTTGTGCATTCCTTTCTAGTTCGGCAGCTAAATCCGCTTCCAATGCACCGGACCTCTTTTGGTTGGTAGATAAACGGCGGCTTCTGCGCGGAGCAACATTGGCAGGCGGAGGTGGTGATATCGTTATGTTAAGGCCTTGGTTTTGACCATCGTCACGCCCTGCGGGGATCTTTGACGGCCGTCGGGGGCAGGGTGTTTTTCTTCCGGCGGCTTTTGATACTTTTGATGAATGGATTGGACCAAGCGTAGAATTTGCTGAAGCACGTTTTTTGTTTTTGTCCGGTTTTTGATTACTTCGCAGGGTGGATCTGCCAGATCGGTCGGATGTAAGACATTTGAGTTGACCTGACCTCGATGATCTTTTCGGTGTTATGTCTTGAGCTTCGAGATGATGGGATGTTGACACTTCTGCCGATGAGACGGCGCACTCCGCAAGAAGGGCTGAAAGTTGTTGCTCTACCCACTCCAAACGTATTTCTGCAGGCCCGACTTGCCTTCGTGCGTCCTCTACATGCGATTTCATTCTCTCGCCTTTGGAATGGTATCGCTCGGCTGTATCTGCCCACCCTTGTAGTGCGCAATGATTCTCTGTGTCCTGGCATTCTTCCACCTGCCGCCACCAGAATTCCACCCACTGGTTAGCATTATCGACCTCTAATTGTTGATAGGCCCAATAGTCTTTCCAGAGGTCCACTTGGGTCGGGCTCTCTGTAGATTGTTGTTCTTCTAGCTGCAACTCCGTCCTTTCATTCGCTTCTTTCTTCTGCCGATAGTCCAGAAATTTCTTCCATTCTCTCAATTCTTCCTCGAACTGGCTACATTCACCCTCCCAGTGGCAAAGAGTGTGAATATATTCATCCTTGCATTGAGCATCCTGAATGTCAGGCACCGGCCGGACCGGACGGCTTGGTCTCCCACCTGTATCCACCAAAGTAGTGTAGACTCGTTTCGCTTCCAGCTCGCTCCTCTCCTCCATCTGACGACGAGATGTCGGCAATTCTATCAGTGACACAGCGCATTCCGAAAGAACCGCTGGAAGCTGCTTCTTGACCCATTCCAACCGTTTCTCCTCCGCTGCGAGCTTTTCCCGCTGTTCTTCTATTGTTCTTAGCCAGCCCTCGTCGGTCCTCCCACGTACTTTTCCCTTGTTTACAACCACTTCAGGATCTTTCCGCTGTATTGCCTCCACCGCTTTTCGGGCCCCTTCAATTATCTGCTTACATCGGTCGATCCACCTTTGAAAATAGCCTTGATATTCCTTCCAGTCCTTCAACTTCTTCAGGCTTGCTGTGAGATCTGGATCTTGCGGGTACTGCTGCCGTTCCATATCCTCTTTCCTTGCAAATTCCGGCCGATGATCAAGTCGCCATTGCTGAGTATCGAGAAAATCCTGCCACCGTTGTAGTTCTTCATCGAGTCGCATTTTTTCTGCTACCCAGTGCGACACAATAACACTAGCCTCCGTGGGATGAGGAGCACGACGTGGTTTATCAGTGCCATAATAGAACAGCTCCTCGTCTTCTTCAGTCTCTTGGTAGAATTGCTCTCCACGGAAAAGGACAGTCTTCCAGTATAGGTTGCATCGGATCGGACGAGTCGGTCTCCCACCCATCTGTGTTAGGGTATCGTAGGCTCGGTTAGCTTCGAATCTATACCGCTCCATCTTTTCCTCATCGTCTTCGATTGGGGTTTCGCTCAATCTAGAGGAGCAATCAGGGGGAGGGGTTGGAGGTTGGCTCAATCTGGGGGAGCAGTTTCTGGATTTTCTCGGAGCGTCAGTATGATCGTCCATATTGAGAGGACTGATCGAGACTAGGAGTTTGAAGTCTTCTTACCGAAGTTTCGCTTCAAGGTCTTCTGGATCCACGGGCTCTGTGTGGTGCACATTACGGGTCATATCTCTGGGAGCAGAACGGAGTGTTAGTTGCACGATCTTAGATTTGAAAGATCCAGGTCTCTAAAATCGCACTTCTTACCTGAATTTTCCCCACATCTCTGTAGTCACGTTCGGCCTATCCTCTATTTCGAAGAACCTAAGAAAAAGGACATCAGTACGACTATCCAGTGGTGAGAAAACCCATCTTTCTTACCTGATTCTCGCGATCGCCGCAACGACTTCCGGCTTGCACAGATCTTTTGCCAGAACCTTCATGGTGGAGGAGGAAGAGGACGCTGTCGTACTCAGAGATGTGAAAATGAGAATCGATGGAGCAGCCTCGGCAGTGGAGCAGTCGAAAATAAAGCTGCTGACAAAGCGATCGGCGCACGGGTAACACCTCAGCCAATCGTCTTCTGCACTAGAGAGCTATCCTGAAACGGGCAACATCCTCTAACTCATAACATGCAAGTGCAGGGCGTTAATAGCCAAGCCTGAAAGATGGTGTGGTGACCGTGGTCGTACATCAAACTCTGGCTGTTTGCACGGACTCAGATTGGCTCGAGGGTGAAATCCCTCGATATGGTGGGCGCTATAGGAACCAATCAAAACCTTCATGCTCGTACTGTGGTGTCGTGGCAACCGTCGTTGACGTTTACCACTACAGCACGAAGGGCGGGAAGAGGCTGGGTAGATAAGAGATTTGTTATCGGAAGAACCTGTCCTTGTAAATAATCATCCGCTGAGGGTAGTTCATCATTCTAACTCTTTCCAGTCGAAAATTCAAGATGGACGAAAATGACCCGAGACTCATCGTGACACTGGAGGCGTACGGTACAACGGCCGAAAGAGCGTGGAATAGACCGCAGAATCAAGATCGATGCCTGCCTGCGTCTGAGTCTATAGCGGATATTTCAAGTCGAGAAAGTACCCCCGCTGTAGGCCAAAGTGCGTCTCAAATACAACTGACCTTTGACGACAAGCCGAAGAACCTCGAGAAAGGCTTTGTGTTCGGAAGTGATCCACAAATTTGCGATGTCTTCCTGGGCGAGCGAGGTGCCGGATTCAGCGGTCAACAATTCTGCATCACATTCAACGAGCGAGGAGAGGTTATATTCAAGAATACATCTCGAAAAAAAGCACAAGTTGATTACAATGGCGAGAACCCTTCTCCTCGAAACCAATTCACTTGGATCCTCTTCGTCACATACGAGAACATCAAAATCACAATGGGTGAAAAAGATGATCTGATCTTCAAGGTCAAGTGGCCGGAAAATCGCAAATTTTGTCGGGCTGAGTATGAGGCACATCGTGACACCTACTTTGAAGAGCGCCGAAACGCGCTCCCCCCACTCAGCCAGCTAGACGTGGAAAGCCAGCAAACGACCGCGGTGCTCAGTGCACAACATTCTCCCGGACAAGAGTCTCCCAGACAACGGCCTATCTATCTGTTGGAGGAAGAGCTTGGACGCGGTGGCTTTGGCACAGTCCATAAGGCCGTCGATGTAAGCACGGGCGACGTGCACGCTGCCAAAAAGTTTCACCACGGTGATTGGAAGAAGGAGGTTGACATCTTGATGAGTCTTTCACATGTGGGTGTGATTATTGACCTAATGATCCGTCCCTGTCTGACTTTTCGCAAAGGAGCATATTGTGAAATTCGTGAAGTTCTCGGAGGAGTAGAAACCTCTGCTGGTGATGGAATATCTGCCTCTTGGAAGCTTAGGCTGCCAAGATTTCATCACCGAAGAAGAGACTCTCCAAATTCTTTTTCAAGGACTTCAGGCTCTCGACTACCTACATTCCCACTCTCCGCCTCTGGCGCATCGAGACATCAAGCCGGCAAACATTCTCGTTCGGTCTCGAATGCCCTTCGTTATCAAGCTCGTCGACTTCGGATTCGCAAAGAACGATTCCTCCTTAAAAACTTTCTGCGGATCAAATGAATACGCCGCTCCCGAGATTTGGGAACGTCATTATTACACAGCTACGGTTGACATATGGTCACTAGGAGTGGTCGTGTTAGAATACGCATACGGTCTTCCTCAGCCAACGCGAGAGCGCAAGGGCAAGCCTTGGTGTCGAGATATTGTCCAAAAAGCCGAGGAAGGAGAAGGAGAAGGGGACACTTTGATGGATCTCATCTCAACCAAGATGCTGAGGATAGATTATCGACACCGGGGGTCTGCAAGTGATTGCTTGGGGGAAGTGTATCGTCTAGGATTTCACGAAATCCCAACCGTCGACACTGGACGTATAACGCCTACAGGGAAGACGGCCGGTCAAGACGACGTCACGAGGATCAAATCCGTCATAACGCAACCCCTTCAAAATGCAGGATTCTGCGACATAGGAGGCGCATCGGAAACGACTGAAGTTGCTCCCTCGAAGCGTGGTCTTCGAGACGGAATTCATTTTTATAATCGTGCATCTCAACGATCCCTTCAGCATATTCCGGGAGCTACACAAATCTGGGATCCTCAATCTGGAGACATTTCCAAGTCAACGCTAAGTAAGCGGCGGCGGCAGCAACAAACAGTCCAATCTGCCTCGGACGATGCTCGGGGAAGAGGACAGTCAAAACGGTCACGAGCATCGGTCTCGTTCGAGGCCGGTGACGATCCTTCTGAGCCGCAAAACTCTCGAAACAATGAGCAGGGGTCCGAGCAGAACAAGCGCAGCATTAGCACCACCCGTAAGGAACACAACCCTGTAGCACAGCCTTGGCAGATACCGCAGCTGGACCCCAGCAAGGCACCGTTGGCAACAGACGTTGCAAGCCTCACTCAAGCTGTAGAGTCTGTCCCGAGAGTACCCCGTATTACGAGGCAAGTCACGCGAAAATCTACACAAGAACGGACGAGGTCTCCTTTGGGAAGGACGTCTCCCCTAGCAGCGGAAGTGAGTCCAGGGGAGGTCGAGACGCCTTCGTCAAAGCGCAACATTCACGACAATGTGAGAGCATTGCTGGCAGGGAACCTAGACGGCGAGAATAAGGGCAAAACCAAAGTACACCATCCTCAATAAGACGTGTCACACATGCTGACCGGTCTTTGTCAAGGTAACCGACTTTGACGGCAGACATGTTCAGATAAACATTGAAGATAAAATTGTGCTGATGCGAAAAGAAGACTGCTTTCTCAATACCAGTCAGATACTAACACTGACTAACAAGAATCCTAGTGATATTGAACATCTCCTGCATCTGATGGAATAAAGTATCAAGGTCGAGGTCCTTCCACCTTTAGCAGGTATTGCTTCTTCAAGCTCTTAGGTTAGCTTCGAACACGGACAAATACTCTGCAAGCATTTCGGACTGGAGCAGAAGCTGCAGCCATTAGTAGAATATAGGCTGGAAATCTAGCGTAGTGACTATAGCGAGCCTATAGAAAATATTAATAGCGTTCCCAAGTAGGTATGACATCGCCCTTGGTTTATATAAGGGTCTATTCACAATTACTTCGCCTAGCAGCTTTCTGGATTCTTCGTAACTAATACACTTACTCAACCTGTCCTGGTGCGAAAGTCCGACTTTCGAATCAGAGTTAGTGATATTTTACAAGCATCCGGTCAGCCACACACTGAAATATTCGAGATCGGGCGGGAGTTCAGATACAAAGGTTTATATGTGGATTTCTGGGTTAGGGTAGAGTTGTGTCGGAGGTACGGTCTGCGCGAGTTGGAGAGGGACTTGCGTAGCTGGAAGCCAGAAAAAGAGCCAGCAAAAGAGCCGGCAAAGAAGCCGGCAAAAGAACCAGAGCTTTCAGGATTCATTGAAATCGCAGATTTTCCTAGCCCTGTTATAGTTCGAAGGTCAGACTTTAGAATCAACGCCTCCCACATTGCCAAACTTAGTGGCCGTTCAAGACATACAGTAAGAGATCTTAGAAAGTGGTTGGGTTCTGAGAAGTACACGATCGTGCGGGGAAGTAAGAAGCATCAAGGCACGTATGTGGATTTCGATATTGGAATAGAGCAGTGTCGAGAATACGGACTACCTGAGCTGGAGAAGCGACTTCATAGCTTGAGGCGTACTTCGGAAGGGCCGGTATCAGAAGTAGAGCCCAGTCATGTCGAACCCCGGCTCCCGGTATCGGACGCAGTCTCGGCGCGGAATGAGAGCTTTGAGTCTAGGGGTATCTGGAACCGAGATCTAACCCCAACATTACCAGGAGGGTCCATTCCCGATGGGCCAATCGAAGTGGAGGACGCAGATGAGACGGATTCAGGCTCAGACGTAGCAGGCTCAGGGGATAGTGTCACATCTCGCGAACCCTGTCCGATACAACGAAACGCTCAACCGGCACCATCAATCCGTTACGCAAAGGACGCGACATCGTCGCGCCCATTAGGACGTGATACCAGGTCTTCTCTTCTTGAACCTGTAGACCCTCATTCACCTTCCGCCAAAAGTGTACAATACGAGGTTTGGGATTCTCGGCCTCAGCTCTCGGAATTGACAGAAGTAGAACCTCAGTTGAGGCCATCCAGTTGGAAAACGGCCTCGCACTATGGCAGCTTGGCGGATCTATTCGCACCAACATGATTGGAGGTTAGTGATAGGCTTCGGCCCAGGCTGATCTTGTTGCCAAACGTCGCATCACGGACCAACAATGTGCACCGCTGAGCCTCTTTATGACAAGCCTTGCGAGAAGACGTAGATATTCCTGGAGATAGCTAGAAAGAGAACATTAACGGACCCCCAGCGTTCTCTTGTTGGCTTCCACCACTTGTTCCATCAGCTGCAGCGCCTCCTGCCGTCGATCCACCTCGCTGTACTTAATGGTGAGAGCGTGCATCGAGCGGAGGGTGTCAGGATGCTCCTCTTGTACCCCATCACTTATACACCACGGCGGTCGTTCGAGTCTCCCAAGTCCTCGGCTTTTTCCCCTCCTCGCCGGCTATGTTCTTCCACTGTATTAGGATCTGAGTTTCAGCAAATCGCTTCTTGGGATGCCTAGCGTACCAAGCCGGATTTATCGTCTCCAGTGGCTTGTCCTCGTCCATAGGCGTGTAAGCGACAGCAACAATGCCGTCGACGTGCTTGTTATCGTAGCACCATTTCCTACCTTGTTTTCGCTCGCCAATCCTGTAAGGCTGTGGCTCGGTGTTAGTGATGTCAGGAAGTTTTTCTGAGTCGAAGCCATCAACTTCAGAGGCGCGCTCAATTCTAAACATTGGGTGACTCTTTGGCCCGTATCTTGTGATAACGACGTCTCCTCGACGACCGCCACCAGGTTTCCACGCTATCACTTCCCGACCTGTCGAGGATCTTCCCATGCGACTCTTATCAGAAACAGTCATCACAGGCATCTCATCCTCTTCCTTGTCGCTGGGAACTGGAGTCGGGTACGCCTTGTTTCTGAGGTCATTGCCACTGCCACTGTCGCCATTGTTTTCTTTGTCCCTGTTGTTATCGTCGCCACCTGCCAGACTGAGATCGTTGCGGCTAGGATTTTTTTCGGCGTGATTGTTTGAATCTAGCTCTTGAGCCACAGAAGAGATGTTCTCCCCTTCAGAGCTAGAAGTCGGAGCCTGCACTATCTCCTCTCCCTCATCCATTGGTGTCATATCATTTGTTCTCTTCTCTTCCGCCTCTACTTCGTCTTTTTTTCGTTGGAGGTCACCGAGTAGCTTGTCAGCATCTTGCAGTCTCTTCTTTTTGATCGCGATTTCGTTTGCCTTCTCGGGATCGGCCTGCTTCTTAAGCGCCTCGACATCACCTTGCAACGACGCTAGATCTTGCAATGTAGCGGCAGCATTCTTTTCCTTCTCCGCCTTACTATGTCGTAATTTTTTCTTATTCTCCACCGCTACCCCTCTTATCAATGCCTCCTTGAAGCCATCAATCTCTACGGCCAGCACTAGAGGAACGCCCAAGTATCATAGCAGCTTTTCAAGCTCGGGGTCAAGCGGAAGGCGACGCGCTCCTCGCTTTGCCGCGCTCATAATTATTCTGGTTCTGATCGAAGCAGCGCTGATCATTTGGTCTTAGTGGTGGCATTGAGATTGGTCCAGGGAACAGCGCCGCAGGGCGGCAGCTAGCATTGTTGTCTTTAGTAGCTAGAATAAGAATTGAATTTCTATAGAGAGGTGGGCCGGCCCAAATAAATATAAGTGACAATGACCCACCACTTCCATCAATGACTCCAATCCCCTTTTAATTGAATCGGTCCGAAGCCTCCTGAAGCGTTTCTCTCCCGTTCGTTTGCCAGAGCAGTTTTCAACTCATCTCTCTCAACGCGAAGCAGATCTCTCTCGATTTTGACTTCTGCGTAATCGAGCCCCTTCTGTTGCCGCTTCTGGTCATCAGGAAGATCAGACTTATCGATGGTCAAGAAATACAGCGATTGACCGAGCATCTTTGTTACTCTGCCTCCAGCCATTTCGGTCCTGGTTCGCTCAACCAGGGCCAACATCGGCGGGTCTCCATCCACCAGGGTGTGATGAATCTAGAGGAGCTATTACGGACGGAAGTGGTAGAAGGGCGTTCGCTGGCCACGTCAGAAGACGAAGAAGAGTCCGGGTGGGATGGAAAATTTAAGGCAACTAAAAAGGCCGGAAAGATGCTTGTGATAGGTAAGACTTGTTCCCCACCGCCGTGACTTACTGATTGATATTGCAGTATCTGCTTCCAAGGACGTTCGAGATGGTTTGCGAAATGTTGTAAGAGGCTATTTGGACGAGAGTTAGTTTACTAGAGCTGGAATATCAGCTCTGAACGAGCATTGCGTATAGGACTTAAGGGACTCAGAGGATAGATGCCATAATTGTACGCGTGTAAGGTCGTGCGAATCTTTTCAATCAAGTAGGAATGTAGAACGATGATACTAAATAACTCCCATCCGTGTGACTAGGAACAACATAATAAGTGCCAAAATTGAATTTCTCTCGTAGGTCCATCCCTAATTTGAGGCTTGTCCCTTGCCCGAGGTCTGTCCCTTTTCCTCGAGGGTTATCCCTCAAACTCAAAAGGGCAGACCTCGGCCAAGGGACAGACCTCAAGTTCAGGGATGGGCCTACGAGTTGAGGGACAACCCCCGAGGAAAGGGACAGACCTCGGCCAAGGGACAACCAGGCGTGGTTCACCCCATCAGCCATGGTGTGCACCAAAAGTGGACTACCCCACTAGGCGTGGTCTACCCCACAAATAATTCCAAATATCGGTACAAAAATTAGGGTTGGAATCGTGGCGCCCGTACGGCATCCTCCACCCCTAGGAAGTCGTCATACCATGCGCTTTTCCCGTACCCTAGGGCAAATTTAAGTCTTACGATACCCTGCTTCCATAGGAGGTCATTGCATCATATGCGCTACTGCATTCCCCCAAGGGCCAGGGGTACCACAGGCTGAAGTCGGCCCCTAGGATGTCATCGTATCCTACACTTATCCTTGCCTCAGGGGCCCATTCAGCCACAGACGCACACACATCATAGACCACTTTCGGTATAGGGTGGACCGCTTTTGGTGCACACCACGGCTGATATGTTCTTGAGATTATAGGAATTAAGATTCTTCTAGCAAGTTTGAGACACTACTGCCATTCGCTACATCTTTTCATTTCATAAAGTTGATGTGCTTGAGGAGGCGAACACTGCACAACCACTGGTGCACGGTTCTGACGGACGTGTGAAATAGTTCTGTGCATCACCCAATTAGTCCCTTATATTTGCCTCCAGACCTTCCCACAGCAATCCCCCACACGGAAGTTTGATTCCCCGGGGGGATCTACATCTATCCTCGCCTCAAAGTTTGGCCCCAGTATAGACTCCTACAAATAAACAAAAGTAATCAACGATCACCGACCCTTGTCTGCACGTGCCGGTCTTCCCCGTTTGCCTCCCTGCTGCGCCTGGTGTTTCGCCTCAAATTTCCGCAGCAGTTCCTGTGCGTTTCCTAACTCGCGTTCGAGCAGCCATGTCTCCTTCCAGCACACCTTGTATTTATAGCCCTTTCCCCTTCGTCTCTTCCCAACGATCCTTACGATCTCCCACTCCTCTTCATCCAATGCTGAACCTCTTTGGTCCTGAGGCCGCTCAGCAAATCGTGGGGGGACGGTGATGGCGTGAGGGGGATGGACGGTCGTTGTTATTCCGCAATCACCTCTACAGGTAGCCTGCTCAACTCGATCCCGGCATAGTGCGACACTAGAAGAGATCGGACGATTAATGGGGGTGGGGGTAGGTTCGGTGGTGGGAGGACTCATGCAACTGCGTGTCTTTGGCTGTTCCTTCGGATGGGAGCTTTGGAGGTGTATGGTATCAATCTCAGACTCCACACTCGTGGCTCTGGTAGAAGCGCCAGTTTCGCCAATCTTTTCGTCGTCATCCTCCACCACAAGAGGGTCATCTGAAATACGTCAGCAGAAATCTCGGGTACTGGTCAGAAATGCACGGGAGGGGGGTGCACACCTTGACTGTTACCAGCTTCACTGGATCGACTTAAGCTCGTTGTTTTCTTGTATTGCGGGAATCTTCGCGAAAAGGGAGGCCGTCTGAAAACAGACTTAGATTGCGATCGGATCCGTACGAAATTAAGGTCCCTTAATTTATCATCGGTATTATCTCTCTTGTCGATCACGATCGCGGCTTCTAGAGTCATTAAACGCACCCGCAGGGACTGGTACCTGCGTACTGACCTGCACGCTGGGCCTTCTTCAACCTGTGTACATATTCTCCACTCTCATTCAAACCTGCATTGTCTGCTGTGCGCTTGGAGGAACCTCGAATCTCGGTGGCGTCTATAGCTATCACAGGCTCAACGTCCGTATGGGTAGCTGGGCTCCACATCCATGAGGAGCCAGCCGGATCTGCCACTAATCCTACGGCGTCTTCTCGGAGCGGAGACCGCCACGAAACCAGTGCTGGTTCCGGATTTGGCGACGCAATAGGCGACCGGAGAGAGTATAGGATGATGTTGTCTGTACTACAGCTCGCTCCTTTGTCTCCTTTCTCTTTCCCTCCACAGGAGTGACGAGGCTCGATATTTTTGAAGCTGATATCTATATCGCATGTCGACGAGAGGGTAGTAGGGGGTGGAGGAGGAGGAGGATTAGAGATGAGATCTTCTGTCTTCTCGTGGAGGATGGAACATCTAGATAGGCGCTATCTGTTAGTACTAATATCTGCTAGCGGGGGCTTTGAGGGTCGTACCCAGCTTCTGAGCCTGCTACAGAAGTTCGTGGAGTGTTGAGGAAGTAGTGACTCCCGCCTTACTCAGAAGTCGAGCCGTCACTTCTAGAGTGGACGCTGCTGCTGCTGTCGGTATTCGTACCGTTATCTCCACCTGGTCTCAAGCCCGATTGTTGCGACTCTTGTGCTCTTCCGGCACCGCGCATCAGTTCCTCGAAGGATGGAAAGCTTTCTTCTTCCTCTCCGCCGCCTTTACTGCGGCTGCCCCTGAGATCGAGTCCGTTTGAGGGAACTGGAGCTGTTATTCAAGGCCTCCAAGAAGCGAAGACGGCGATTATTACCTCCGGCGTATAATTCAGTGCCTTTGAGATCCATTGCGTGCTTGTAGGACAACAGATCAAGAGGATCCTTCGACGACGAGCCAGTCGAATCAAGGACTTCGATCGGATCGTAGTCGTTGAGGGGTCCACCCCATCCGCCGTTGGATCTAGGAATCCTAGGGGTATGTCCCTGTCCGCAGATGACGGGAGCATTATCAACCGAGGCCATGGACAAATCGGCTTTGGTAGGGGGTTGGTAGAATTGGATGGAATCTAAGTTGATCGATGTCATTGTGTCTCAAATGCAGATAAAGGAGCTGTGTGTGGAGAGTCTGAAGTTGGAAATCCAAGACACCCAGAATGGGGCAAAATGAGGATTATATATGCTTCTGAGTCGTACCCACAGCGGCGGTGCCGGGTCTGAAAAAACCGCTGAAGACGTTATCTCAGTACCGTCTCCCTTTGTCCTCGCACCTGCCGGCTGCTCCTCTCTAACAACCTCGAATCGCCGATCTCTAGTTATCACCGCTCGGTCTCCAATCGTCTGTCTTACACCCTGCGGCACGGGCTGGCGCAGTCTCTCGACCCTTGTTGCTTCGCATCCAATCTACATACTATACCGACCAAGGATTCTTCACTGCGCCCCTCGGAGATATCCAGCTGTGGAGCCAGGTCACCTGCAGCTGCCTAGGCATTACGCGCTAGGACTTCTGCAATAGATCTGCATCCTCTCCGATCCACAGCAAAAAGTGAGATCACCGTCTCAAGGCCACGTCACCAGAACGAGGTGAATGCGGGAACCTGCCAGGCAGACACGCGGATAACACTGTCGATCAAGGCGAGCACACCATATTTTGACTCCATTCCTTGATTTTGACTCACGGCCATTACTCGGCGCATGCTCAGCCCCCCTCATACTATATCACCCGATCACGGCCGAGGGGCGATCCCTGTCCACTAGCCCAGCAGAATTTTCAGGAGGTATTCCTCTCATTGGTTGTATGGCATTCGTCTTCGGGTCAGGCAGCTGCTTCGCGATGGAGTGCTCGCCGTGAGCTAAAATTTCCCACCAATGTCGTCGCAGAGTCGCAGATCAGCTGAGCGGTAGTGAAACAGTGGGTGGCACAGGAAAACCGAAGCAGGAAGGTCCAGAGCATTAGCGTCGAGCGACGAGGCGCTCCAGCATAGTTGAAAAAGGAATCTCCGTTTGTTGGGAGCTGAGTTGTAGCGCGGCCGACAAGGTACAAGGCGTCGAATTAGAGAGTTCACCTTTATCGCTGGCTCCAGCCGTAGGCGAAAATGGGCAGGTCAAGAGACGGCAAGGGTGAGAGGTGCAGCAAAGTGATCCCGAAAGGAAAGGCCATTCAGCAAAATACCTCATGCAAAGCTCCAAGCACAGCAATCGGCGATAGTCGGCAGAAGCTAGCTAGGCAGCCAAGGGTGGGAGAGGTTGCGCAGATCCTTGCAATACGAGAAGGAGCGAGGGGGTGGCAGAGAGATGTGGAAAAAAGACGAAGGGGGAAGTGGGAAAGCAGCGAGGGGAGCAGGTCTTTATACCTTAGAGAAAACGGCGGGTGGGGCGATGCCGGGCGCCTTGCCCGAAGAGGCCACGCCAAACCGAAAAGGGCCGCGCTTGGCCTGGAAGCAGGAAAGGGCGGACATTTCACCGCGACGCAGATTATTATCTAAATTATTAATTCTATAAGAGTTATTCTAGCTATTATTCTAGTAATTATCTCTACTACTTTTATACTTTTACTATTTTTTATCTCTATTACTCTTATACTTTTACTATTTTTATTCTAGCTATTATTCTAGTAATTACCTCTACTACTCTTATACTTTTACTATTAGAAATAGCTAGCTAGTTATTCTTTTTTTTAATAACAAATTTACTACTAAATTATTATATTTTATAAATTAATAAGTAGCTCTAAATATCGATCTTAAGGTTATTACTACTTATTCTATTAAAAAGAATAGTAGTAATATAAGGAAAATCTAATATTATTAGTAATTTTCTATAAAGATCGAGATCTTTACTTTATAATAGATATTTATCTAATAGATTATTAAAAACTAAGTAAAGTCTAAAAATAATAGAAATACTATTTATTAAATATCTAGAGAGTAGAAGTTTAAAATCTAGAAATATATTAAATATTAAGTAGTTAGCGTTAGTAATAGCTAATTATATATTATTTATTCGCGCTATAACTACGCTTTAATCTATTCTAGTCTTAGATAGGGTACTAGTATCTTTAATAAATATCTTAAAAGCTAGGCGTATAATAAAAAGGCTAATAGTAGTAGCCTAAAATAATTAGATCTTTAAAATATAATATTAGAATAGATATATAATTAAATCTATTTCTATATATAATTACTAGAATAATTACTAGAATTAGGGATCTAATTTAAGTAGAGATATTAAACTAAAAAAATTAGAGTAATAATTAATAAATATTAATTATAAAGGGTAGATTTTAAAGATTACTTTCTATAAATAGTTACCTCCCTTAATATATCTTATAATTCTATTAATAGTATCTAGTTTTAGCGCCTATTTCTATATCTAGATAATATAGTAATACTATCTAGTATATTAACTATTTATAATAGGATTTTAGAGAGGGTCTAATTAATCTAATATTAGATTCTTGGATTGGATTGGATTGGATTTCATACTCGTGTCTATCTAACTATGTGAAAGATAATTACGGGAAGCTCTATAGTAATGTTATAGAGGAAACCTTTACTTGCGCCAGGGTAAAAACCTCCACACGTTTCTTCTGTTATAGTATCCTACAAATATCGAGTTCTATATACCACCTTCGACAACTTCCACGAATTGTATATACACGCTAGGTCGCTATACGCTTTAGTATCCTTTCTAAGAAAAAAAACAACTTGACTATTAGTAAGAATATAGGTAGGCCGAATAACGCCCGTATCCCCGTAGGGTAGTTAGTATTCCTCGTAGAGTATTTATCTACGAGTTCGGTTACTAGCCCTTATTCCTAGCTTGTTCTAATCCGTGAGCGCTTATTACCGAAGAAAAAAGGCCGGCGTCTTAGCCCTATACCGAGTCTAGTAGGGAGAGACCCTGCTAGAGTAGATAATAGTAATACGGTATAGATACGAAGTTTAGATTAATCGATTACTACTAAATTCTGCGGTCCTTATCGAGTTAACTCTCAGAGAGCTACCGGTACGAAGAAACACGGGCCTTCGTATTCATATAACGCGCTAAGAGTCTTAGTATTCCACGCGTAAAAACTCTACACTAGGTAAGCGAGGTCCTATAAGGTCTTTTCACTTCGGGTATAGGATACCGGTTCCTTCTATAGTATTACTACCCGTAGGCACATAGAGGAGAACGCCTAGCGGTGAATATATCGCGCTAGCTCTGCGAGTGGGTAGAGTTATCGATGGGTACGCGTATCTAGAGATAGAGAGAGAATCGTATCTTTACTAATAGCCACGCTTCGAACGGGCTCGTAGGAGGAAGTAGATATCTCGTATCCTACCGGTCGTACCGGGACTAGGCTATTATCCCTACGTATCTAGGGTAACCAATCCCATCAGCTAATACGCCTTCTACCTAAGCCACCTAGTACTCTCCACGTATTATTGTAGGAAGGTTCTACGCGTTCGGCGTCCGATTAAGTAGCATTATATCGACTTTACCAATAATATAGCTATATTTCTAATTAAATACTTTACTTATAATAGGGATATATCTTGTCTCTATCGCTTTATCTTACTGTTTTCTATCCTATCTCCTTTACGCGTCGTACCCTGAGATCACTTGGCTCTACTGCACACCGTATACGACGGCGACCTTCACATCGCACACGATGGCAGCAGGTTCGTAGCCGGCAGCGCGTACAGCTGGATCTCGTCGCCGGCCAATATTAGATTCTTAATAAATTATTAAATAATAATTTAAAGGTATTTTTTACTTTAGATAAATAATTATTATATAATAGATCTATATATATAGATATAATCGCTTACTAGATTAATACTTAATTTATATATTAAGATACTTATATTAGTTTCGAGTAGATTAAAAGAGTATATAATAATAAAAGACTTATTATAATTCTTTTTAAGATTATTTAAAACTATAGCTTTAAAGATCGTATATATACTATTATAAATAATAATATTAGTAATATAAATATCTTATTTAAAGAAGTTATCTAGATATATAA
>BLJB01000145.1:0-59027 GCA_013423325.1 Usnea hakonensis | reverse complement strand
GTATGTGGCTGCGCACGTTTCGGTATTATACACTAGCGTTGGCTGAGGTTTAAAAGCAACCTCATTTCTATCAATGACTTCTACAACTCTGTGAACATGGATCCTGTATATAATAGAGCACGCACACCCTCGTCCCATGCTTTCTCGGCGCCCGTGTTTGTCTGCTGCTTAGGGACCAACTTCTAAGAGAATTCGAAAGCTATCGTCTCATAATGCATGGTAACAGTCGTGGCGTTTCGATTCATCGTCGAGTATTCGTCATCAACAGTTGCATAGGTAGGCTTTGGATATGTAGAGTTGGTCTCAAAATTACAGGAATTATTGTTATCTTATTTCCAAACTTCTATGATTATTATTACTCTCACCTATACCTCTGCTAATCATGATAGTGTCGCCGCCAGTAGGAGCTTCCTCGATGAGCTTCCCACGTACACCGTCTTGGTGTAGTTCGAAATGAACCAATCTTGAGACACGGTATCCCAATTAGAGATATCACGCCGAAGAATATCAGCGGTGAATGTCGTGCTCATGCCTGGCTGAATTGATAGCTTTTCAAAGCCCCGCAGTACAATCTTGGGATCGTAAGGTCCCCCAAGCGAGATGTACATTTGTACCACTTCAGCGCCCCCGACGCTGCCAGTATTGCCAATGGTGGCTGTGACTTGGTAGAGTACGTCGTACAGCTCTGGATTGCCCCCTGATGGTCCCCCTGCTGGAAGTAGTGGCTGTGGAGACCCGTCTAATGATCCAGGATCCACGATGCCACCATGGCCATAGTCGGTTGCGTTCGACGCAGTGGCAAGATCGGTGTCGTTCAAGTAAGGGTAGATGTAGTAAGGAATTCGAGTAATGTTGGGGGGGAACAGATAGTCAGCTGGATCCTTGGAAAAGGTGCCAAAAGTTGGTGCCGCGCCAGTGAAGCCCGTCGTTGGCGTGTAACCGCCTCTATCACGTACAGTCGTGACCCTTAGATTCGAGTAGGAGAATGTGGTGTAGCTCAGGCCAAACCCAAATTCGTAGACTGGAGTGGTGCCCGCGCGATCTAAAGCACGGTAATCAATGAAGTTACCTTCAGTGAAGTTGACTTGAGGGGCACCGGTACCCTCGTTTGGAATGTAGAGGATATCGGTCCCGTAGTCTTCGCGAGTCTCCGCCAGCGTGAAAGGAAGCTTAGCGGTTGGATTGACACGTCCGTAGAGGACATCCGCTATAGAGTTCCCTGACTGTTCGCCGGGAATACCAGCATAGAGAATTGCAGTAATATTTGGGTTTCTCTTATAGTCGCCGATGAGGACGGGACCAGTTGAGTGGATGACGAGAATTGTGTTGTTGCACAAAGCGGAGACACTGGTCACGAGCACGTCACCGTTACCCCAAAAGGTCAGGTTGTTACGATCGCCGATATTGCCATCCACGTCAATGTATCCCTCACCGCTGTCGGCGTTGACAAACACCATTGCGACGCTAGCTTGGCCTGCGAGCGTCGAAATTTGCGTTGCAGCATAATTGTTGGTGATTGATTGGAACACGCCATTATTACCTACAATCTCATTCTGAATGGCAGTCTCAGGTGTTATCAGATATGGGAAGTTAGCAGTTCCGGAACCCCAAGCCATGGCGAGAGTACCATTGTCACACCCTCTATCAGGACACCCGTTGGGACCGTACGGATTATCGCCAGCGTCCTCGCCAAAGACTGCAGTAAATTTCTCTTTCCCCGTCAAAGGCAAGACGTTGTTCACATTCTTGAGAAGGACAGTGCTGGCGGAGCCCCATTCGCGGATAAGATTGCCATGTTCTTGACGGACATCAACATGCTCATTAATCAAACTAAAGTCCTCCATGGCGTAAAAGTGTCGGTAGCCAAAGGTGCTGAAGGTACTATCCCAGGAATCAAAATTGATGGGAACGGCTGTGTGGTCCCGACCCACGAAATACCATGCGGCGATGATTCGAGTGACCATATCATCCAGTCGGAATTGCGGTACGGTTCCATTAAGGAGGGCAATTGTCAAATTTGCTCCCCAGTAAGAACGGTCGCTATTGAAAGCTGTGTCGCCAGGCATTGTCATATCAAGGCCCGCATTAGCAGAACCGACACCGGAGTGCTGCGCGCCCCAATCGCTCATCAAAAACCCTTGGAAACCGAGTTCAGCTTTCAGGAGGTAATTGATCGTGTGACTGTTCTGGCACGCGTAGCTGTTATTAACTTGTTGGTAAGAGCACATGAACGATGCAACACCGGCCCTGACTGCGTCTGCAAAAGGCCTAGAGAGATTTAGCACAACGGCAATTTCAGGGCGTCCATGAGAGCTTTACCATAGG
Source organism: Usnea hakonensis (assembly GCA_013423325.1). Classification (NCBI taxonomy): domain Eukaryota; kingdom Fungi; phylum Ascomycota; class Lecanoromycetes; order Lecanorales; family Parmeliaceae; genus Usnea; species Usnea hakonensis. The sequence continues at coordinate 56,702 of BLJB01000145.1, read as the reverse complement.
TAGAGCTCGTGCATGGTGACATCGTCAATGTTTGAGCTAAGGCTGTCACTGATATTGAAACCATCACCAGCAGATTCGCCCACTTGACGAAAGTGCTCCTGCTCGTTACCGATGAAATGTTTGGCACAGGCCATGACACCAGAGCTCTGGATGCCCTGAACAGTCTGAGCCATTTGGATACCAGTCAACACAGGATCGGGACTGGATTGCAGTGTTAGCCAACATTTGCAGAATGAGAGCATACAGCCGTACCTGAACCCTTCCCAATTCCGCCCGCCTTCAGGTGATCGGCCGAGAGGGCCCGCAACCGGTCCAAGCTGGATATCTACACCTTTGCCCGCGTGTTCAGCGCCCATTGCTTGCCCTCGAGCATAGGCGAGACCCCGATCCCAGGATGCGGCAACGTTGACACCGGCGGGAAAGACGGAGTTGTAATCAGCTGCTCTCAGCATTAGCCGGTTTCACGGTAACATGGACATGTGCATCGCACATACTGTCTCTGACGCCAACCGGAGAGTCTTGCAAGCACATGGCTCGGAATCCAAGTCGAGGTATAGATCCAGTCTCACCCACACAACGCTCAGATTCCCATCTATCCCCATGTCAAGATTCGAACATAATCCCATGCCTGGCGTAATTCACATACCCAACACCGGTAGTCAGATTGATCTTTTCAAGCAAGGTTAAATTGCTGACGAAAGCCCTAGCCATGGTGTAGGCACTCGCCCAGTCTCCAGCGCCGGTTCCCCATGGCGAGGGGTAGTAGGGGGGTGAAAAGGTGGAATCGGCGGCAGCTGCGGGATTGGGAGAGCTAGCGTTGGGATAGACGGTGCCAGGGAATGTGGTTGAAGTATTCCCATCCTGTTGTACTGAGAATTGAACCAAGCTCGTGGCCAGGAAGAAGAGAGGGGCAAGCCACATGTCGGCGGTGGTGATGTGAAGGGGAGTGAAGTGAATTGAAAGAGGACGAGTATTTGATCTTCAAGGGGAAGAAGACATATTAGAAGATATGATGGGGGATGGCCGATGATTTATATGCCGGCTGGCTCCTGGATTGATATTACTTTATTAAAGTAGAGTATCTTACTTCAACACATATAAAGTAACGTACTTTATTTTTGTAAACAGCCCAGGTGATTCTATTGACAATGACGTCGTATTAAATCCGGCCCTAATTCAGATCTTGACCAAGCAACCGGGACGACCACACACCACCACCACCACCACCACCACATTTAATGCTGACGACGCCAATTTTTTTTTGTTTTTGTTTTTTCTTTTCTCCAGATGGATTACCGTCTTACCATTCTACTACTACTCTACCCCGCTTATTCACCGTGGTGCAGAGGTCCATGCACAATGTCATGGGTTCCAAATCCGTCGATCTACTTTCGTTTTCCGCGCTCTCACATCTTCCATCCGCTTTAGGTATCTGACATCCCTGAGAGCCTGACAGCAGCCCCAAATATTTGACAGTGTTCACGGGAAGCGCGTGATGGTTTAATTGTTCTTTCATTTTACAGTTCATAATGCCCCAAGACAAAGAGTGTGAAATTGATGATCATGTCGAATTGTTGAAACGCGATATGAGCATTGTCATTGTACATGCAGGATCATGCGGGATTACGCGAATGATGGGAACGAAATTCAAATCTACGGGATCTAAGTCTAGCACGTTGGCACGGGTAAAAAAGATGAAAGTTAAAGCCCCCTTGTCACTTGTGCCCCCCCCCCGTAAAGCCAAGGAAACCCGCCGAAACTTGCTATCCGATTGGTCTCAGCTGGGCCCCTCCCCCGGCCTGATGGGGTGCATCAAATTTAATTTAGTCGGCCCTAACTCCGTGTGAGGGTTCAACGGGCCCGCATATACTAAGGTACTTTACCTTAGGTACCTAATGCACCATGGATTACGGAGTATGGGCCCCGCATTTCTACTAGTAGCAAGCCTGACCGTAAAGTATGATTTGAGGCATAAGGTTTATCTTACGCTCATCACCTCGTGGTATGAGGGACTGCGATGCAAAATGCAAATCAAAGTATAACAATAATAATAACTGATGTGTGAAAGAGATTGTGTATGCAGTCAGCTTGTGATCTCCTCATTTCATCCCTGACCCTGGTCATATATGCACAAAACATCATCACCTACATGCCCCAAAGTGCCAGCCTTACCTGATTTCGTGTCAGATTATAGGCATCTTTGTGACTTGTACCCCGCTTTTGAAGGTAAACACAAGGTCTTTCTCCGAGGGAAAATTATAAAAATAAAAAATTCGAGAAAGAAAAAGGAAAAGGAAAAGAAAACAAAAATAGCCAAGTTCATCGCAGAAGCAAGGTACACGATGTTCTCGTGCTACCCGCTGCAAGCTCGAGATCACCCAACATGTATCTCACGAGTGTGAGTCGTATGCCGGCATTAGATGCATACCAAATTGCCGCTCCTTGTCTCTCATTTCCATCCTCTTCATAAGCTTCACGCTCTGAGCATGGAATATCACCATCAAAGCGATGCCATTTAGGATAGCGTCATGCCCCTTCTATGAAACTCCTCCCTACGTACTTCGGAGAGTCTGAATATCTGCACGACTGCTCAGGCATGGATGCTCGCCAAGGTAGTGGCGTCCATCTGTGGCCGTTGACCCGCCTCCCCGCTGCATCATCACAAGACGTGTGCAGACGGTGTGCTTTGCATAGGAAGTCAAACTTGGATATACACGCAAGTCATTGGATCGGTTGACGGCTGACCAATGCTAGCTGCTGTGGATAGTATCTTGCTGCAACGTCTCAGTACCGCAGTAGCATATTCGAGAGCCGCTGCCGACGGCGACCCTAAACGTTGCCTTCACTTGTCTTTCGGGGAATTTTCGAGACCCTGTCTATCATTCTCAAATTCTAAAATTATAAGCATTCCATCGCCAAACTTTCTCTCATATGAAAAAGTAAGCTGTCGGCTCTGAGCGGGAGAATGGTTTCTGTAGTTACATACAGATTGAGGTAGACACAAGTCATCGATAAAGAAACTTCAGAAGCAGAAGTATCGTTCGGAACAGGGATTCTATGTCATCAATCTCCAAACAACCAAAGTTCAGACTCATCGTCTTGTGGACTCTGGCATGTGCTCGATCACTGACTTTAGGAATCTTTGCCCAACTCCTATCTCTATGTTCAAACCATGAAACTTTGTGAGTACATGTGTATATGGCAGTACTAATGCTTGCTCTTGTTGCGTGACCGTATCATCCGGCTACGGCTACCCTCACTGCCTGGAGTCTCCACCCACTCAACCTGTCCCGGTACGCATGACCTTCCTCTCTCGATTTCTTTGAACACCACGACCGAATAGTTCCGAGGGTATCGTAATGATAGCCTACATCAAAGTGATCATGCTTGAGCTGGAAAGCGCCATGTCTATCAATCTACCGACTGCTCCTTCGAGCTAAGATTTGCATTCGTATGATTCAAATATCAGCATACGCTACGGAAGACCACTAGTCCCAAAGTGTCTGCTGCGCTACGGATTTCTCTCGTTAACGATGGTGCTGGACGGTTATTTCTCTTGAACTTGGCCATGTTTTGTAACGCTACCAATCCCGTCCGCCCCGTGTCTTTTAGCATCCACGTTAAACTTCACAGACAGGGTGTCAGTATCGGATTATAGTGACAAGTCTTGCCGGGACGAGGTGCCGGGTTTGGTCAATGATGGCATTTTGATAAAAGGATACTAAAGGCCGATGATCAGGCCAGCGAGGCAAGCCTTCAAAAGGTAAAAAGGTAAAATTGTGGAACCGATATATCAGAATGGTGGCAGCTCCAGCAGAAGGTGCACCTAGTCTGAAGAGTTGAGGCTGCACATGACCGTATACAATGGTACCAGCGGCAGATCTTCCGCTTCTCATTGCCTGAAAAGGACAACAAAGTAGAAATTTCGGCCGAGTTTCTAGAAGATTTAATCTTGGACTGCAAGACGCCTCCCTTAAGGTATGAGAGCACATGATTCTCAAACTTGGATCCATATGTCCGGATCACTCGCTAGTATCTATAAACACAGTACCTACCTAATCAAGGGCCTGACGACGGAAAAATAAGATAAGACAAATCTTCATGGCTCTTGGGTCAATGCGCTTACAATCCAGTGCGACTGACAGACACGACGCATCCAGTTACCACTTTACTTATAAAGAGGTCTCAGCCATTACAATGGTCAAGGTCACTCAAGCCAATTGCCCGTTGAGTCACGGAAGAAGGGAATTCTCTCCGAATAGGCGGTATCTAAAAATCATACAGCTGGTTTTCGCATTGGAATGTAACAATAACGACACACCACTTCTCAAGGGACCAAAGTCCAAAAGTATCCGCCGCAGAGAAATTTGACCCCGACGCCAGTAGATTCCAATCGGGCCTAGCTCAAACCCTCGTCCCCGACCTCTCCCCCTAAGGTAACACAAAACCCTCCGCCCACTCACCCATCAACTTCCCTCCCAAAAACCCACCGTCAAACCAAAAAAGTCCCCACAGAGAAAACCCAAACCATGGTCTCAACCCGCTCCCACCCCACCTCCTTTCCCCCCCCAGACCTCAGCACGCCCTCCAAACCAACCCCCTCCCGCTCCCTCCCCAACTGGACCCACACCCCCACCCGCCTCACCCTCTTCTGGCTCCTCATCTCCCTCCCTCTCGTATTCTGGGACACAGCCTACGTCCTGCTGCGCCCGCACTCCATGCCCGGCGGCTCCCTGCACGCGCCCATTTTTACACCCTACGCCCTCTATGGCAGCGTCGATTATATATACGGGGAGAAGGCGTGGCGGGAAGGGAACGGGTTCACGGCGGCGCAGGGGGCGTTGAATTTGCTGGAGAGTGCGGGGTATGTGGGGTATTTGTGGGTGGTGTGGAGCTTTGGGGGTAAGGAGGGAGAGGTGGGAGGGGGGTGGGGCGGGGTGGCGTGTTTGGCGGGGTTTGCCTTGAGCGTCATGACGCTTAGTAAGACGGTGTTGTATTGTAAGTTTCTATTAAAAGAAACTATCTGGCTGGAGAATTGGAGAACTGTGAAGTGGGTTGAAAAGAACTGATTGCGATTGTGCAGGGAGCAACGAATACTTCTCCGCCTTCGAGAACATCGGCCACAACGACGCGCTATCCCTACTCTTCCTCTGGATCATCCCCAAGTTCGTCGAACCTCCCTTCCCCCCTTCCACATTACTCCTTCCACCGCCTCGGATCCAAAGAAAAAGCTAACATCCATCCACCAGCGGTGCCTGGCTCATCTTCCCCAGCTACATGATCTACGACTTTTCCCGCTCCATACTGCACGGCCTCTCCATCGCCAGTGGCGATCGCAGCAGCACACCCGCTCAAGCCGCGATGCCGACCAAAGAGGAATGAAAGATGTCCCGAGTAGGGGAAACATTGCAATGGGACTCTGGGGTGGGTGTGGAGGAATCTGTACATACAGACAGACCAACGGACATCTCACAAATATACTATACCAATCCTCCATCCACAGGGATTGATCCCCCACAGTCTACGGCATTGCACTCCAGCGTTCAAGTCCTATACGCAAATCAACAACTTCATTCTCTTCAAAACGCAACCAAACCCCACTCTCTCACCCCACCATCTACAACCATAAAACCCCTCCTCCATCCCCTTCCCCTTCCCTCTCATCTTCCTTCCTTTCCTCAAACCCCTCGTTCCTCAAAGCACAGCACAGGAAACATCACCCCAAACATCCCCAAGCTCCAGGAATCCAGCGGGTCCATCCTGGGAGTGTATGGAGTCAAAAAAAAAAAGCGTCAGAAAATGGGAATGTATGGAGCAAAGATTGCGATGGGAGGGGGTAGGGTGGGGGGGATGATGATAGAGTTACTGGTTGAGTGGGAGGGAGGGGTGTACGTGGTGAGGGGGGAAGCGAGGAGTGTAGGTAGGTAGGTAGGTAGGTAGGTTGTGTTGATGGATGGCGTGGTAGAAACGGTCGAAGAAACTGGGGGAGATAGATGGATAGATACTATGAGTGGATGATGATGCAACCTCGTCCGTTTGGTTTTGGGAGATCTAGGTGTTGCGGTTATGTGAAGGAAGACGCCGGCGCATGATGGGGATAGAGGTGGATGGCATCGCTACGTTGTTGTTTTCGGCTGATTTCGGTCTTCAATCTAAGTAGGTAGGTGCCCCCTCTTGGTTCAAACCCATCTTTCTAGTCACAGGCAAGTAAATACTGATCCTATATAATTCTCCAATCCTTCCTTCCCTCCATCCTCCTCTCCCGTCTCTCCTTCATCTCAAAATGTTATCTACCCCATCCCCTTCCTCACCGGTATTGAAATTGTCACCATAAGAAGTGGCGGGCACTTCGATCGGCAGATTCGGACTGGCCCCGACCAACGACACCACGTGCTGATTGTCGTTTTGACTTATTGGGCCAGTTGCACCTCCGAATGGCAGAGGTCCATATCCGTTTAAGATCTCATAGTCGCAGAGGTCCATTATCGTTGAGATCTACTAGTTGAAGATCCACGTTGGGATTGCTGACTGCGTCTGCGGACGTCTCAGGAGTGTGCACTGCCTTTGGTCTGAGTACGCGAAGGTCTCCGGTTTCTTGTTTTCTGCGGACCCGTTCGTCTTGGTTTCGTAACGAGTACGCCTAACCTGCGGCGTTCTGTATATGCTTCCCAGCGTTTGGCTTCTTGGCTTCCTCTTGCTCAGCTTTTGTGAATTCGCGTAAGCCCTTAGTTTTGTTTGCCGCTTCTATTGCGGGGCTTAGGAAGCTCTTGGGGTGGGCCTTTATTACGCCGTTCGCATTCCGAAAACGGTTTCTATACCCTGTCAACGTATTTGGTTAGAAGATACTGCCGCCATCGCAAATACCGGGTCTACGAGTGATCAGTATCCGCAGAAGTAAAGCTAGAGTTAAGAGTACTAATAATCTTACCTAGAAATATCCTACTACGATTCGGTCGTCGTATCGGATGATTGCTTCTATCAATACACCTTCAACCCTAGACGATATTGCTAAGGGGATACTCTTATAAGCCTTAAGAGGGTGGTCGTCCAAGTCTAGGACAATATAGCCGTCTTTATATAGCTATAGGACTTCGGAGGTAGGATTCGGCGTGTCGTTATTAAATCGTTCTTTGTCGATCGCGAATAGAACCTTAACGCCGGTCCAACCATCATCTCGCTTCAGATTCCAGTCTTTCTGGCTTTGCAGAAATGCGGTTTCGTTGAAATCTTCATTGCCACGATCGTATCTGTGTGCAGGACCGATCCACCGTGCTCGTTATATTTTTAGTGTTGTATTCATAGCGTTGGTCTCAGCTTCTGCGAAGCAGAGTTTTCCACCATTGTCTTGGTGATCGTCTCTTCTCCCGGCTCGGCTTCTCTTCTTCCGTACTCTCATCGTTGAGAGACCGTTGCAAGGTTTGAGTGTCGACCCACCTCCCCATCTTCCAGGCAACTCCTCTCAAGACTCCCCGGTTCTCGAAACCTTGCCTCAAGAAAAATCCACTGGCATCCCGCCCTTCGTCTACAGGCACGATCGCTAAGACTTCTCTAATCCCATGTTCTCGGTCTGTTCCCGGTCCCAAATCTCTGAGCCTCGCTAGTAGAACGTTCACCAGCTTCTCCCCAACTCCTTGGCCTGTGGCAGTATGGTCAAGGTAAACGAGAATTTCCACAGTGCCACCGAAGGCGGGTAGCCTGCGATAGAAGTGTGCGTATGCGTAGCCCAGGATCTCCTCTTGGTTTCGAGGAGCATTATTATCGTTGCTAGCGGTTACGACAAGGAAGGGGAGATTCTGATCGGCGACGGAATTGAATAGCCTCTGCATATACAAAAGAGGCTTAGGCTCTATGTCCAAAGACGCAACTGTGTTGGAGACATAAAAATTGTAGATAGGTATGACCCGATCAAGGTCTCTGAACACACAGCGGCGGATCGTTCCGGTGGTCTGTGGGGTTTCCATCATGGGACAGATGGCGCGTCGTCTGCTGGGCAGAGTTGCGGAGGGAGGGCTGGTGTCGTGCGAAGAGGAAGATTGAAGAGAGGTTGAGGAGCAGGAGACTGACTATAGGGGTTGGAGTTGGGGTGTCGTAAGTTAATCGAGGGCGAGGGCGAGGAGGGAGTGATCTTTGCAGCATTGACTTGTGGCTTCAAATGCTGAGCCAATTCCTTTCAGAAGGGGTTCAAGGACACTTGTGGGCAAGAGACGGTCGAGAACATGTGTCTATACGCCAGGATCGCTCTCCTGAGCACGACTCGCCTTAATATCGGCTGTGTCATGAGCTTGACAGGTACGTACCGCGACCTGCATTGGGGCAAAGACTTACGCATTTGAGGAGGTTGCCAAAGCCACGTCAGGTCATATTGCCGGGCATGTCCGAGAAGAGGCGTCCTATTGATATGGATGTGTTTCATGGATATGGGCACGATCTGCAGAGAAAACGGGCGACTGCATACGAAGTATGTGGAAGACTTGTCAGTAACTGACAAATAGTTTTCTTTCCTCCTCAATGAGATGCTGGTATCGACGCATTAAGACCTACAACCAGGAAATGGTGCCAGCGACAGGTACTGTTTTTGCCAATATGGAGTGTTCTGCAAGTAGAGGATTGCCATGGGAAAACTCCATCGTCGCAACGACTGGCTCCACTCATTTGAGAACGGCACACTTTCACCTGCCATAATGCAGAGAGATCACGGCCTTAACCGTTCCATTGACGACCTGTCTCAGTTCTCAAACATTAATCAAACATCATGAAAAGGAGCGTTGTCTGATTAGGATCTTAGGAGTCTTACCTTCCGTCATAAAATGTACACTTGTTAGATTGAAGCCTTCAGCATCTTGTTGAAGTCCAAGGAGTAAAAGCAATTTTGGTGAAGTTTGTCTGGGCAGATGAACCCTTTCCTGCACCTTTTGCAGGTTGTCTAGTACCTGTTTCGGCCACCCTCTTCCACTGGACCGAGGCTCGAGCGACCCATTTTGGATTGGTCCGTTGCAACATTCTGAACCTAGACTTTCAAGTACTAGGAGGATTGCAAGCTGGAAAGTCAAGTTAAGAATGGGAGTCAGACTCTTCTAGGAATGGGAAAATGTACTTGTATTTGTATGTGTATGTGTCTAAAGGACTTAGAGCAAATAGTGCACGTGTAAGCGGCGAGTACGCGTGAAACCCAAGGCGGACCACAGTTCTCGTGAACATGTCATAGGTACCTCGCTTTACCCGGGCGATCCTCGTAATCGTGTAGTCGTGGCCCCACTTATCGCCTTCCCTTTGTACCTAAGCCACGATTGGCGCCACGAAAAATGAGTACGTAGCCTCATACAAGGGAACAGAAGTTGAGTCGCCTTGGCTGTGATGTCGCGCAAACTCGTAATGCAACTGCGGCCATCAATTTGCCAGTGTCTGTCTGCCCTTGCATGATTGATCAGATACGATGAAACTCGGGTTCTGCAGCTGCGAGAGACTAGTCAACATTTGGCGAATCCTTCCGTAAAAGACTCTTTCATTCTGCAGCCTCAGCGTTAGCCCCGACCACAGGTTCGGGGTGGTCTACAAGAGCAATCGCTTGCTCTTCCGATTGCCGCAGAGCTGCCTGAACGTCTTCGAGGTGCTTCCGAGGATGGAATTCCAGACAAAAATCCAAACACAATTCGTACTCAATGTCGTAGGATTGGCTAGGTCCAAGATAAGGCTCCAGCCCGGCCTTGAAATCATCTCTCATCGCATTGTAGACTTCTGGGAGGTCTGCTTCCGAGCCAACATCTGCAGGGAGGAGTTCCAGGGTCACGATGACTGTCTGGAACCCAACGAGGAATCGAGAGGCTCGGAAAAAGGGCGTATGATCCTCACACCAGACTAAGCAGTAATAGCAGGGAAAAGAAATGCGGCAGGTGTTGCGCTTAGTGCGAACGCCATTGAATTCGGTGAACCATCTTTCGCTTAATGTGTCATCCAGCGTCTGGCACACGCACGTTGATACTTCAATATTCTGCATACGGTCTAGAAGGTGCTGAGCTGGTCTTCAAGATATTAAGGTCAGTATTCCTCTTCAACGACAAGGGACTCTATTTCAAGAACTTAGAAACCTTTCAAAAGTTGTGTTACGATCAAAACATAGAAGCAATCAGGAGAGAAGCAGTTAGGTAGACAAGCCTCCATGACAAAAGACTCACAGCGGCGTTATAGGATACCATGGTAGCGAGAGCTGTCTCATATACAAGCAGAACAAGCTCTCTTTATACATGATGTCGATTGCTTCCCGACAGATGGCTTTTGACGTTAGGAGTAGAGCAATGTCGGCCCAGTACAACCTTTTCTTCCTCATCCAGATGTGCCCACTCCAGAAGAGTCCTGTCCAGACACAATAATGACCTAAGAAACAGAATAGTGGCCTGTCCAGATTAATGACAGCTTTGCCCCTCTTCCACCTCGCTGGCCAGTGCATCAAATATCTCGTACATAGAATCTCACGATAGATCATATCACGTATCTCACGAGGTAGCGTAAACCAGCGGTTTTGTGACTCACACTGCTTTGACCTTTTCTGAGATTGTTTGATATGGCGAATCAGGGCGCTGCACATGGCGTGCATTCTGTATTCTTTATGCTTGGACATGACTGATTCTGCACTGATGTGATTGTGCAGTGTAAATAGTATACGATAATTGGAAGGTTCATGATTGTTTTTTATGACTACTCGGTCAAGTGTGAAGTTGTTATAAGCGATTGGGCTTCAGCTGAGCGAAAGAAATGGCGCTAGGATGGATTAGGTTTACGCTAATTTAAGACTAAAATTAGGTCAAATAGCCGTTGAGTTATTATCATCATTGTCCAATCAATCAATCAGAACTCAAAGAGAGATAGATACCTCAGATATAAAAGATTCTACATACACACTTTCTTCAAATTCATTCACTTCGAGATTTTTATAGGACACCGAACAGCCAAAACCATCTTGCAGTCTACGAGCCTCTCATACAGTGGGTAGGTGATTGTCTCGTAAACACGCTACTTGTCCAAATGAAAGTTGTAATACTGAGTCGTCAACATTTGAGTGTACCGACCATGGGATATATCTGCTCGAAAGGATATTGGATATTGGCACGCGTTGTTCCAGGAGTAAAATTGGATTTCTGGAGACTATTTATTGCATACTCACATTATGCAAGTAGCCACAGAATCTGAAGCAAGGGATGAAAGCTGAGAGCTGTGGGCGATTCTAAGAAGTATATTAGCGAAAGAGGAATGTTGTTGTGGACCCGCCTACCATGAACCGATTTTGCAATCTGTTTGGTACACATTGGATCATCGTAATCTTGAGCGGGACGGCGAATGACTTTCCAGCTGTGCCCTTGACTTCCAGGAGATCAATTTCCTGGGAAGGATCGTTCAAGAGGAAGTCTTCCGTCAGTTCAAGATCTCATCAACCAGACAAGGAGTTCCTGATCATGCAGCTAAACGTTTTGCCCACATGAGCTACTGATGATGCAGGTTTTCGTTAAGACCGAAAAACGAGTGGGCAGGTCTGTGCGCGAGCCGTACACCCATTCGCTTTCCCAATCTCTCGGTCTCACCGATCCGTCAGATATCTGGACAATTGCTCAAGCGAGGATGACCGACGGCTTGTTTTGGGAGATTGGAACTGAGCTGCTCAGTCTCCCACTAAGCTGGAAACCCCACTTCACGATCCGATCGATACACTTTTCAGCGCTTTGTTACAGCTCTTGCAATACTGCTGCTGCCAAGCGCGGATCTCTTCAAGCCCCTTGGGTTCGCCATTCCGCACGTGTTGCCCGTCGTTAGATTTCTCTACTAAAGGGTCTGAGGTATTGCGACTCAGCATGGCGCCCATGTGCTTGCATTTGATGTTCTCTTCTAACAGCCAGTTCTCCCATTCAGCTTGCAGCACCTCCCTCTCAATGCTATTGACCACTCGCATTGCCACTAGCAGATCATGGCGTTGAAGGCCCAGCTGTTCCCGGCTCCTTTGTAAACGGCGAGCTGCTGGGCTCTGCAATGGTCTCGTAGGGGAAAGCTCTTGTGATTTATGAAGGGGATCCATGTCTTCAAGATTCATGATGCTTTTGAAGGTCTCGTGACTAGAGCACAGAGTAAGTCTTTTGCTGCATACTACCATGAATGACTGCAAGAGACCTACCATTGACTGCTTGAACCTTCAAGATCAAGTTGTGGAGCAGAAGACTCATCAAGCTCATGCATGTAAATGGTTTTGCTCAACGTGAGATCAGGCCCGATTCCCAACCTAGTCATATATTTGCCGGCTTTCCGTTCCCTCCACCATTGGGACGTACCCATTGAAGAAAAGATGACGTTGATGATGAGACTCAATGCCAAAAAAGCAATCAAAACGCTATTTGAGTCGATCGTTTTCCAAGTCCATCGTACAAAGTCAAAGACCATCTGCAATACTGATGTAGCGACAGTTTCCAAATGCGATCCAAAAGACTCGAGAGTAAGCTCTGTCAAAGTCCGGCGTTTCATCTTACGTCGCAATTGCGCTTTCAATGGTGCATCACTTCCAGCAAATAGAGAACCCTGCGTCTGCACCCCAACAGCACCGAAGATCTGGACAGCTTTTTTCGTTCGACCATGGGCACTTGCAAAAGTCCTCACTTGATCAGCAATTACGTCTGCAAGGTCCAGGGCGTCAAGCTCAAGATCCTTTAATGCTGCACCAGAAACGATGCCTTATCATTGTCAGCATATTTTTACAATGTGGAAGCACAGATGGTAACATACCCATTGTAAGAGGTGGAGGGCGAGTCCAGTCGACCTTGGTATACACGGCCAGTTTGCACTTTGACTTGGCCAGATGAGTGATAACTACTTTAGTGAGCAGGAAGAAGCTGTCACGATACGGAAGATGCCACGGTTTTTTGCGATCCGAGACCACATATAAAAGATGCTCATTAAAAACCTCCACCATCTGATGGTCTTCAACGGTGCTTTGCCGTGCTCGTCCTGGGCGAGGGTCAATTAGTGGGGCCTGAGAATGGTGGTCGATAGGTGACAGTTGCTTACTTAAAAAGTCTAAGTACTCAATCTGGTATTCGAACTCACGACGCAAGTACCCGTGTTCCAGCTGAGTCCACGGTCCTTGCTTGATGTCTGTGCTGCTATCAGCTCATTCGCCTTTGAAGTAAAAGCACACAAAAGGCCTGAAAGTTGCTTACGTCGAGCCCGCCGTTCGTGATACAGAAGCTGCCAAACAACGCTTTTGTCACCAAACATAACATGAAACAGAGCTTTCGAGCTAACATCGAAACTTTTCTCCACGATCAGCTTGTCCATTCCTGACGGGGCATATATGATAGGCTGCTTCGGAAGTTTGAAGGCTTTGCTATTGTCTCCAGCGCCATCTAGCTGGATAGCACCGTTCCCATACAGGCCTCGGTCGACTAACACATCTGGTACAATTCAGAGTCAGTGTTGTGCAAAGGAACATCAAGTTGCGAGAAGTTTTTTGGGGGCCAAGCTGGGGTGGAAAAGAACGTATGATCCATCACAAATATTGCAAATTAGAAAAAACCACGTAAGGAACGACAAATCAGAATTTTGCCTTACTCGCTCTGAGGTCTCGTTGATTCTTGTGGGAAGCATTGCCTTTAAGGGGTGAGTCGCCGTCAGTGGGCGTGTTAATGGATACGTTTTCCCAGCTGTCCACGCTAGGACTGCTTTCCGGATCATCCTGCTCCATCTTAATGAGAGTCTTCATTGTCTCCTCTATGTTAGTCCCTTGTGATGTGCAATTCCGCACCAGGAAATTAAGCCGCCGCTGTAAAAGATTAAGAGGTTCAAGGAATGTCTTGATAGTGATGCGATTGTAACCGATTGCTTGGTTGTTACCGTTTTTCAGATGACAGAAGATGAAGTCACATTCTTTTCCCGTCGCCGCTGTGATCTCTGATATTGAGTCAAGGCCGATGTTCGTGATGAGTGCTAGCCCAAAATGGTTGCTATAAAAGTAGATATCTTGAGATGTGACATAAACCCGTCCTGGGAGTTCCTGTTGCTCGTTCGGACTCCATGTAGCCTTGAAAACTAAGACAACTCTTTCATCTTGACGCACACTGGGAAATAACAATCGGAATTGCGCGTCTTGCGTCTTGAGTTGCAGAGGATAGTTGCAGGGATATTCAAGTGGAGAAATCCCACGCTTCTCATCCCCGCTTGGGCTAATGAGTTTACCATGTAAAGGAGATGAGATTGAGGACACAGTGGTAGTCTTATCTAGTCCAACAGAGCCAAGGGTCGGATCGCTGATTCCTGAGATTGCGGCGCTAGGGGAAGGAGATCCGCGAGCTGGAGAAGCATTCGAAGGGCGAGTCATAGGGCTCGGCGGGTCTGATAGCTTCAAGGACTTCTCCCGCGCCGGTTTTACCTCAACACTCTTTAACCTGTTCAGATGAACCCAATTTGTACTCCCCCAAATATTGGCCATGAGATCGCTGGGCATGGCATCGGTGCGACCTACGCCAATACCTCTTTGGCCATTGACAATCACAGCTACTGTACTAAGATTTGTGGGTGCTGGTGGATTGACCAAGGTGTTTGGGGCCAATGTGCTGACTGGCAAGTCTCTCGTACTAGGAATTTGCCCAGACGATTTCCTTGATGTTGACATCTCGGGCGGCGGAGGCGTTGGTAGCGCTCCAGGTCCAACAGGCATGGACGTATGACTAGCGGCTATGAGACTCGCAATGCCACCTCCTCCAGGGCTAGCAAGTGAGCCAGCCAACTTGTCACTTCCCAAAGGCTTTCGATGAAGATCTAGCTTCTGTATAATCCTCGACGCAGGATCTCGACTTGCATCAACGTCTTTCTCGGCGAAAGAGCGTCGATGACTGGCGGCATCAAAGCTACCCCTGTTGGCTGAAGGGTCTCCTCCAGGCACAGGTAGAGTCGAGCTTCGGTCTACTCCAGAAATATCATTGTTATCGTCCGTGTTCTGTGACAATCCAGAATCTGCAGCATTTGCGGCAAATTCTAAAGCGCTTGGAGGAGAAATTGCAAAGGCCGGATTTTGAGCCTGGGGTTGGAGACCGGAGGACTCTGCACTGACTGGGTCTTCAAGTGCTTTCTGTTTGGCAATGTCAAACGCTGCAAGCCATTCCATGAGATCATTTTGAGTATTAGCCTGGACGACTAGAGCTGTGTCTTTGGTCTTGACCTCAAATACCCACTGTCTGTCATCAAAATTACCCGGCTTGACATTGCAAAGCAGAACGCCAATACTTTCACCGCCCTTAACCCCTCCAGAACGAGAGCCTTGAACGAGCCAACCGAAGATACCGTTTTTTAAATAATACCACCTCCGGAGCCACTTCGAGGGCTTTCCAGAAACCGTCCGCAAATTAAGCCAGCCCTGTTTTTCAGACTTGGCTTGTCGACCCGGGGTTTGCAGATTCGTCGTGGAAGGTGCTCTTGCCGCAGATGCTGATGCTGACCCAACACCGTAGTCCTCGAGCTCGCGCGAAGGCCTAGCAGCGACTTCAGCGCTTTCTTCAATTTGTCGCCTTGCAGTCTGGAGCTCTCGTCGAAAGGTCTTTTCGCCACTTTCCATCTCACGACTCCAGGAGCTCACTCTCTCAATGTCACCTCCCCATCTTCCCATAGAGCTGCTCAGGTTCTGCTGGGGCTTCCGCATGTCGCGCCATTGATCTGCAAATACTCTAACAAGCATCCGGTCTAGCGCCATTCTCAGCTGTGGTGCAGTGACACTGAAGTCCATCGCTGCTTTCAGGTATAACCTCCGCGCTTCATGGAGCTGAAAGGCATCTTCTCGCAAAGATGAAGCTTCTTTGAACTTCGCTTGACCGGAGTAGCGTGACTGCAAACTATCAAGCTCTTTCTGCGTGGTGACAAGGGTCCGCCTAGTCTCCCTGAACGATCGTAGGTCACTGTGCAGAAAGGTCTTGATAGGTTCCACCACATTCGCTTGAATCTTCTTGAGTCCAGATATGGCAGCTGTCCAGAATTCTTTTGAACCCTCGCCATATCTTTTCATTGCCAGTAGCGTGTAATCATGATCAATGACGTCCTCGGAAAGATAGGTAGGTGGTGTCGCCTGTGCAAGGAACCCATTGATCAGAGACTCAAAATTTCCAACCTCATTAGATAGCTTTGAAGTAGACCGTAGATAATTTTCTAGCCATTTTTCAGCGAGATCCAGTTGCTCGCAGAAATGAGTGATGCCTGATCTGAATGAGGGAGAATCGAGGGCGGCTTCCTTCAAACCCACGGGTCTGACACACATTAGCGGAATTATTCAGGCAGATATGACGTGTTGACTCCTTACATGAGAGTTATTGGCTTGTCCACTTGGATAAGGGCGGGAATATCAGCCATGCTGTCCGAATCCAACTCAGTAAGGCCTCTCGATGAAGCTCTTCAATGTGAAAGGCATGAAGGACGTCATCTACTATTCAAGCCTTGCTCATAGATACCTATCTGTTGACTGTTCACAGTTGAGGCCATTGCTAGAACACTAGGAGATCACACTAAGAGCAACTTTCGTCATTAAAGATGGGACCTGTGCCTACCAAACGCGTCTGACTTGCAGAAATGCTTCAGGTACTCTCAAATTCGATTGCTAGCGCACCGAAGTTCTCCCGCAATGAACTCGTCGAAAATCTACATTATAGCACATTTTACGCCTTGTGCAATGTCTGCGACGGCCTTGATTAAATCTCAGATGCTACGAAGTTGGTGACTCCGGCGACAATGAATTCCAAGAAGGGTTCAAGAGTTCTCAGGGATTCCAAGAAAAGGGATCGTGAGCAAGTCGAAAGCGACAGGCCAGCAAAGCGATTGAAGGGACTTTTAGAGGAAGACACTATTTCCAACAAAGATGATAGTTTGTCCGATAACGGCAGAGGAGACCCTGTGTGGACCGACGACGTAGAAATGGGCGGCCAGGGATTTCACATAAACCATGAATTCGCCCACAGGTTTGAGCACAACAAGAAAAGGGAGGAGCTTCACAAGCGTTAGTAAAACTTTACCCAGTGCTACTATGATCACTTATTGACTTCCAAAGTCCATGAAAGGTACGGTAGAGACAAAACAGCGGCAAGTAGGCGTGGAGCGGGCCTAAATCAGGACGACAGTGATGCTACAGCATCTTCTACAGACTCAGAAGAGGAGGACGATGACGGTGTATTGGTCTCCGAGATTTTGGACAAGCAAATACAGGATACTCTTCAGGCGATAAGGAGAAAGGATCCCCGCGTCTACGATGAGAAAGCCAAATTCTTTACGGAATTAGATGAACAATCTCAAAACAATAAAGGCCTCGAGAGGAAAATCGAGAAGCCCATGTATCTTAGTGATTATCACCGAAGGAACTTACTCGAAATTGCTGCCTCCAGCGAAGTACCAGACGATGAACCCCTGAGTTATGCACAACAGCAAGACGATCTCAAGAATGGAATAGTGAAGGAGATGCATGACGCCACGCACGGGAAAGGTGACAATGATAGCGACGATGATTTCTTGATCCAAAAGCCTTCTGCGCCACTAGGAGAGAGTCTAATCGTACGATCAAAGGAGACGTTGCCAACGGTGGACCTCGAGGGCGCCGACAGAGACCCAGAAGCTTTTTTATCTAATTTCATGTCCACAAGAGCATGGATCCCAGGCGCTGGGACCTCAATGCAGCCATTCGAGTCGGACGATGAGGAAGAAGATCGCCAAGCTGAGCTCTTCGAGGAGGCTTACAATATGCGCTTCGAAGACCCGCAAGCCTCTAACGAGAAGCTCCTATCTCATGCGAGAGACGCCGCGGCAAGGTATTCAGTACGGAAAGAATCCACAAATCCTAGAAAGAAGGCACGAGAAAGTGCACAAATGAAGAAGGAGGCTGCGCGGCAGGCTCGTGATGAAGAAAAAGCCCGTTACCGAAAATTGAAGGTTTCTGAAGTTGAGGAAAAGATTCGGAAAATAAAAGATGCTGCAGGGTTGCGGAGCAGGTCGCTCCACGAACAGGACTGGTCCGCTTTTCTTGACGAGGGCTGGGACGACAATCGATGGGAGCAAGAGATGCGAGAACGTTTCGGTGACGACTACTATGCCGATCATGACTCAGATGACAGAAGTGTAGTGGATGGGAAGAGCAAACGGAAAATTCAGAAGCCCAAATGGGAGGATGACATAGAAATCAATGATCTCGTACCTGACTTTGACGCAGCAGAACATGAAAAGCTCTGGCCATCGCTAACCTATGATCAACAACCCACTGCTAGTGGAGCAATCGAAAGTCAGGGTGATATGGACCCGAACTCAGTCGCCAAGCCACATCCAAGATCCAAGTCCAACAAACGACGCGAAAGGGACGAATCCAAAAGGGAGGGCCGGCTCGAACGACGCAAGGTCGAAAAGCTTGTTGATGAATCCATGAAGATGGATGAAACCCTATCCAACTTCGGCAAGAAGCATGCAGGCCATTTCCGCTACAGAGAGACGTCGCCAATAGCATATGGTCTTACGCCGCATGACATTCTAATGGCCTCGGACAGTCAGCTCAATCAGTACGCAGGACTGAAAAAGTTGGCTGCCTTCCGAGACTCGGACAAGAAAAGAAAGGATCAGAAACGGCTAGGGAAAAAGGCACGGCTACGGCAGTGGAGGAAGGAGACGTTTGGCAATGAGCAAGGACCACCGAAGACGCTTACAGATACTGAAGGGCTTAGCGTTGAGGGTTTGGCAGATCCCGTAACGAAGCTTAAAGATGTCAACAGAGTTGATATCAAGGAAGGGAAGAAAAAGTCGCGTTCAAGGAAGACCAAGCCATCCAACATAGTTTGACAGCTAAAAATTCGAACATTGCTCGGCTTGTGATCCTCAAATACATCCTACATAGATATCGCAAAAGCCCCGTTTTATGAGCAGTCCTACGTAAGTTAAAAGGGTTGCAAAGATGTCGTTCACAAAAGTAGTAATTGCTGTCATCGGGACCATTCGGAAGAATGAGATATATTCTTTTTATAGGCTAGGGAGCTAGTGGCTTGGCATCCAGGTCCGTCCAAAAATTTCCTTCTGTCAACCCATCACAAACGCTCGTGAACACCATCGACGACCTACATTTCAACCACTCCACTCCACTCTAGCTCCTTGTACCTTTCACTATACATTTCTCACACCATTTGCTTCCTTGACAAATCGCCAAGATGCCAGAAGGAGAGGTGGACCAGTCCAAGAAGTCCTTCATGGGGTAAGTTTCACCGTGGCGCCTTTCTGTCTGTTGCAACGATACAAACCGCAATTCATTCGCAAGAAGCCACTTGAAGCTTTTGCTAGTTACTCGAGCTTACCTCCCATATATGGGTCACTTTTGATTGAGCGAAAGCTGACTTCTTGACAGCATGCCTGTAGGTCTCCAACTTCCATGAAATTTTGCGCGATATCGCGTCGCCATCATCGGGTCATGTCAATGCCACGTCAAGTTAATCAGTGATGGGTGACAACTCGATGAAATGTCCCCATCGTGATGCTTGTCAGACTTGGCGTTGGCAATGTCGCCAGACCGAGGATTTCCCCATTGCACCAGAAATAGGAGGCTAATATTAGCTATGATAACAGGGCTTCGTTGTGGATTTTTTGAGTACGTAGCTCAATCCATCCAGGTCTACACAATTACTTTTAGCAATGAAGCAAGAGCTGGATGGGAAGCCAATGCCAAAATAACTGCACGGGGTGCAGTACTAGTGAGGTTGTCTGGCTGACTCACGATGAATTCTAGTGGGTGGTATATCTGCTGCCGTCTCCAAAACTGCTGCTGCTCCTATCGAGCGTGTCAAGCTCCTCATTCAAAATCAGGTAGGTAACGTCCCTCTGTTTCGAGCCGCCGTATCCTTGTGGTTTGACATTGTACATCTTACCTTGTCAACCTCCCAGTATGATCTACTAGTTTGAAGTTATGCCTCTGGCCCCTTTTCCGTCATGATTGTGGCATTTGCGTAGTATACCGGCACTGGCTCTCAATTCGAGATTCGAGCCTTCACTGATGTTTGCTTGCCAACAGGATGAGATGTTGAAGACTGGGCGTCTTGACCGCAAATACGCCGGCATTGGGGAGTGCTTTAGCCGCACAGTTGCAAATGAAGGGATGGTTTCGCTCTGGCGTGGTAACACCGCCAATGTCATCCGATACTTTCCAACCCAAGCTCTCAATTTCGCTTTCCGCGATACCTACAAGTCCATGTTCGCATTCAAGAAAGAACGTGATGGCTACGCGAAGTGGATGATGGGCAACTTGGCCTCAGGGGGTGTAAGTACCTATAGGTTGATACCAATAAAAATTTCGGGCTAACGATTACAGGCTGCTGGCGCTACGTCCCTTCTTTTCGTGTACTCCTTGGACTACGCCCGTACTCGTCTAGCAAATGATGCCAAGAATTCAAAGACTGGCGGAGAGCGTCAATTCAACGGTCTGGTGGATGTCTACAAAAAGACTTTGGCCTCTGACGGCATTCTCGGTCTCTACCGTGGTTTCGGTCCCTCTGTCGCTGGTATCATTGTTTACCGTGGGTTGTACTTCGGGATGTACGACTCGCTCAAGCCTGTCATCCTTGTAGGTCCTCTCGAGGGCAACTTCTTGGCCTCCTTCCTGCTTGGCTGGACTGTTACCACCGGTGCTGGAATCTGCTCGTACCCTCTCGATACTATCCGTCGGCGTATGATGATGACTTCTGGTGAAGTGAGTTCCCATTGCTACTCTCTCGTAATTCAAGACGCACATGCTAACGCCTCAATAGGCTGTCAAATACAAGTCTTCCATGGATGCTGGTCGCCAAATTATTGCAGCTGAGGGCGTTAGATCTTTGTTCAAGGGTGCTGGTGCTAATATCCTCCGTGGTGTCGCTGGTGCTGGTGTGCTTTCAATCTACGACCAAGTCCAATTGCTCATGTTCGGCAAGGCCTTCAAGGGAGGATCTGGTTAAATGCACTACAAAGCTGCTTTGCATTCCGGCATAGATGGGTGAGGTTGCTGCAAGGTGCTGTGCTCCGTTTAGGTTAAGGTTTGTGGTACGTGGGAGCAGATTGGTGACGTTCGAGCTGTGAGGAGGTGATCATTCAGGTGGTGCAGCTGATGCTCCTGATGCTGTACTATTCAAGCTGGAGACTTTCATACACATGTACTTCTGTAACTTGCATTGTCACAACTCCGCTTTGTCCTTCTTCCTCTTAACGGTCCTGTCCATCGAAGGGATATAGATTGCATGACGAGAGGTTGATTTCTAATCATAAATTTGCACAATTCGATAAAGGCTTATCATCATTCCTCGCCTCTCATTCTGAAACACGCATTATAGCTCCGGATGACGTACTCTCGTAGGCATACGTAGGCATCCCTTGCTCTAAGTGAAATCCGCGGTAAACGTATGCGGATTTAACGCTTTTCATCCTACTCCCCTTCCTACCTACTCTCAAAGTCTTGCCCGTCAGATGTCCCTTCTGTCAGTATGTCAGGAATCACAATTCACTCGGAAGACCCCATAAGCCCAGAAGCTAGCGGCGTATCGCCGCAGATAGCCTACAATTCGAGTGCAAGAAATCATTCTCAGCCGGCAAAAATTACTGCTTCTTCCCCTTACGAGTCCCCACCGGCTCAGCCTGGATCATCGGCACCGACTCCTACTAGTAGCGATGGCCCGCCCGCTCCACAGCCAGGACAAACACCAGTTCCACTCCCACCTACAATCACCGCGAAACCCAGCCTGCCGCCACCGCCCAAAGTTGGCGAGAAGCCATTATCATCAGAACGCTACGCGCCGTTCCTCTCTACCTCTCAGCCTCAACCCTATCCTTCTCAAATGTTGCAGCCACCGGTGGATCGCCCATTCAACGGGGTTCCACCTGGATCTACGACCTCTACAAGCATGACACCTTCCTTTAATCCTTCAGCACAGCCGAATGATGTTTCGTCACCCACGGACAAGCCCGTGCGAGCAAGCCTGGAGCACCCACCAGGCTACATGCAGAACCCTTTTGCCTCTGATATGACTCCGGATCAGCGCCTTGCCGCTGAGCAACAACAGGAGAATCAGTCGAAAACACTACCATCTTTGGGGTACATAGACGATTCTAAGGGGCCAAGACTAGGGTTAGAGGACGATGAGACGGTCTGGGGCACAGCTAAGAAATGGGCAAAAGAGACTGGAGATCAAGCTGGTAAGCTGTGGGACAAATTTGGTCCGGAAAACTAGGCACGCATTCCACAGAAAAATCCTGAGATCCTTAAGATGGGTTGTTCGCTTGGCAGGGGTGATTTGCCAAGAAGCAGGCGAACGGGGATTCGTTAGTCTACTAGAGAAGATTCCGGTATTATTACCTACTGTACGTAACATGAAATTTTAAGGGTAAATCTGCAGCTCGGAAGCCATACGGCAAAATGCAATGCAAGGTAATCGATAACAGTGTGCATATACATAGACATCAGCCTTGGCTAACGCAGAGATCAACTCACTTCCGCTCTTTAACAGTCGATGTCGCAGCTCTGTGGGCATCAGGAGAAATAGCGGTCATGGAGTAATATAACTACTATGATTATGTCGCGTACGAGGAATAAGGATCCGCCCCCTTGTTATCACTTCTTACTTGCTTAGAAGTACCCCTTAGTCTTTACCCAACAAAGGGGAAGTGGCACGAGCGCCTCTGCCTCATCTTCATCTACCCGATATACTTTTACCTTTTGCATTCCCCAAACTAAGATGGCGTGCCGCGTGTGTTCGTGGTACGCAATTTCGACTAGGTCGATAAAAAAACCGTCCTTTTGATTATGTTACCTCAATCAGATAACGCCTGTTCCTGTCACTTCCACAAAAATCCCCGGTCCTATCCACTTTTGCGCTCTCAAGATCTACCTAGTACGCATTCCTGCCGGTAAAAGGCGCAAGGCTTGGAAAGGTGGGCCCTGTGATTTTGCCCTCATCAATGCTGTGGGGGCTCAGAGAACAGATCGATTTCGAGACCGAAATTCGACCTGTGTACGACCGCGGAAGGTGCGGAATAATAGGTTCTGCATACCTCACGAGCCCCGAATGTTTGAGTCAAATCTAGCACTCAGCAATTCGATGATACGACAACCTTTGACACAAGAAGTTTGATGCCCACACATGGCCGTTACTCCCCGTTTCTCAGGCTTCCTGGCCATTTCGGTAGCAACATTATTCCTAGTGGGCTTCTTCCTCTTCGGCAGTGGTTTCAACAGACAATTTTCGTACAAGTCCTTGCTGTTCTCGAAGCCCATATTCAGTGATGGTACCGATGCATCAGGTACCTCCTCCGGGACCAGCAGCAGCAGTGGTGCCCCCTTCTATCCTGTCCATGACGCTTCCCGAGAGCCTCTTGGTATTGCCGTCGTGGAAACCACAGGATACCACGATGAAGTTGTTGCCGCGTTCGTACACTCCTTCGGCTCACAGAAGAATTCGAAAATGAGTCTCTTTCAAGATAACCAACGTTATGGGATTGAAAAAATAATGCAGGACTTCAAACTCCCCAAACCAGTCCCGGCAGCACAACCGCCTGTCACATTGCTCGGCAACGGGACTACCAAGGTAGATGTCTTGGTCCTTACAACATGCGAGTATGACCGGATCAAGCTCGTAGCTCAACTCGAGACTTTGCTTAATGAAGGCAAGACCCATCTGCTCTGCGTCGTCCACCACGCAGACCATTGGGAAGACGAAGCCCATAAAGCGTCCTTGAGCCCGTGGGCTGAGAAGGGCTTGGTGGATTTCATCACACTTTCCCAGCATACCGCAAGATTCCTCCAAGAGACAGGTCTGAGAACGTGGAAGATCAAACCTCCAATTAGGCCCTTTGCTCCAGTCTTTCCAGTCAGTCTCCCAAAATTACCCAAAGCCGCCGACGCGGATAAAGGAGAGCTTGGATTTGGACTCCAAGGTCTATACGAATCTTCAAGACGGAATTATCAAACGATCTTTTCCCACCTCCAGAGTTTCATAGACTCGAGATCATCGGAAAGAGATGGAACGATTAATTCTAATGTCACTCTTCACCTGCTAGGTCAAGGGAATCACCCTGTAGTCCCAAGCGGTCTGACTTCACACGTTAGCTTCGACGAGTCGCTCGATTATGACGAATATTATTCCATTCTCTCCCGCACCTTCGCGCTCCTGCCCGCCTTCGCCAACGATGAGTACCTCGATCGCAAAGCGTCGAGCACCGTGCCCGCTGGACTGATCGGGGGTACACCTCTGGTTGCGACCAAGGAGATATTGGCAGCGTATAGCTATTTACCGAAGGAGGCGGTATATCTACAAAATGAGAACGAGACGGAATTTGATGTAATAGGGAGGGCGTTGAATGAGGCTGGCAAGCATCGAATTGAGAAGATGCAAATGGTCAGGAACAAGTGTGCAGAGCTCGTTGAGAGCAATTCTCGATTGGTCGGAGGATGGATCAAGGAGATCCTAGCGAAAGGACATGTTGGACAGTGAAATTCTGTGATGCAGGGGGAAGTTGGTAAGCTTTATTATGGGAGGAGAATCAGTAGGCACGTCCATGCCTAAATGGGTGGGTTTTGTCGCTTCTTCTCCAAGGAACATTGATAAGGCTATATCTGTACGAGTATTAGACGGACACAGCTCTGTATCTTACAGCATGGCGCTTGGAGGTGCTGATTTTAGAAAGGTCATTGTGATATCCTTTTTAGTAGCGAAGGAATTCCAGCCAGCTAGGAAGACTGATTCATGAAAAGTGATGGATACTGAGAATTTAATCTTATTATGATTGGACTGGGTACAGGGCACCAATAAATCCTATGCGAATGAAATAGAGTATGACTACTAGAGTATATACTCATACGAGGACAGTATATACTTATGCTTTCTCCAAAGCCCGCAAAGCTCTGGCGCCTCTGGCCCCTCGAATTTTGACCAGCTTAGATTGCATATAAAGTTACGCCACCAAGAAAACAACAAGAATACTCTACAGAATGATCAAGCGATTTGTATCACCTATCTCTGGCTGGCTAATAATCATGTTTCCAATGTTCCTTCCCTACTAACCTATAATGATCAATAAAAAACATGTTTGACAGACTAATCATCAAATGCCTTCTCCTTCTCTTTTCACTTTGTTGCCCGTTCCTGACACCACTAACGTTGGGCTCCCCACGTCATAAAACCGTTAATCAACAATTTAACGCCTCTACTCCATCGCCCATGTGGACTGCTACCACCTGGTGCCATAAATATATCAGGCCATTGATACTATGGCCTCCACCGGCGCTCCCGGTTGGCCATCTATAGAGGCTCAAGAGTATGCTGCCGCAGAGAGCATGCTGCAACACTCGCGTTCCGGTCGAAGCAATTCCCAGACCATCAACGGTTTTGCCATGCCCGAGGCTCAAAAATATGGTCCTGAGGCTACACGTACACTATCTCAAGTAATGAGCCCCGTACCAGGTCAATCATACCCACCTCCGTTCAGGCCTCCTTTCCAATCTACCGATGCGCAAGAGCAGAACCACAGCTTCAATGGATCCTTTGAAGGGAAAACCTCCTCCTCGCACGACATTCACGGTCAATTCGACCAAACCCCAACTGGCTCATTCTCCGAATTATCTCAAGGGCAGAATTCACATAGGTCTGACAATAGCCATCGAGCAAATTCTGGCGCTGCAGAAAGAGATGGGCACAGTCACAGAAACAGTAGTCTAGATGGATCAGAACCTGCAAGCCCTCGCGGCACTCGCGACTACACAAAGCGTCAGTCAGATTGGCCTGCATCTTGGACACAACGCTCAAATAACGAAAATGCAGGCCAGATCGAAGTCAAAGAAGAAGTGGACAAGAAACCTCATTGGAGCGAACTCAAAACTAAAGCGGGCAAAGAGCGCAAGAGACTGCCCCTAGCCTGTATTGCCTGTCGACGGAAAAAGATAAGATGTTCCGGTGAAAAGCCAGCTTGCAAGCACTGTCTGCGGTCACGAATACCTTGTGTCTACAAAGTAACTACGAGGAAAGCAGCGCCAAGAACCGACTACATGGCTATGTTGGATAAGCGCCTCAAGAGAATGGAGGAAAGAGTCATCAAGATCATTCCAAAGGAAGAATCCGAGGCTGTACCAAGGGCTATAATAAAACCTTCTGCTGCTGCTGCTGCTCAAGCGAACAGTGGAAAGAAGAGAAGTAATGAAGAGGCTTTCGGACCACAGCTGGACGAGTGGGTGAATTCAAAACCGACAACACAACTGTCTAAGGGCAATCATGAAAGTTCGATCAGTACAGACGGTGCAGAGCATTTACCCACGCCAGAGCTCCAGGACCATCTGTCAGAAGTGTTCTTTGACAATCTGTACGGGCAGTCATACCACCTTTTACACAAGCCAAGTTATATGCGAAGATTACGGTGCGCTACTGGCTCTCTCCTTCCATCCAGCGTCTACTTCGCTAATGTTTCGATAGGGCTGGCACGTTGCCTCCTGTCCTCGTCCTTGCAGTGTGCGCGGTATCCGCTCGCTTTTCATCGCATCCTCAAGTGAATACTGAACCTGCCTTCTTGCGAGGCGAGAGCTGGGCTGGTCCAGCTCGCGATGTTGCTTTACGTCATTACGATGAGCCGAACATTAGCATCCTTACCGTATTGTTGCTTCTTGGTCTTCACGAATTTGGAACATGCCAAGGTGGTAGAAGCTGGATGCTTGGTGGCATGGCCACGAGAATGGCTTATGCTCTTCAACTTCACCGAGAATTGGATCACGATCCGCTAGGAAGGAAGACTGAGAACAAGTCTGAGCTAAGTTTTACTGATAGGGAAATTAGAAGGCGGACTATGTGGGCCTGCTACCTTATGGATCGTTTCACATCGTCTGGTACTGAACGACCAATGTTTGCTGATGAAGATATCATCAAGGTTCAGCTGCCTGTTAAAGAATCTAATTTCCAAATGGAGATTCCTGGCCCCACCGAGAGCCTGGACGGCGGAGTGCCAAACCCCGTCAAGAGCGACACTGTTAAGTTGGCAGATGCTCAAGCCAATATGGGAGTAGCCGCGTATATGATCCGTGTAATAGCCCTATGGGGTCGCGTCATCAAATACTTGAATATGGGAGGGAAGGAGAGAGATCAATACCCCATCTGGGACTCAAAATCCCAGTTTGCCGAGCTCAGAAGACAAGCCAGTGACTTCAAGACGTCGTTGCCAGCGGAACTGCAAAACAATCATGAAAATCTGAAGAACCACGCTGCTGAGAAACTGGGGAACCAGTTCCTTTTCATGCATATAGCTTCAAGTCAGGTAGTATTGTTTCTGCATCGCTTTGCCATACCCACTGCTCCAGGAGGAAGGAATCCGGAGGAGATGCCAAAATCCTTCCTTGCCGAAGCAGCGCCGGCAGCTCTTGAAGCGGCTAGCCAGATATCAGTCTTGGTCAACGACGCTACGGAATATCATACCGTTGCGCCTTTTCTTGGCTACTGTGCTTTCATGTCGAGTACTATACATGTATGGGGTATCTTCTCCAAAAATAAAGCCATCAAAGCGTCGTGCAAGAAACATCTCGCAAGCAATGTCAAGTACTTGGGCAAGATGAAGAAGCATTGGGGGATGTTCCACTTCATGACCGAGAATTTGAACGACATATACCGGCAGCATGCGGACGCGTCTAAGAAAGGATCGAGTGAATTGGCAAATCAGGATGACACCATCTTCCAGTATGGCGACTGGTTCCGGAAGTATCCACATGGCGTCTCAGAGACAGATTACCAGGATCCTGCAGTCCAGATCAAGAAGGAGCCCAACAGCGACGCTACTATAGGTCACGAAAAAGATCTCCAAAGCGTGGAAGATTTCTTCCATGACCAATCGCCGCCATCCCGCTCAACGCAACCCAGAAAGTCCGGTAAAAAGAACGCCAAGATCGCTTCGGA
This sequence comes from Usnea hakonensis, assembly GCA_013423325.1. Lineage (NCBI taxonomy): Eukaryota > Fungi > Ascomycota > Lecanoromycetes > Lecanorales > Parmeliaceae > Usnea > Usnea hakonensis. Next base: position 28,782 of record BLJB01000145.1, on the reverse strand, counting down.
TCGATTACCCCAGCAGCAGCTCCAACAACCAGAGTTTCACACCAATGCTGTGCAACACGGTATGCTTCCTCTGCCCATGTCGGAGCCACCCATGGACTCCTCGGCTTTTGTCGGCCACCAACCTCAGCTCTACCCTCAACCGTGCAACAACTCGTTCCCTCAAGCCTACGACTTGCTCCCACTGTCCACCCCCGCCAACACCGCTCTGCTCCCCCAACTCGACCGTCACCTCGTCTACGGCGCTTATGCCGGAAATGACCCAACTGGCTCCTCTTCCGCTTCTGCTCTCAGCGCATTGACCAGTGGCCTTCAAGATCCCCAAAGCAATCAGCAAGGCTTGAACGATCCGGCCACTTCAATGTGGGATAATCCATTGGATCTGTCGCCGCATACGCAACAGCAGTTGCTAGGTTCGGCCGGCGGCTATATGGGTGATTTGCAGACAAGTGCATGGTTCATGCCTTTCAACCTCAACCCTCCAGAAATTGGGGGTGAAGGCGACGAAATTGGCAGCGGCCTCGGAGAATTTGGAGGAGGCGGTCTCTAGTCGTGTGGTGCTGATGTCCAACTTTACATCGCGTTGTATCGAGGGTCTTGCTGGTCAGTGATAGGCGTGTATCCCGGCACAATGTGCGGTTTGAGGTTGAGCACTCGTCATCTTGGATTGGCTGGGTTCTTTGTTCGAATGTTGAAAGTTTTTTCCGTTCAAGCACATATCTACTTCTGTACATGAACTTACCGTTTTGATAATACACACATAACAGTCATCGGAGGCCGCACACCTGGATAAACTTGAACCTCGTAGTACTGTTAGATAACAGAATCATACCGAACTCAGCGTTCAAACCTTTGATCCGAGCGCGCAATTGCAGTGGTCGTCTCGTCGAGCGATATGATGGATGTAAGGTAGTATAGTCCACAACCCCCCCGTTCCCTTGCCTTCTCAGCCTATCCCACTAATCTCCCCCTAAGCAAAAATTCCCTCCACATTCTTTTCAGATAAGGAACATTTATCCAAATCGCCACCTCCACCGACATTTTTTTTTCCTTTCTTCTGCCGGATCATGTGAAGGTCTGCCAGCAAACTGTTATTGTAAAATGTGGCCGCCCTTCCTCTCTTTCTCTTCCCCCTTTCCCTCTCATACTCCCCATTATCCAAAATCGATAATCTTTGTGATGTGGGCGTATTTTCCATTGTTGATTAGCTCGTGCTGAACTGAAGGGTTGATTTTGGTTGGTGGGTTAGGGAAGTAGGATGGATGGACGGAGGGAAGGATGGGGTGGAGGGGAGTGGAGCGGGCGGATGTGACTCGCTTTTTACAATATATCTCTTCGTCTTTTTTGGGGGATTGGGGGGGGGGGGACAAGGTGATGATTCGTTTCATAAGCACTGGTAGAGCGACTGGGGAAGAAGGAGGGGTTTCAGAATCAATTGTCGTGAGATTATGGGGTTGCTTGCGGGCATGCATGAACCTGTGTGGGTTTGTTTCGTCTATCTGTTCAGAGAAATCGGTGAGTTGTGAAGGATATGGAGAGGGAAGAGGGAGGGATATGGTGAAGATTGGCTCCCATTTGCTTCTTCTCTATTTTCCTCTTTGGGTTGCTTTCTCTCTCTCGCTCCCTTTCTTCCGTCTCTTCTGGTTAATGAAAAATTCTCAAGAGGTATTTGCTCCCGAAATATGGATTGCACCTCCAGCTCCTTGCATTCCCTGGCAATTGTAAAACAGAAAGGTTCCAAAATCTTCACAGCTCAAGCGCCTTTTCAGGGGGGAGAACCGAAGCCTATCTCCGTTGCAACGGTTTTCCTCTTAACCAACGTTGCATCACCGTCTCCCACTACCCTGCTCCCACCACTCTCTCCATCCACTTGCAGATCGCCACCTAGATCCAAACTATCTGCAATGGTCTGCGTCCTCCTTTTCTCTTTTGCTGTGCCATCAATGCCTTCTTTTGCGGCCTTTGGGTCGATGCGAATAGATCTCTTTCGACGCTTGGCTTTTTGCTTGGGAGGAAGAGGTTCTTTGGCGAGGGAGTCTGAGGGAGACGTGGCGGGGGAGGTCTGGATGGTGGCAACCTCGTCGTAGATAGTTGTGAGGGTTGGGGCGGCGCCGGGGGGATTTAGAGGTGCACTAGAGGGATTGATGCGTATGAAGCCTGTTCGGGAGAGACTGTTAGGCATATTATCTCCGAATGAGAAGTGGCATGCTTACACATTACTTCAGAGCCTCGCGGGCAACGTCAAGTTGAGTCCAAATGCTCAAGATGACAGCAAAAGTATCTTCAGATCACGTAGAAAGTACTAAGGATCCCCGTTGGAGGATCATGTAGGGATCTTGATCCTTTCTGCGTGCTAAATGACAGCAGCGTCTAGAGAATTGCAAGGCGCGAGACAGATGCGGAGAAGCGTCTCTGGGGAATCCTGTTGGCATGCTAGTCGTTGGAAACGTTGGTAGGCTTGAGAAGCGCAAGGCTGCATGTCGGCCGTGATTTGACAGATGCTGGCTTCCGCTTGACGTAAGTCATACGTTTACGAGGCTGGACGGCTTGAATGGAAGATCGACGTGGCTCACAGCGCGTGGCACAGATCAAATCGACACCTTGATACTCCTCCATTTGCCACAATAACCACCACCATCATTACCATTACTTTATGTGGAGATGCTCGGTCATCGTTCCAAGAGGGTAAAGGGTCAGCAGATCGGAGAATTTGGCTGTGCCGCACATCAAGCTAGCGTAAATAGCTCCGGGGTGGGCGCCAAGTACCTAAGGGTACAGAGTAATGAGGTAAGGTAGTTTGCTCCACATAGCGAATACGTAGTAACAAACGAGGCTCCTTATGAGGGAGTAGTTGACCCGGTCTAACTATATACTCGCTTCTTATGCAAAAACATCTCGGTGGAATGATGGTGCATAGAATGGCTTTTCTTCTGATGCAGTTTCCATGTGGAAGAGTGGTACTTTGCGAAGAATGATACATATACAGCCTAGGTAAATCAGCCATGCAGCCTCCATAACCATTATCTTTGGACATGGATTTCTTTTTCTTTATTCTTTTCCCCACGGCTTTTGCTTTCAGTAAAGTAAGGTACGGAGTAGTACTTGCTGCGTCGTGCATGATGCCCGTCCCCGAAACAGAAGCAGTGGGTCGTGAACCGAGGAAGCCTCGCAATATTAGCCTTTCTCTTTGGACTGTCAAGATTCAGGAAATGCCAAACCCCAAAATGAATGTCAATCCTTCCAAAGATGTCTAAGAGTAAAGCTGACTTGTATGCGCAGGATATTGCACTGCGGAGTATTGTTATTGATGGCCAGATGCCAAATGGCTATGACGTATTGTCTACCTAGGTACTAATGAGTCGACCCTTGCCTTACTTTACACAAATGTCCAATTATGAATTATGACTGGATTAGGATACTTTATGCTTTAAACGCTTGATGCCTGATACTTGCGGCTCAACGCAGGAGTCACCCGAGTCAGACATTCAACTACCGAAGTACCTCAGTGAAGTAAGGTACAGGTACAGGTACCTTCGGCTCTTCAGACTTTGAAGAATTCAAAAGCTTAAAAGCGCTAATCTGTATTATTATTGTATAATCCCATCTTGCTTTCTTCATCGAGATTCAAAAACTATGTTCCATCATCACCACCAATTGGCATCTTGTTTTACTGAGTACGTACCATGTACGTACCGTACTCTAATGCTATGTACGAGTACCGACTAATATTGCCTTTATCCCATCTTCCACTACTCGTGACTTGCATGCTGCAGCCACGATTAACTTCACCTAATGCTATCAGCATGTTTCAAACTGCGTCAGTAGAGCCAACAACTGGCCAATACATGGCGTTATCACATCCTCCCTGCAGGCTTCCTCCGACCCGGTCAAAACACCCTTTCATCTTTCACTACTCACCCTACCCAACAAGCAAGCTCTCTGCAAAATTCTCCGCTACATTCCTCCGCCTCAGACCAAAGTCGGGTGACCCGACCCTTCTCCACTGGCTTTCGGAGCGCGTGCATACCTGCGAATGGGAGCATACCTGCGAATGGGAGTCTTTATGGGAGACCGTAACCTCAGCCATAGGGGAAACCCATGCTGCATTGCCAAATAGTAGCCAGCTCATTCTCTCAGCCCCACGAATCATGCACCTTAGTGCATGTGCACCAGCTCACGCTTCACTATAGGTACCACTACTTAGCTCTAAGTCGTGGGGCAAACCTGTCATCTCCCACGAATAACGAACGAAGCGACTTAGTGGTTCGATTGTTCATTTCGATGCTTTTCTTCAAACTTTATGGCAGTACCGTTCCCACTGCCAAGGTGGGGAATCTCCCCTCGAAATACGACGGTCATTGGTAGGTGACGGGGAAGTCTGTTGTAAGTGGACCGCAGCAAACGATGCAGATGTATTCAAGGCGGTAGCCAACGACTGGCATAATAGGTGAACAACCCCAGTACTTCTCTCACCGCGACCAGTAATACAAGATCTTTTCTGCCCCTCTCTCTACATCCTTTCCAAGGCTCATTGCTCTCACGATGTATCTTCCATTCTTGTTGGCCTACGTTTTTCTGACAACCTCCGTGCTAGCAAAACACTGCCAGAATTTCTCCGTCCCAGTCACAGTGCATGCCCGCAACGGGATCTTCAACGTTCCTCCCTTACGGGACAACCAGGATGTTACGACCTTCTTTGCAAACTTCACGAAACCTGGAGGCAATTTTTCCAATGAGATAATACTTGGGTACCAGACCATCAACAAAACGTACGATATCAGTGTCAAGTTCTGTCGGCCAGACACCGGCTACGGACGAAATTCAAGCCTTCAATTTCTTACCCATGGCATCGGTTTTGACAAGACGTTAGTCAGCCCCAATCCCGCAACATTTAGCATGTTTTTTGCCTGCGCCATCGCACTGGCAGATTTCTAAGCGACCTGGACAGTGCTGATCGGTAGGCAATAGCTATTGGGACCTTCCCTACAACTCTTTCAACTACAGCTACATAGATGTTGCGGTCGATCAGTACGGCTTCTCGACCCTCTCCATCGATCGTCTTGGCATCGGGAACTCTTCGATCGCGGACCCTCTCAGCATTATACAATTGCCGGCAGAATTGTCAGCTATCTACGAGTTGACGATGATGCTCCGTCATGGCAGACTACCAAATATCCACCAGATTTTCTCGAAGATCGTCCACGTTGGTCATTCCTTAGGTTCTATCCTCACCTACAGTCTTGCCGCTATGTAGAGTCTCACTTGCCCTTGCTTCCTAGGGCGGAATAATAAAGTCTGACAAACCGTTAGGTATCCTACTGCCAGCGATGGCCTCGTCCTTACGGCCTTCTCTCTATATTCCGCTTTCATAGGTCCTACTTTCGACATTTGGGCTAGCCAGTTGGCTCGTAATAATCAGCCCAAAAGATTTGGAGATCTCCCTACCGGCTACCTTACTTGGGCGAACGCAAGTAGCAACGAAAAGACCTTCCTTGATCCGGGCTTCTTCGACCCGGGAATCCTTCAATTTTCCGAGGCGACCAAGGAGCCTTTCACTACCGGCGAGGTCCTTACCCTGGGAGGCTCACCCTCCGCAGCACCAGAATTCAAAGGACCTGTCCTGGTCCTTGACGGAAGTGAGTCTCGAGCCTTTTTGGAGAAGAGTGTCTCCCAATTGACTTGTGACAGATGAGGACTTTATCTTTTGTGGAGGTGACTGCTCAGCGAGTGATGACCCGGCCGTATCAATCCCAGCTGGAGTGGCCCGAGCGTTCCCAGTAGCGAAGGCTTTTGAAGCCTACATTCAACCAAACACTGGGCATGGTATCAATTTGCACTACAATTCTACGGCTGCTTATAAAGTCGTACAGGAGTTCTTGATCGCTCAAGGATTAGAACCAAGGCAACGTCAGGCTAAGTGACCGTCATGAAACTGGGCAGGGAAGACACCAAGTCCTTGGAGAAAGGAAAGTCTCGAACCGCATGGTTGATGATTATTTACATTCCTCTTAGCCCCTGGAAAAGGAAATACCCAGGTGAGAATAAGGTTCAATAAAAGTCTGCTACATTAACGAGAATGCTTGACGCCTATCACAAGATGCAATATGTAATGCCCACAGCCCACCTGATGCGTAGCTATTATTTTCATCTCCTACTTCTTACCAATGAATAGTAAAGAAAAGTCTGTCAAAGAATTCACCCCGCACAGGAACGTCACAAATGGCAACCGGGTTGTCTGCAGGCATACTCATGGAGCATGAACGAAGTGCTATACTAGCTCACGAGGTACTCGAAGAGACTACAGTCATACAATCATATCATATCTACATGCAATATGTATGACTCCCCCACCCGCACACCACCAGAAATTCCCTCGACGGCTTGACCGTCAGACCAGCGCGGAAGCAGCCTTTATCAAACGCGCTCTACCAAAATAAGAGAATACAGGAGGATAGCAACTTTGCGAATCTTTCCTTGCTCACTGATAATCCGTCCTCCTCTCAAGGCTTTTTCTTAGTAACGCCCGTGAATCTTACTAGAGTTTTACCCTATATAGCCATTGAATTCTGCTATATACTTTCAAGGGAAGGAAATGCCATGTGGTTATGTATGTATGTATAGGTAAGACTGAGGTGAGGGTTTTTGGTTTCGAGGTAGGAGGGAAGGGAAGCAAGTTTGATTTTATCTGGTCTTGATTTTTAAGGGGAGGGAGGCACTTGAAGGGGAAAAGCTGATTTGTCTCTCTGGTCGGTGGAGTATTGATTCCTATGTATAATATTCATCTTTCGATATACAAATTTCAAGATACCTACCTACCTTACTTACCTATATGCCAAACCCATCCTATTTCCTAGCGCCGTTGACCGCCGTGCTTTCTATAACGGACGAGCTACACCGGCATCTCATATCATCTCCCTAACAACCGATCCGTGAGCCCGAGGGAAGCGTCTACTTACTTACCTTACTATACAAGCTATGTAGAAACCCCCATTCATCCACAAGCCCCCCTCAGCTGAGCCGAGGCGAACCGAACCGAGCTGATATCTGCAGAGTTTTGGATCAAAACAGGATTGTGATGCGGAAAGTTTGGACGGAAGAAGATCAATACGGGATACGTGAGAGGACTTTTTTTGGGGGAAGAGGTTGGGAACCAGCCAGGGCAAGGGCAGACAGAGCGCTCGCTGTTTGAGATCTTTTTCTTTTTAGAAAGAAAGGGATGCCAGCGATAGGAGGGATGGAAAATTGGAATGGGGTTCGAAGGACAGATTCAACGCACCGAGATGATTATACAGGCCGTTGCTCCGGTCGAATCTATGATACATAGTACTGATGCGTCTGGCTTGATTCTCCAAAAAGTTGTTGTCGCTTCAGGATACCTCGAACTAGCTCCAACGACGCCGCGGTGTTGCGAACTTTTGTAAATGTTTCACTTTTTCGTCTTTTTGCCCGTGACATGAGCATCCAAAGTCCCCTGCCCCTTGCGCTTCCTCTTCTCCGGACTCTTTACCTCTCGGTCACCACCCTTGGTCTCTCCGCCAATCTCCGCCGCCTCGCCCTCGTCCTGATCGACACCCATATCGCCACTAGCCTCCTCGCCCCTTTTCGGTCTCGTCTTCTTCTCCGTCTCACCGACCACTCCATCCTTCACGCTCTTTCCCTCCGTAGGGCCTTCCGCGGAGTCAGAGAACAGCTCACGCCACGTGCCATCTTTGACTTTGGGGTTGTCACCGTACAGGTGGACGTGGTATGCGTTTTTCATTCCATCTATGCAGATGGAACGGCGAGCGTTGAAATCGAACATCGGTTTCGGATAGATCTTCATACCTCCTCCTTCCGTCTCCTGGCCATCACCTTTGATCACACAGCCCGCCTTCTTCTGATCAGCCACGGGCGCTTTCCACGGCTCGTAGATGAACTTGTCTGGATAGTCCTTGAGCTCGGGACAAAAGTGCCGTACAAAGTCACCCTTCGCATCCGTCTTCTTAGGAAACGCGATGGGCGAATAGCAGCGATAAAATTGTGAGTAGAATGCCGTGCACGAGAGCCACTGCCAGTTACCGGTGTTGCATGAGACTTCGTGATCGATGAGCCATTCTTCGAAGACTTCGGCGCCACGCTCCCAGTCAATGTAGCAGCCGCCGCGCGTCAGGAAACAGGCGACGGCATGGCGGCCGAGATGGTGAATCCACCCTTCTTGTCTGAGTTGGCGCATCAGGGCGTCGATCCAGGGGAAGCCCGTCTTGCCCCATTTCCATCGATCGAACCAGGTTTCGGCTTCGGGGCTATCGATGTGGTGGTCGCCGGTTATTAAACCGTTGGAGGGGTTGACTTTGGAGGGGAGATGCCAAGGTATGAACCTGCAATGGCTGTTCCCATATGTTTGAGCAAAAGAATAGCCGAGAGCTGCCTGAGCTCCAAAATACATATCTCGAAAATAAAGCTGGCCAATGAGGTTGGTGGGTATGGTGCTTTGCTTGCCTTTATACTCCTTGAGTACGTCCATCACGCGCCAATAGAAAAGTCGTACACTGAGGGAGCCGAAGTGATGATGTGGAGATAGCAAGGTTGTTGATTGGGGTCCAAAGGCTGTGGGTGCCGTTTCAGGTTTAGAGAACGTTGCTGTGTAGGCTTTATTGGAGATTATCTCCTCCAGAGCTCGTAAGGCTAGGGTCTCACCACCTCGGTGCTGAGTACTTGCAGGTTTGAGACCGAGTTCGGAAGCAGTAGGGACAGCGAAGTCACCTTTGGGTCCAGCTAGATGGCTGTAGGAAGTTTCCTTGTCATCGCGCTGGATGTCGTTGAAATCAGGCTTTGGGGAAGGCATGGTATGCTCGAAATCGAGGGATGTATCGCCAGGATCAGGAAGAGACTTTGGGGTTGGAACCGGTTTTGCGACTTCGCCTAGCTTCTTTGCAGCCTGATCAACTATTAGCAAGCCTCTCATTGTAGGATGATAGACGGCTGCCCATACATGCTCCACCTGGGTGATACTCATAGTTGGTTTCCCACCATTGGCCTTTACGAGGTCGTCCGGATCATACAGCGTCCTACCCATCTTGACGATAACCTCCACTCCCGCCTCCCTCGCTTGTTTGAGAACATCGTCGTCTCTTTCTCGTGCATATGCATCTGTATCTTTCTCGAAGACGAGATGCGAGATCTTCCACGCCTTAAACAGCTTCACTAATAACGTCTGTGGTGCCTCCCGAAGGACGAAGAGCTTTGACTTGGGATTGAGCTTGGTGATCGAGGCCGATAGGTCCGATTGACAGTCAAGCCTAGAGAAGAAGGCTTTCAAAATCCATTACAGAGAACAGCGAATGGAATTGAAGGAGAAAGACGTACAGGTACTGCCACCTATTCGGCCCTACCCTCGCACGATATACGTAGTGTGGATCCCAGCACCATATCGGATAAAAATACTCAGGTTTCAGGTCAAGGGCAGCTTTCAAAGCTGGAGAATCATGTAGTCGAAGATCGGTACGAAACCAGTAGAGAACCCTTGGCTTAGCTGACACCATGCTGATATGATCTTATACGAGTCACGGATTTGGGAAACAAAAGGTGTAAAGGAGTTGAATGATTGAGATGCATATTGGTTAAGGTAACAAAGCTCCGTCTCTTATTACGGTATCGCGTTCTTTACTCGTGTATTATTGACATCATGATGAAACCTTTTTGGATCTCGCATCTAGTCTAGCGCCACGCTAATCATGCACGGACCAAATCCTTCGCCAGGACCAGGTACAGGCTACAGCAATGACATCGACTACTTACCTTACCTTACTTCTTCCTGCCTCTACGTGAGCGGTTGTCAACTTATAGTCTAATCACAACCCATGGGCCTTTACATCCCAAAATTTATTTCCCCATTGTATCCGAGGAAGCATATAACGTCCTGTGTAAAGATTCAAAATTCCTGTTGATTGCCTTTTGGTGTCTCGATTTTTACCTCACGTCTATTGCTTGCGACAATATTCCCATCCGGGATGCTATTCAAATCTTAGGTTGAAGCAAAAACACACTGGTTCTTGGTTTCTTGGAGCCTGCATCATTCCCAATCCATTGATGCTAACTTTGACTCGTCCGGTTCGCTCACTGCTCTCTTGCCCTCTGCTCCCTTGCCCTCTGCTCTCGGTCCTTCCCTCCCCCGTGCTTGACTTGCGTCATATTCGAGTCCTTCCATTGCATCCGAGCTGCCTGCCAACTTGTCCAGCGACTTGTCTCCTGACGCTTTCAACGGCCTGCCCCTTGAGCTTTCGCCTGTGTCCTTGGCACTTCCCTCTGCTACTTCGTCTTGCCGATCACTCAAGGCAAGATTAGCGACAGGGTCATACTCAATCCCCTTCGCCTTGAGAAATTTCAGAACCTCGGGGTTATCGCAAAGCGGGCATGGCCCACGTTTGCTTGGGCTCTCGCACCATTCAATATCATCACAGTCGAGTCCTTCCGGCGCCAGGTCAGACGCTCGGTCGACGCTCATATAGTTGACACCATTAAATAGATGGTCTAAGCCTTTGGAATGCCCCGTGACAAGCTTGGCGTTGAACTTCGGCTTGTCTTTGTTCTCCGGAAGACCACTGTATGGTAAGCAGAGCGCGACGACTGCCTCGACTTTGATGCAGTGACAGACCGGTTGGTAGCTATGAAAGGTTTGACACATTTTGAAGCCTGGAAGAATCAGCAGTTCTGAATATGCCCAAATATGCAAACGCTACTCAGAGCAATATGAGAACGGCGCTTTTAAAGAGTTCGAGGTCAGGCAACAAGGTATGTCACCGAACGTGGGTAACCTAGTCGGAAGTATCTGACGAGAACATGCGAAAACAATGCTGATTTCATTCGACCTCTTCTCCCGATGTACGGTCTTACCTTCGTAGTGTTCCTGTTCCCCTATGATATGCTATTTGGCTCATGTCCTGAATGCATCAGTCGACGAAAATCCCAATTCTCAACGGAGCGCGCGGAGATCCCAGACGGAAATGAAGGCCGAGGAAGTGAATTGCTCCTTCTCTATTGGTAATTTGGATCTCCAATGTGGATGATTTTTGCAACGGGTGCCTAAGTGATTTGAGGATTGTGTGTTGGTGGTCATCAGAGACTTTCCCGGGGTAGGAAAAATAGATAGATCACATCAGTAGGCTTGGAAACCGCATGAGAATCCATGGGTATCAGTTATCTGCGAATATTCTGGGGAAAGAGCGTTTCTATATTGGACTTCCGGACTGATAGGATGCTTATCTATATGGGATACCTCTAAACGTGACTGCCACCTGATGGATACACCCAAAATAATGAAGTTTTGTCTTGAACCCATGACCTTTCTGCGCCATCGCTTTCAGAACACGTCACTGAAGCTTCAGAAGCGGACCTGGTTGTGTGAAAAGAGACGCTTAAAGTTCATCGTCGTACTGATCCATCAAGCCATTGGCTTCGGCGTCTCGGCCACGGCTGCTCGTTGGAAGCTGGTTGTAGCCTCGGCGATGGGGAATGAAGCGTGCGCAGGAGGAAGTGAGGATGACGAAGATGTCCTGCCGATTCTGTCAGACGAGACAAGACTCATACAAAGCGTTTGGCCTGAGTTGGGCTTACGGAAACGAAAGCAAAGATCCCAGCCCATAGAGTATAATTAGGCAGCTGCCGCCAACCCCTTTGATGCATGACCGTGCGCTGATATGCAATGCCACCTAGAACATAGACGGCCGCGGCAATCAACGCGATAACCCCGAATACACCACCGGGACCCAAGCTTTGTTGCGCTTCACTGACACCTCCACATGCAGCCATTGAGCGGGCCTCAAAAAAGAATGTGCATTCGTCCGGATCAGAGCCTATAAACGAAAGATGCACTTTTGGCGCAAGTGAGTCGCGATCGCAGGTGAACGAGATCAACGTTGATTTCCGGCGAATAGGTTCTTTGCTTTTGGAGCCTTTGTGACCTTTGGGTTTATCGTCCCGATCATCTTCATCGTCATCATCGTCGTCGTCTGGCACATTCAGCTTGCGCGGGAGAAGACGGTCAGATCTTGGCTCGCAGGGCGAGCCGTCAGTATAGTTTAGGACAAGTTTACGACCTCGGAAAAATGGCTCTGTCGATGCTTGTCTATTCGGTTCAATCATCAGCTTGGTTGAACAATACAGGGAGATGTCTTGAGAGAACACTACCCTATTGAATATGTCTTCTTGCCCACGGTGTAAAATGCACTGACATTCCTCCAAAGCTTCTCTTCTATCCCGAAAACATCATCCATACTCTCAATGACCGGTGCACAGAAATTCATTGTAAAGTTTGTATCGTAGTCATAACCTCGGGCATGCCAGCTTTCTATCCGATCATCCTTGTGCGCTTTCTTGTGATCTACCAAGGGTTGGACTGTGATGGTATTGAGGTCGTAGGTATTCCCATTGGAGGGATTGTACACGGTACATGGCTTCGTCTCTTTCGAGTCTGCTGCGAGGGTGGTAGAGCTGAGAAGGAGAGAGAGGAGGGGGGCGAGGAGGTTGCGGCGCATTGCGGCCTCTGGCAATGGATACTTCACTCAGACCAGCGTGATAATAGGCAATTTTTCCAGCTCGTTTTGATGAATTGCACCAGTTCCTTTGATGGAGATGTTCGAATAAGTTCATTAGGCAGTTGCTGATCTGGTATATTCGAGGACAGAAATGCATAAGCCCTGCACAAAATAGATGTTACTTACGTCAGCCTTGTATAATTCTACCCGCCTAGTGCCGCCCCTCGGCCAGAATGAGAGAATGAGTGACGAACCACCAAGATGAAACTCGATTAATTCAATATTCTTCTGATCTTCTAAGGGAATAAAAATCCTAGATGTCTGAACATGTAATATTGACAGCTGCGGGAAGCTGAAGAGTCTTCGCTTCTGCGGCAATCGGTGCTGCCACCAAAGCAGATTCCCCGCAAGAGCAGTTGAACATACGACGTCTCTCGGTCTACAAGTAGTCTGCTACATACCAAGCAAGGTCCGTCTACTAAGTCGCTTTCAGCTGCCACGTACCTTTTGATCCACGCCCTATGAGCCTCACGTTAGCCCAGGAGAAGGAAGAAATTCGGACACAAGCTTCCAAAGATTGATCGGCACCAATTTCGCGGTATGGGTCTTAGGGTGCTACCTATTGAGCCAATTGCTCCAAATTTTCATTCCGCGTTTCGGATATGAGGCCGTGGAGTGTTCATCTGGTGGAATCTGAAGTTTACTCCAGATGGTATCTGGCTGTGCCCAAAGAGACTCAATTTGGGCAGCTTCCAGTTCTGCTTTGCTCGTGGTCTGCGTTGCTACTGCTGAAAGCCTCGTGCAAGAACCAGGCTTTCCTCTGTAGACTTGCTTTGGGACGTTTATACCCAAGTAATCACCCTGCGCCTTCTCACATGCATCTTTTGTACTCCCGAATTTTCTCGGTGAGAGTGACAAACAAGTGAAAGCGAGAATTGGTACGTGGTGAATACTCTGTCTACAACTGCTTCATTGGCCGCAAACTCAGCCGGGTATGATTCTACCCCTGTTCGGCGAAGTCGACATCAAAGCTCTCCGCGAGCTTTGACCTAGCAGCTCAAGCTGGGCCTCGCTCAAGCCGATCTTTTGTGCGCAAAGTACGGTGTATCTCTATGTCAGTGGGGACATCATTTCCGTCACAATGTTCCACGCTTTGTACATATTTCACACCCTGTACGTGGAGAGGCTATCTTGACTACCCTGAATATCGCGACTGACGGCTTCAGCTTCATGATGACCTTTGTAGATCTTCCGCGTACCCCATTCATGTGTTTGTTGCAGGCACGATATCTTACTGTTGGTCCTGTTTACTCCTCCTACTCAGCTTCGCTAGGTTGCTCGCAGCTCAAGCCTCTTTCTTGTTGTCAAGAATTCTGTAGCGCTAACACGAAGGCCCATTTTTGACAAGTTATCAGGCCACCACCAAAATCGCAAATTTGAGACACACGGAAACCAGAATTGGCAGCAGGTTCCTAGTCTCTGGCTGCCGATTCTGCCAGGACACCTCAGTTAGATTAGCACATAGCTATATTGCTTGCTAACCGTGATTGATGGGTATATGGTGAACCATAGCACTCCACTTATTTCCATTGAAGTATTCTGCGCTCTTGCCTGTTCATCGTGTGGGGTTACGGGTGACAAAAGTACATGAGAATGCACGGAACTAATTGAGTGTTGGGGACAAGGTGCATCGACAGCTCATTCCTTTTCGTTGATCTCGTTCGGCAGAATGAGGGATTCCAGCTCGCTTCCCGTAAAATCTCTCAATTTTACGTCCTCCTAGATCGTAAGGGCGTCAGCCTCGACTTTCTTCAGACTGACACGTTTCATCATTGTTTCGTAGAGGCTGTCGCGTTGTCTGTTCAAAAGTCGTGATTTTCTTCGACACGGTCACGTCAACCGCGTTGAATACGCCACACGCTTTTTCTGCACGTGATTTCGAGATCGCGGAACACTATGCAACTATGACTCCCAATTGCATTTTGCATTACTGGACACTTCACCTGCTCTCATAAGCTTCGTGGAGAGTTTCAGATTGACCGAAGGCACTCCTCAACCTGTGAAGGTACCCGAAACCTCAGAATCTGGTTCAGAACGTCTCGGCCGTGCCGTACCTGACGGGCCCTTTGAATCCTTGGACCTTCTTGCTCTGGGCAGGCTAACGATATCAACGCCCATTCGGAGATCGTCTCAACAAAATAGTCTATGCATGAGCTTCTAGGTGAGGATGACGCATGCGAAAATGATAAATCGTGGCAAAAGCCCCGGCGGTTATCAATTTGTGACATATCTCCGATGTTGAAGAAAATGTGGGGAATTAAGGTAAGAATGGAACGAAGTACTCCTGAAAACGTGGGATCAGGGTCCTTTGCCAATTGCCACTAGTAAATGCCTCTGTCTGTCTGATGATCAGTCATCTAGAACCTGGAGTTGGCGCTTCAAACAATAAAGACCAATTCATCAAGCTATACGAATACGTCTGCACTGCGCTTTCGCGACCTCCGAGAATCTACATTTAGAACAAGCGCTAGTAGATGATCTTCGCTGTGCACAGCCACCACTACCAAACTACAATCACCAGCCACAGCAGAAGTCGCAGCAAGTTGTCATGAGCCTTGCAAACGGTCGCACACCCTTGATCAAATAACGTTTGAGAGTAAAGAATGTAAGAGTCGAAGGTTTTGTTGTATTGTTGTTATGTCCTTGCGGGATGCGCATGTCCTCGTGAATGCACAAAATTTAGACCGAGACCATGCGGCCAATCAAGTCGCAGAGCAGGGATTTTCAACATCAAGCTCATGTTCCTACCGCAAGTTCGCTCTCCGTCAACGAATCTCTTCCAAGAAGCGGCCAAAGCACACCCACACCATCACATGAACCTTTCAGCTATCACAAATGTATATCGCGCACCCAGGCCATCAGGCCATCGACTGGTCCTCGAGGCACCCTCCCTTTCCGAACTACACGCGGAAGGCTGCCACGGCTGCTTTGATTGTTGCTCACCCTACTCGAAACAGTAATAAGGCCGTTGGTACTCTTCCTCGTGGAGCTGAAAGGAGATTGATGTTGTCGAACGCGGCATGTAGTCGCCTTCCCCCCCGCATCCAGGGGCAACGTGCTGCCGCCGCCGCCATGACCTTCTTTCCCCCGTGGTCATGAGGCATTTTTTCTTTAACACTTTTGTTCCGTGCCGAGGCAAGCAGAATGGTGCAGATGCAACAGTAGCTTGAAATCTATATAACAGATTTTCTGCACACTGCAGGCCACGAGCCATGTACTTAACACTTTGGGGGAGGGGGTCCCGCGCTTGCTGCGACGTTTAGGTATCTACCAGCGCCGCAGAGAGTGAGGAAGCATTCCAATTTGCAGGGCTGCCGGTCAAAAAGATGACTGATGCGTTCTATTTCTAATTCAGATCGTTTTGGCGAAAGTCTATGTGGACTTATGAGGGCCATGTGACTTTGTATTTCCGGGTTACCGCCCACGCACTCGAGGCGATTTGACGATTATGATGATGATGATGATGGTGATCTTCTATGCAACGTCTACACTCTACATGTGAACCATGGTCCATGAAGAAAGGCTGTTTGCATAAGATTTTTCCCATCTGAGGCATATTTTAATAATATCGTCCATGTTATTACTAACTACTAATCAGCCCACGGATTTGGAAGAGAAAAAGAAAAAAAAAAAACCAAAAAATAAAAGCAAAAAATTGAAAGTTCTTGGTTTCTAGTTGCATGACGGATCCACCCCGACGGCAAGCCTTGGGGGCTGTGGTCCAGCCTGGCGCGGCCTTTTTGCCGAGGAGGGCACAAGTGCAAGAATCAGCGCGCATCTCACGCATCTGTATGCGTGTTTTGGGTTTACTGCCATAAACAAGCTGCATGGAAAGCTCTATCTAAGGTAAGCTCCTGACTATGCTGGATTCCAACTAAAATATCTTGCAGTATGTCCTAAATCGCTCTGGTCTCGCGGGACTCCAACTGCGCTTACCCAGTCAAACCATTCCGCTCGCTATAATATGATGCGATCCCCGCAGAATATCGTACCCCTACTCTTCCTCCTCCTCCTCCTCACCTCATTCTCCGGTGCCACCACCGACTTTTTTTTTTTTTCCTTTCTCTTCCTTAACACTTCTCTTACCTCTTTTACTTAAGGCGTGCACAGTATTTCCCTCGTCTTGGGACCGCCACTTAATATCTCCTTCCTCTTGTTTTATATCCCTCCTTTCCTTCCTGCTGTCCACCCGCCAAAACCCAGTCGCCCAACGTCCTGTCACATATCAACATAATCCTTCAGAGACATCACTATGCCTGTCCAACTACTTCCCACCTCTGCTGCTCCTTTCGCGACCCGATCCGCTCCAAACATAGTTCTGAACACCAAGGTAGATCCTTGGTTGACCGCGACACTCAAGAGGATAAACAAGATCAAGCGACCGCTCAACAGTGTACCCCAGCACTTTCGATGCCTAACAGAGACTCTGTCATCCCCTTCAGCGATATGGACACTCTGCTCGCTCCTGCTTCCAAAGGCACCGGACTCGGAACTCGTGCATGACGATAACCCTTTGATAGAAGCCGTCTTCAATTACAGGATGGTCACCATAGAAGCTTATATCGTCCACGTCGACATGGTTTCACAGAATGAAGTTGCTTTTAAGCTCACGCCGGAGTCGATAGAGTCATTAGTAGAGTTCCACAAGGAGGTCCACTCGAAAGACACTTCAAATCAAACCCACAACTGGTCAGAGAAGGAAGTCCAACTCAAGAAATTGCAGGAAGATTTCGTTCAAGCCGCCAATAAGTACGTCTACCGCACGAGTGCCATGGCCCTAGAAGGATTGGAAGAGGATGGTGCCGGCGAGTTGCTTTGCGGAAGGAGTGAAGAGGTCAAGACCGCCATCATGGGCATGTTCCTACCACTTCTACCACCACCGCCGCGACCCGTCGAAGTCGTTCGCCCAACTCCAGTCCTCCCCAGCTCCACAGGTCCTGAAAACTGGTGGCAGCCCACATTGCCCTCGCAGTACACTGCTTCACCCGAGTCTTGGAAGTACGCTTCATCAGATCCTGTTTACACATCAGCAGATTCTGGGTACGGGACCGGCACCTGGACGAGCATGGACCTGGATCCCAGTTTGTACTTTGATGATGTGCCAGCTATGACCTCGCCAACAACCTCGTACAGCAGCGATCCATACACTGCGGAAAGTCCAAGTCCACCACAGTACTATAGTCTTCCAGTTTCGTCAGCACCAATGTCTCAGGAAATGCCTCTGCCTAGCACGCTTCTGGAGTCACAACAGTGTGGCGCGAACATAAGCTTTGATAGCTTTGGTGGCTTCGGCGGGTTTCAATGGGACAACTACCAGAGTTTTGCGCCAATACCGTATGCCATGTGAACGATTCGTTGATCATCGGGCATCTCCCCACAGGAATACCGGCCACAGCTTGGGCTTCAGCAGGACTTTGAGCAGATCAGAATTCTTTTACGAGCCCACGAGAGGAACACGCGCCACAGGCCAACATGCAACACCATCATCGGATGCATCGACATGGACTAGGCTGAATACCCATTTTTCATGTCTCTGTTTTATTTGCTGCGTCATTCTAGCGAGCGTTGCTGTACTTTTTGTTTTCCCTGCATTGAGATCGGCTGGTCCGGACCATCACCTTCACTTCTCTCAATCGACATTTCTGGGCGGTTCAAAATCATGCATTTATACAAGATCGGCAGCCTCACGGCAACGGAATGGGTGCATAAAATATTGGCCTTTTCTGTCCTTTTCTTTTCATGTCGTCTCACAGGGAGCGCCCAACTCAACTGTGGCGAGGCCCCGAGAGTTGGTTCGCATACCTAGCGTCTTGTCTACTCTGGCACCGTGTGCCGGCTGGCTGGTAGGTAGACGACGACAAAACCTAATAAGAAGTGGATGCATACTGGTATGCGGAGTTGACTACCTTATTGCTAGCGGATATCGGACTTGGTCGTGGTAGATGGCGCGTCGAGGGAAGCCTGTGGCGGAACTCGAGGGAGGATCAGTGGTCTTCTTCGCGGTCTTACTGCGACGTGGTACGCTGGATGCTAGCAGCAAGGTAGACTGTAGGGTCACCTCCTACGCTTGGAACTGGGTTCTGGGGAAGCTGACCATTGATTGGGAGGACATGGGTGCTGGAATACGAGCTGTGCTCTTTATACATACAGTGTAATTAAAATATGGAGCATAGACTCTCTCACCGAGATTACTCTTGCTCACTAAATTAAAGCACTCGAGATCAATACCCCACTCTCACACACTATGATACTCTTGCCGATTCAAAATGAATTTCAAAGATGTATATTATTAGTCAGTAAGAGTCCGTCAGCCAAGTCGGAGCCGGATGTTGTGAAAATATGTTGGCACGAGGGCAGCGCTCAGGGGAAAGAAATGGCCCGTTTCCTTTCCGAAGCCCGAGTGATCTTACCAAAGCATAGACAACCAACGCTGTATATACATGATTTTCTTCCTTTCTTCTTTTCTTGTATCAGCTCTCTGGCATGATTTTATGACCTTATGACTTCTGTAAATAGTCACCATGTTCTTAGATAGTCATCATTCTTACTCAAACCCGTCAAACCTCCCTTCACTTATTCCAACTCTATTCTGTTTCCCGTCTCATGGCAATCATCACGCTTGACTGTTTGGCATTCTCGTGGTAGCAAAACATCTCTCCTACTTTCTCAGACACCTTAAAGATCTGCCTTCCTTTGACTCCAGCATACTTTGCCCACTATGGCCGCTCTTCACAGCGCCCTCCAATCCCTTGGTCCAACTCCCTTCTCCTCCGTCCCTGCAGCCGAATCCGAGACTGTATCCTACTTACAGAAGGCGGTCACTGAAGCCCAGACGATAATCGACTCCGTTCCCCTTCCACCTCCAACTGATCCCCTCGTCACAGCCCGACCCCGTTCCCTCACAAGCGCATCCTCCATGGTCTCCGAGATCTCTTCATCTTCCGCTCGCTCAGAACCAATAGACCCCTCGCATGTCAGCTTACAGAAAGAATGGGGCAAGCCAATCAAGCTGAACGCCAAGGACAATCCGTTAGGTATAGCAGTCTATAAGCTGGGGGGCAAGGACGGGAATGGGGCGTGGTTCGCTAGAAGAAGCGTACATGAGGGGCTGGGATTCAAGAAGTGGAAGTTGGGTTTGCAGAGAGAATTTCCCGAGACATTGGAGGTGCAAGGTGGGCCCGGAGAAGGAAATATACGGGGAATTGGTGGTGAGAGGAGGGTAGAGAGAAGAGCCATTGAGGGTGTAGGCACAATTGAAGGTTGTTCTACATTTGTTGTGCTTTGGGTTTGTTATTGACGTGATGGCAGTGTATCATCTATCCGCACAATTTCCAGGACCTACCACACCACGGGACTTTGTCACATTGCTGCTCACATCCTCTTCTGCTTTAAGCAAGCCCGAATCTCCAGCTTCACGACCTACTTCTTCGACATCTGATGGCGCTAAGACGATAAAACAACGATTTACCGACACCCCTAGGCACTTCATGGTCATATCAAGACCTTGCATGCATCCTGATTGCCCGCCAAGAGATAATTTCATAAGAGGACAATACGAGTCCGTCGAATTCATACGCGAAATACCCAAAAAGTCAAACAAGGCATTTTCTACTACAGATCTGCTCAAAGACTCTCGACCACGAGAAAGTACGGCAGCCCTCGGAAAAGAGCTTCTCGTGCGAAACACAGAGCGTAACCTTGGGGAATCCAGCGAAGAGTTGGCGGACGGAGAAGGTCAGCTTGCACCAGCGGCAGCAGACGAGGTAGCTAAGGAGAGCAGAAGAAGAGGCAAGACAATTTCCTTCGCGGGCTCTAGAGGTGCGAGTGCGAAAGGAGAAGCGATGGATGATCCTGACGCCCATGACGACGCTGAGGATAACCCGGTAGAATGGGTTATGATTACGAGAAGTGACCCGGGAGGAAGCGTACCGCGATTTATGGTCGAGCGAGGGACGCCTGGAGGCATCGTCGCCGATGCCAGCAAGTTTCTCGATTGGGCCTGTAAGAAAGAACATCCAAAGAACGAAGTGGAGGCTTTGGAAAAAGGCGACTTGGAGCATGCCCAGAGGAAGGCGCGCGAAGAGCTTGAAGCTTACGATACCAACGGCCATCTGGCTGGATTGGATGGCGAGGCTAAGGAGGAAGCACCTTCAATCGCTGCTCCTCTGCGTATGAGTGCCGAGATCGCAGCAGCATCTACAGATGCGGCCGAGCAAGGAGGACTGATGGCTACAATGGCCAATGCTGCGTATTCCAGCCTTGAGAATTATGCCCCTCAAGCAGTCATCGACCGACTTCCTGGCCATCAGCATTTGCCGTCAACGCAACCTTTCAATGAGACAGCAGTTGTTACGAACGGCACAAGCACGATCCTCAGCCCCTCTATCAGCGCTACCTCCAGCATTGTGTCCTTTGCAAGCGCAGAAGACCACTTCGAAGACACCCTATCTGGCAATTCAATCACGTCGCAGGCCAAGTCATCCGGCTCCAAAGACATTACCGCAATGTCACCGCAGGAAAAGGAACTAGCAAAGCTCAACGAGCGCAAAAGGAAGCTAGACGAGACTCTCGCAAAAGCCCGGGAGAAGGAGCTCAAAGACAAAGAGGACCTCACATCGAAAGAGCAAGAACGAATGAAAAGGGCAGAAGAGAAGCACGCAAAGGAAGTTGCAAAGCAAGAAGAAAAATACAAAAAGGAAGTCGCCAGACTGGAAGCCAAGCGGCAAAAGGAAACGGCCAAAGCCGAAGAGCGGAAACGGAAAGAAGAAGACAAGGACGAGAAAAGGCGATTGGCCCGGGAGAAGGACGAGATGAAGCAAGCGCTCGACGTCGTGAGCAAGGAAAGAGATATCCTGAGGGAGCAGGTCGGCGCGCTGCAGAGGGAGAACACGGGACTGATGGTGCGGTTGGGGAAGATGGATGAGGGGAGGGTTGTTTTAAAGGAGGTGAAGAGGGAGCTTGAGGACGAGGCGGGGCGGAGGAGCGGGAGCGGGAGCGGGAGTTTGAGGAGGGAGAAGGGGGTGGGGGGGGATGGGAATGGGAATGGGAGGGAAGCGACTGTTTTATCATCACGGGGGGAGAAGGTGGCGGAGGGGGAGACGGTGAAGTGACTGGGGAGGGTGATGGGATAAAGGGGAGCGAGGTTGTTTGAATAGTGGGGTGGGTGTCTACTTTTCAGCTTTTTGTATGTGAAAAAAGGGCTTACATGCACGTGTATTTCTATATTGAACACGCTGTTTGTATCGAGACAAAGCTTGCTACGTCGTCGATGGAAGGGACGATAAAGCCCCATCCGAGCTTTCCATTTCATTACGGAGGCTTCCCATCAATGAAGTACTCTAGCTGGGTCTGATAATGTAGTAAGCGGTACATGGCGTTTCCACAGTAGAATGCTTGGGTACGAGTATTGCCGCGAAGAAAACAAGCCACAAGAATTGGATGATCTCAAACCCCCTTCTATGATGATGATGCACATGCCAGACATCAAAGTCGCACTTCGCAGAAAACGCCCCTCTCTCGTTGTAATGCCGGCCCACGCCCTAGCATGTGCTTTGCATGCGATAGATGGAATGAACGCCTATGCCTTTCCGCAGACAGCCAGATTGGTTTCTCCCTCTCCAGATGACAACGTACCGCAATGCCGACATTTCCATGACTTCGTTTCTCACACACAGACAGACAGACACTCTCTCTCACTTCACACATCTTGGATTCCCCTCAAAAACTCTCAGAATCCGAACCCACCCGGCATTCCCCCCGGAAAGCCTCCCCTCTGCCTCGACCTCCCACCTCCACCGCTAGCCGCGCCGAACGGACTCGCTCCTCCCATACCCCCAGTCTGGAAAGAGAACCCACCGCCTCCACCGCCAGCCCCACCCATCATATTGAACAGCATTTCCGGACTGATGTTCACGCCACCGCCGCCTTGCATTGGGAAGCCACCGCCCTGTTGTGCAAACATTTCGCTCGGGTCAATCAGATCTTCACCGCTGTCATATCTTGCTCGTTTTTCCGGATCACTCAATGTCTCGTAGGCTTCTCCGATATCCTTGAATCTCTCCGCTGCACTCTCATCCTCTGGATTCTTGTCAGGATGATGCACAATCGCCAATTTCCTGTACGCTTTCTTGATCTCGTTATCATTGGCGTCCTTCTCCACTCCAAGGATTTTATAGTAGTCCTTCCGTTTCGCTTTCTTCAGCTCGAGTTCGGCGTTTCGGATTTCCTTTGCAATACCAGGCTCGTCAGGGTGAGATTCGGCAATATCTTTGTACTCGCTGACGGCGGTTTGCCAGTCGCCAGATTCGCCGAGAGCGCGGGCTTTGGTTTTGCGGGCTTTGATGTAAGTGGGATCGAGGGTGAGGGCGCGGGTGCAGTCTGAGATGGCGGATTTGTAGTCCTTGAGCTGTCATAGGCATTAGATGTTGCAGCTCTGTAAAGGAAACGCAAGGCGAGAAGACTACCTTTATTGATGCCATGGCTCTGTTTTGCAGTATCTTGGAGTTTGTGCCCTTATTGGTCGGGTCAACCTCCAGAGCCTGGCTGTACAAACCGACAGCTTGCTTGAATCTGCCTCCTTTGAAAGCTGTGTTGCCCTCTTCCTTCATCCGATCCAGCTTCTGCACCATTCTCAGGTACTTCACGCCATCCTTGAAGTCTGGATCGCAATTCAAGGCTTGTCGGAAATGCTGCAAAGCCTTCTCGTTCTCCCCTTGACTGTACAAAGCTCTTCCTCTCAATACCAAAGCTTCTGGATCTTGATTGTTCTTGCGTAGGAGTGACATTGCCACATTTTGCGCCTCACCCAGTGCATTGGGGTTGCCCATCTTCAGATAGGCTTCTCCCCGCAGCAATTGCCATTTTCTTGGTTTCTCAACACCAACTCCCAGTCCTCTCTCGGCTTGATTCAGTGCGTGTATTGCCATAGAGCCAGAAGTTCCTTCCCGTAAAGCATCTTCTGCCCGCTTGATGTCAGTCTGCATCGCCTGCGCTGGTGACCGGTCCTGTTGAGGCACTATTTGGAAGGAGGCTATACGGTCGAGAACATCAAGGGCTTCTGATGGCCGACCAAGACTGGTGTATATTCGAGCTAATCGGTGAAGGACCTTTGGATTCTGTGATTCTATCTCATCAGCTGTTTTCGAGTCCTCTAGTGCTTCCTCGAATCGGTTCGCAGACATGTAAGCAGCGGCTCGGTTGGAGAGATAAGTGACCGATCGGGGTTCGATAGTGAGGGCTAGAGTGGGCAATAGATATCAGCTCAACGTATTCATGGAGTGTGTAGACAGTACAAGAGCCGGGCGGCGCCTTCCTACCTTTTGTGTACTCTTGGACAGCCCTTGGGTAGTCTTTTGCTTTGAAATACTTGTTCCCTGTGGCCTTGCAAGCCTCGGGATCGTATGCAGGCTTTGGCGGCGGTGAGGGCGACTTGTGTGGTGGGGGAATTGGGCTTGCATCGCCATTCACTTGGTCGCCGTCCGAGATTCCATTGACATGCTGATGCGGTTCTGGAGTCTCGGAATCGACATCCATTTGGAACAATTCGTCATCCTGCTCGCTGTCTGAAGACATTGCCGAGCGATGTCGGACCCACTCGTCAGGCGGTAGATTCAGAGGATGTGTGTCGTGGGGATACTGTGTGCGGTGGGTGCTTCGTGAGGCAGAACCTTTTCTCGGGATTCGCTCTCGGTCTCGGATTGATTTTTTGGGAGATGGAGCAGAGTACTTGGCTGGAGAGCGTGATGAGGATGAGGATGAGGATTTCTTATTTTCCTGAGAGTCAGGCTCGGTCTTCTTCTTGGGAGATGATTTAGTGAAAAGGCCCATAAGTGTTAATAGTGGCAATGGTACGACACAAATAAATCAATATGAATTATTTAATGGCTTCGGGTAGTTGCCAGTTTAAAGTAGTGGAGGGAAGTAGGGAAAGCTTTTCGTTTTTCGTCCCTAGGCGATCCCTGCAGGCAGTCAAACTCCTCGTATAAAGTACTAGAGTAGAGTATAATTCCTCCAAAGGTAAAGTAAGAGTAAGAGTAAGAGCAATCAAAGAGCTTGCTAACATCTACCACGTACTCACTTTATTCACTGTAGAATGAAGATGGATTTCAAGAGTACGTGCACAAGGCTGTTTTCTCCGCTTTTTTCCAGAAGGTTCCAAATGTCACTTTACTTTTATTCTACGGCAGCCAATCTCATCTACCTTACGAGGTTAGATTCATGTACCTGTACCTATGCTGTGCTGCCTGGTGCATATCAACGACATCTTATCACACTTGACCGCTATCAAAATTCTTCCAAACTGTATTGCTGAAGACAATCGCTGGAACATCATCAGTCATCATATCCTCATATTTCCCTTCCGTCATCATTCTTCCCTATAACAGCGCTCTGTTGTTTGCATTGAAATATCGTCCTCTCATCCTTCCAAAATCCTGCTGCAATGGGCCTTTGTCGTAGACCACGGCAGCCCTTCCTCCCAGCAAGTGCACCTATCCACTATCTCCTCCTAAATTCACACTCCCCGAGGTGCTAGAGAAAATCAAATGACTCTCCCCTGCCCCTCTGACAGCCTCGACCGTCCTCTTGACCCAGCCCTTCTTCTCATCCTTAACAACCTTGAGTCCATCCCAATCTAGATCGAGGCTCCCACTCAGGATACTGCCCTTGACCGTCCCTTCCCACTGTGCTGGATACCATAGACTTAAGCTGCCCGAAACACCATGATGCTCCGAGTAGAGCTTCTTCATTGGATCTGTTGGATTGGAGAGGGAGGAATGGACTGTAATATCGGTACTGCCACTTTGGCAAAGCGTGTTGATATCTGTACGCGAGTTATTGTGACCAAATGGATAAAGGTCTGCGTTGACATGTCCGCTGTTAGACCGCAATGAGGTTCGCGATCCGTGCAGGAGTGTGGCATCTATACCGCCGTTGAGCGATTCGACTGTCGTCTGGTAATCACGAGCGGGTACCGAAACCATGGATGTCAAGGCGCGGATGGAGCCACTTCTAGAGGAGAGGCGGAGAATGGCAGGTTTAATATTACCTTCGTCGGCATCCTGGGGCTCGACATCAACATCGATGGAGCCTGACATGGTCGAGATGTCCAAAGTGTCATAGAGAGGATAAGAACCTCTGACCGAACCAGAAGTGACATGTATAGTTGTGTCCCGAGAATTGATTTTGATGGATGGAGGCTCGTCTGTTGAAAGCGACAAGGAAGAAGAATGTGCATTGATCTCTGTAGAATTGGTGATGGCGTAGTCTAGCCCATGGAAAAAGGTAACTGAGAGGGTCTCGGTATTGATCCTAAAATTTTCGAGAGTCGTTCCTGGAGGTATCGACACAGTTGTACCAATGTAAATGCATGGCGAGTCGGCTCCATTAGCTAATGATGACTTTCTCGATGTCCTCCTTGGAGTCTTTATCGTCAGAGTCGAGCCTGATTTATCAACGCTCAACGAGTCGGAGCTCGTAAGCTGAGGATCGGAGCTCCTAATGTCAAGCATGATTCTGATGGTGGAGAGCGAATCCTGCTTAATAACATCAACCTTGCCAACAGTTCGTACATATTCAAACCCTGAGCCACGGCGATCAAGGTCACGAGATTCCTGGGAGAATGCAAGTTCAGTCGGTTTGAAGAAATCGAAGCTCAGGGTTTTCCTGTGCTTGGTGCCTGGACAAATTTTCGGTATTTCGCCATAGTAGTTTTGAGGAGGCTCGGGGCTCTATAGCATCTGTGAGAGAGCTACACACATAATTTATCGAAGAGATCGACGTACTTTGCTGCTTTGGGGCTCAGATATATTCAAGATCAAGGTCAATGCCAGGACAGTAAGGGTGCAAATCAGAGCCCATTTCACGAATACTTTAAATAGAGACGCCGGTACCCTCAGACTACAAGGAATTGAAGAGGATTGCGGGGATGGCTCTCGTCCATGGCATTCCTTCGCAAAGTCTGAGTAGCGTTCAAGGTCCTGAGACTTTTCGTCTGAGAGGAAGATAGCTTGGCGAGCCATGACGCTTCAAGAGGAGATGTGACAGCAAAGCAGCAAAGAAATTCAGCTCAATGGAGGGTAGTGAGAGGACTTTGGAAAATCGAAAAGGCTCAATGGCCGGCTCATTTTTCAATTATGTATCTAAAGCACCCAGGCAACAGGTATTGATAACGGAAGGAAAGAACTCTACTGTGTCAGCTTGAAAGAAATGTATTCTATTAAGAGAAAAGGAAAGAGGCGGTCGGACCCCGCAGACCACGTTCCTATCAGATGAAGGATTGATGATGGATGCCTACCTACAGGTGGTCAGCTCAGTGCGGGATGATATCAGTGCACCAGCGAGCTAAGACCTTTTTGGAGACTCACTACCACCACTGACATGTTGGCTGCAATCCTTGTCTACTACATTTTGAATGAATGTTACTATGCTATTTGTCGAAGATGAATATTCAAAGCATCAATATCAGACCCTGGTTTTAGGCGCAGGGTTCTGAAGCCAAAACTCCTTCCACCCTTTGAAGACACAGTCAACAATTCATTCACTGACAATTTTCGATGCTGTTGAATCCCTCGTCATATCAAGGAGTTGCAGCAATCATCCAGTCTCGTACCCTATCTTCCCCTCTCTATCCATTTCCATCCCCATTCCTGCCTGATGGAACATTCGGGTTGCCAGAAGAATGATTCTTCGGTTGAGCAATGACAGCTCACACGCTTCGTTGATGTCTATGCCAGTCTGAGGCCAGGGCAAGAGAGCAGGTGGATCTCCTTAATTCTTGCCGTTGCGCTTGTCAAACCTGACTGATGGCCGACCAAAAAAATGTATATGGCACTCGAGGCTGTAGCTTACTGAACGAAGACGTGTTGAGGATACAACCCAACTCAACAGAACTGTCACCGATTTTCAAAATCTTGATTCTTCAAAGTTCATTCTATCGCTTTATACCACCTTCCCAGTCTCCCATATGCTCAACGATGATCTTAGCTGCGCGCTCCGCACTATGCTGTCGACCTATGGCTTCGACAAAGTCGCCATCTGGGTCTGTTCTTCCGTTAGCCACATAACAAGTGTTCTGTAGGGACCTGTATTCACCCATCAAATAGAAATATATACTGTGATCCACCAAGTAATCCATCCCAGGTTTCACGCCCTCGGGTGTACTAAAATACACCCTGTATTTCTTACACACATTCTTGACTTGTTCCCACGTCCCCGTCAAGCCTACAAGACCTGGATGGAATTCCGCCAGATAATGCTTCAGCACTGCAGGCGTATCTCGGGCTGGATCACAAGTGATAAAGAGTGGTAGAAGAGGACCTTTGGATGACGACGGAGCGACGAAGGAGCTGGTGCTGATGCGGTTTTTGGAGGTAGAGGCAACGAGATCGATAATGTTGGCCATTTTGTCGAGTTCTTCAGGGCAAATGTCAGGGCAGTGAGAGAAGCCGAAGTAAACCTGAATCGAGAAAATCGATCAGCAGAGTCCTACCGCAGACATAAATACACTCACCAAAGTATAGCCCCCTTTCATATCCTCATCTGTAAAGGTCTTCCCCTCTTGATCCAGCAACGTAAAATCTCCCCCAATTTTCGGTTTCCCCACTCCTTTTGAAGCGTCGACTATTCTTTGCCGATCTAAGCGTGCCTTTTCATTTCTAAAATAGAACGTTATTGCGATGCCTGCAGTCAAGAAGGCAACTGCCCCCCAGATGGAGAAGGGCTATCGTAGATTGGATCAGCACCCAGGACCTGACAATATGGCCACTGAGAAGAGCTTACACCACCCCGTGCACGAGCTTTAGCCTGCTGGACCGTTCTGACTGCGGAGCGGCGAGAAGAGGTGCTCAATGGACGTGAGCATGGTCTAAAAAAGAGGTTGTTACTGGAACATGGGGTTGGTCGAAGGCAGCGAACAATAGAACTCTTATGGCGAAAGGTATTCGTCAAAGTCGAATTTGAGGAATTATAGGCTCTTTGGCATAGGAAGGACATCGCGGAGACTTGGGTTGGTGACTTTGATGTTTTTATATAAATCAGAATTATTATTTTTGGAGGTCACTATTTTGGCTAGGGTGGATTAGCAACAAGCATTTTAAAAAGCAAGTCGATTTCCAGTTATATCGGTTGTTGCATCTCGAATACACATCCCTTTATTTAGGCCAGGCCTATTCGTACACCCCCTTCCCCTACGCGTACACCCCCCAAACCCCTAGGC
>BLJB01000144.1:0-90971 GCA_013423325.1 Usnea hakonensis | reverse complement strand
TGTGTATCTAGCCTAGTCCCTAGTATACAATAATCCATCGATCTATGTCTAGTCCTTGACAGAAATTAATTTAGAGATTTTATTAGTAATAATTATTATACTAAAATATTATTCTTCTATTTTATAGTTTATTATTATATATTAATTAAATCTTAAAAATAACTAGTTTTATCTTTAAACTAATATCTCTATATTATATATCTTTAATCTCTTCTTTAGTTCGAAGCTATAAAATTCTTTTATTAATCTTCAAAAAATCTAGAGCTATTAAGAGCGATCGACGATTACTTAAGTCTTATTTATATCTATATATTCTATCTTTATAAAAGTTAGCTTTATTAGAAGATTAATTTAGGTTTAAAGCGATATTACTACTCTTTATTACAGAACGATATACTAGTACTACTCGACTGTAAAGAGCCCGCTAAGACGGAAGATCTAGATAGAATATACTATAAATCCATAATAAGAATTCTCCACCGAGTCTTCGGCTCTGTTTCGCGAGAAAGTCGGTAGAGACGTTTGTCTCCCTCCTCAGCAATCCGTTTTACAAGCGCGCTTGAGCAGGATTATCATCGCGTCTACTTGTTCTTATTCGAAACCGCTACGACGCCTCTTCCTGGACCCGCACTCGCCCATCCACCCATGAATTTCTCCTCCTCAGTAACACATTTATCCGCAACAAGAGCCGCAACATGAGCGACCAGGACAATCGGAAATTCGTCTGTAAGTAGAGGTTGGAAGCTGGCAAACGTAATGGTACATTTGTGTACATATGCTCCTGATCCCGCTGACCATTTCCACTGATCTTCAGATTTTGGTCCCAAGAAGAACTGCCGTGGTACCAAGGCGTCATATCTCAAAAGGATCTGCTGCACCGCCTCATAGTAGCTGAACAAGGATGTTGGCAGGAAATCTCCACCGATTTCAAAGCAATCTATTTTAATAGCTGACACGTTGAGGAATGAGGACGCATTGAGTTTGGTATTCGATAGCAGGCTTTCACTTGACGTTACTGGGCCATCGCTCGAAAGTATACTGATCATTGAGGCTTCGGTTTGTGCTGGAGGGAGAATGGCATAGGTTGTATTCGTAAGATAAAACACTGTGATCAGTGTGAGCGCGAGTGAGTACATGTTCATTGTAGTGTATCGAAAGTGAAGGCGTTGATTGAGAAGAGAGGGAATTTTGAAGTTGCAAGGAGGGAACATATATGTATCCTCTCGTGCGCTTCTGCTGGTGCGTCGGCAACTGTTGGTACCCGCCTATCTATACGCAACTTTGCCGACAAGGGAAGTATCGCTTATTCGTGAAAGGTGGCCAGCCTCGAGGGTTTGCTCTAATACGACATGGATAGTGGACATCTCCTCCATAGATTTCGACGCCGTCCCTCTTTCACCATGTGAGCATTTTAATGAGCACCGCCGCACATCTGAACGCAAATTGGGAGAAGACCTCGGGTAGTCGTCATGAAAAGTTGCAGGACAACTCAGACTCTCATAAATATGGGCAAGTTGGATGATTGAAGAGTATAAAAAGATGAAAGAGTACGTTGATCTCACGACTACGTCGTGAGATAGATGAGGGCGCACCCTCTACTGACCTAGAGATAGACTTTCCGCCGCGTGCACTATTTCGAGCCGCCCTGGGTCAAGAAAACCCATGACACGCTGGACTACCAGTTTTATGACGCCAGAGCTTCCTCCTTTCCCTGCTTCAGGCGGAATGCCAACCGTAATTCGCCTATTCCAGATACCTCTTTTTGGAAGCAGCGTCGAGATATTGCCGTTGCTTCGATATATATTTTTGTATTATAGAAGTGGATGTGGTAAGTACTTGTAGCTTGGAGAGCAAACGGTTCGTTTGATGCTGCGTGGCATTGTTTAGTAACAATTCGCGTGCTTTGAAAGTGCAAGCTATCCTGGTCGCTGATTCGATGATAATGTCAGGCTGTATTGACGCACCACAATCAAACCTGGGGCGACAATTTTAGTCTTGTTATCCCACCTTCCTCTCAAAAATGCAAGGCTGTCATGAATATCACCACCACACGATGAAGAAATCAGGAAATGCGAAAAGTCCCGCTCTTCCTGGTAGCTTTGAGTTAGGGGAGTTTCACCTTAGGGGCTGCAGCCACTATCGATTACACTCCAAAGAATCATCGGCTCTACCAAAACATCTGTGTCGTCGTGGCGCTATAAGCAGACTCTGATGTTTAGCAATCCAGATATATTTATCATTCAATATACGAGCACGTCCACTAGTCCTAAAAAGGGGCTTTCGGAGGGAGACGTTCGGTAACCTAGCCCCCGACCCGTTGCGAAGTGTCTGAGGCGAATTGCAAAGGTGGAATGTGGGGAAACATATTAGCATGGACATTGCCGGTGACACCGAGAATCCTACGACATGCCAAGACTCTTCGGAGAATGGCCTACATCGCATTCCAAAACGAACCACCGTAAGTCTGTCTCAAACACACCAAAGCGCATGCCTCAAGTCTATTCCAGAGATCCCACACCAACGATCTCATATCGCTTGCCTATCCAGCCATGCATTATGGGCTATGGGGCAGTTGTAAACAAAGAGTGTAGTGAAATATGCACGTCATTTTGAACCCCGCACCAGGAGTGAGGGGTTTGATGCCTAAAATCTGCACACGCGGAATCTGGGACTGAATCTCCAGTCTCCCCAGCTGATTGGTTAGTCCAAGTACACGAGTCTCTTCTTACGGGCCAAGTGATCCGGAACATGCATCAAACAGCTGCGTCACGCAAGGCCGGAAACCGTCTTCCTGCATCACGAGGCCAACCAGTGAGAGGCGTCTGCTCTTTGACCCCTTGCCCCACACCAGCCCCACTAACGGGGCTTCTACACAACACCACCATGCATGGTTTAGGGACGTGCGTATCCAGACTGCTTGCTAAATGGAGTTCCTTCTTGACCGAAATGGAGACATGACTATATAGATGCGGTAAGGAGGATGGTCACAGTGTTTCATTACTTCTTTGCGGCACCGTAAGCTTACAGTCCCTGGGGAGATTCCGGCGAGGCGCAACTGTGCAATCATGGTATATGTTGGTGAAAGCAACACGGTTGTGGTCCTTATTCTGCCTTCCGTTAGACTTACAGGCTGAACGAAACAGCACTCGACAGAGCACAAATTGCGTCTCACTATGTACGCAGTCGTCACTGTGATTGTTCCCGCCATTTTGCTTCCACCGCTTAGCTCTGCGGCCGTATACATGCGGTCCTATGTGCGCGTTCATCTCACGTCTACGTATGTTGGTATCGACGACTGGCTAAGTGGTTTCTCATGTGTTCTGGTCCTAGGCCATGGTGCTGCTCAGATTGCTGGTATGATACTAAGACTTTTTCAGTCGAATCAGCACGAGTCAATAAAAAGAGGCTTGACCTTGAGATCTTCTGACTTTTATTCAGGGGCTGTAAAAGGAGTACTCGGAAGAGATAACGAGCCGACTGCTAATTGGCGCGGTATTTATCAGGCCAAGGTAGATTTATATACTCCGTTCGGAGAAAAAGACGGCTCACTCTCCGGCTTCCAAAGCTCCTTTAAAGATCCATCATATTACTTACGCCACAATAATCTTCGACAAATTCACATACAGCTGTATCAAACTCAGCGTTCTCTTCTCCTACCGCCATATCTTCGCCCGAAACACATCGTTCAGAACCGCAAACAACATCATCCTCATCCTCATCGCGCTCTGGGGGCTTCTATTTCCCTTGTTGCAAGTGATTCTCGAAAACGGGGATCATCATACCGTTCAGCCGCAGGCCTCGCAGGAATGGGTACTATTGTGGCTTCTATCACGGATGTATTGAGTGATATGGCGATTCTCGCATTACCATATCCATGCATTCGCAAACTACAAATGAGTGGATACTTCAAAGTCGAGCTGACCTTCGTATTCCTACTGGGCACGCTGTGAGCCAAACCGTCTCCTTGC
Source organism: Usnea hakonensis (assembly GCA_013423325.1). Taxonomy (NCBI): domain Eukaryota; kingdom Fungi; phylum Ascomycota; class Lecanoromycetes; order Lecanorales; family Parmeliaceae; genus Usnea; species Usnea hakonensis. The sequence continues at coordinate 87,003 of BLJB01000144.1, read as the reverse complement.
ACAGTAACTGTGAGTGTTAGTCAATACGCTAATTCGGTAAAGATCACTCGTCTTCGGCGTAGTACGTTTGTATTTCGTCGCGTACAGATTTAGCGGTATGCCTCCTCTTCTTTTCTCATCAAATTTGCATACGCCTCTCACTCAGCATTTATGACCATTCCACCTGAAAAACGAACACTAAAATAGCACAGTCTTCCTCGGTCCTTTGAAAAACACCGCCAATACTAACAACCCGCTAACCTTCTGGACGACGGCCGAAGTGTCCATTGGCATTTTGGCAGCCTGTCTGCGTCCACTGAAGCCTCTGCTTGCGAAAAGAGGCGGCCCTATAAAATGTAGTCTCATCTCACTTCGAAAGAGCAGGAGCAAACAATCTGAGCGATTGTTGAGCGTCGAAAACATTGCGAAGATCTACGGCTTCCAGGAGGTTGGGGAGAAGGCAGCAAAGGGGACAGATTATGAGATGACTGACTACGACAGAGTCAAAGTGGTGGAAAATACGAGGGATTAGCAACACCGTGTGAAGCGTACCATAACAGTCATTATCTCCAAGAGTACTTCCCATAACAATGTCTAGATCGTTGCCGAGTTTCAATTCCCACCATCCAATTCGCTGAAGTGTATCACATCCGGCGCATGGCTACTATTTCCATAAACGCTCCCCCCATAAGTGAGATAACCCTCGACTTGCACTTTCGGCAGAGCCAAGACTTCCTCAGCATCACCAAAAACCCACACAGTCTGCATGCCCATAATCATATGCTGCAAAGTATGACAGTGAATCATCCACACCCCAGGCTGCTGGACCCTCAATCTCCACGCGCGCCAGCCGCTCTTTTCGTCCGGTTGCGTCGTTGCATTGTAGCGGTAGAGCATAGTCGTATCCCGAAGCACCGGCTGGGTGCCCTTCAGTCGGTCTTCAGCAACATTGGGGTCGAACGCTCCGGGCCCACCTCCGATGTCATAGTAGTGATCGCCGTGAGCATGCCATGGGTGGACGTCGAGGGCGCCGCCCGTTTCGTTGTCGAAGGCATGGGCGCCGATGTTCTGAAGGACTATCTCTATTACTTCGCCAATCTTAGCAGGAAAGGTGTGGGTCATTGGATCGAGGCCACCGTTCTTCAGTGCTGCTGGGTAGGACGGCAGGTAAGCGGTCTGGTTCTCGTATAATGACACCAGATAAGGCTGATTTGGTGTGGTATGGGGGACTTGATCGTCGGCATTATCTGTCCAGGTTACGTCCGAGTCTTGCCAAATTGTGTATTTGTCCAGGACTTGCTGGACGTTGAGGACAACCCGACGACTCACTTGCGAAGCAGAGGGAAAGTCGTTTGGATAGAGAGGTTGTAGGACATAGTCGAGGAAACCGTCGACTGTTGGTGGAAGTGTGATGGGCTTCTCGTCTGGGTAGCTTGTATTCGAAGCGCGTTGGATAGAGTCTGGAGGGATGTTGCACGCATTGCTGTAGCGAAGGATGGCGTAATTTGTTGTATTGCTAGGACGCTCGCGACTCTCGATCTGAATGTAATAGTCCAATTTTGCGGACTGCTTCAATTCGTCGCAAGTTTTAGATTTGACAAGTGCGCTGAAACGCTGGCCAGAATTGATCTGTAGAAAAGAGGTAGAGTGTTGTAACGTGTAACCCCCATCAGCTTCGATGATTTGCAGGTCGGTGTGGTCTTCTAGGCCCAATGCAGAGTATGATAAGGAGGTGGCCCCAATGAAACGCAGCCTGTACGTGCTATTTGGCTCTATATCAATGATCGCGAGCTGGGTGGATGATTGGTCAGTTACACCATAGTTCGAAATCGTCTTGCCGTTGATGGTGAACCCGTTCGTTTCACCGCTCCACACGAGAGGTATTGCCTGCAAACCCTGCTCTATGGTGGTGTCTGTTTTGTTGAAAAGCTCTTGTATATGAATCACGCGCTCGCCATCAACTTTGTACGGGGTGACTTTGTCTTCGACGATCAACGGACCCGAGCAGCTCGAGGCCTGAAAACCTACGTGGGAGTGATAAAAATACGTTCCTGCGGATCGATTGGGCGTTGTGAGCTCGTAGTCGAAAAAATATCTTGGTGGTATCGGCCATTGACTGGCGAGTGGCGTTCCGTCCGAAAAGGGATACGCAGCCATCGCAAGTCCATGCCAATGCTGGAGTTTCTTTCAGTTGAGCTCATGTGAAAGGATTGATCTGTCTTGAAATTTGACTAACCATGGTAAGGTTGCTATCCTTCATATCGTTGAAGACTCTGATCCAAACTGTCTCATTTTCTGGAATACGCACCTCAGGCCCAGGAGTGGAGCCATTGACCAGCGTTGTGAGCTTTTGAATGCCTCCCAGGCTAACGTTCTGTGCCGTTACGCGCAGAATCGCATCAGGCGTGAAGGAGTCATCATGGACTATTGCAGTCACATAGTGAAGCAAAATGAGAGAGGAAAGCAGCAGGAGTGAATGAATGGACATCTTGACTGTTATCAACGTTGACGCCCAAGAAATGAAATATCTCACTGGATGTTAGCAAAGCGCTTTCAAGAATCAATCCCATAGCGACAAAGAATGCTTTATTTAAAGTAGATCCCAAAATTTGAGCCTTATGGCCGCTCATCTTCTAGTGCTTACGGACCTACCGCATGTGGTTTTTATTGTTTAGCACATCCGCCGCTCTCCGAGAACCTACCAAATTAACACACTCATCTTGCATACGGACCTACCGCATGCATTGTTCATCCCATCCGCCCCTATCCGAAGCCCTAACAGGATTCTTTGCCCTTAATGATTGAGTCAATACGATCTGGCCGTCGAATACTCTGTCGGCGCATATGACATCTTTCAACAAACTCTCGAATGTCTTGATCTGGATTCACCGACATTCCACTGTAGCATGTAATGTTTGAGCAGAATCGTATCCTTGGGGCGTTTTGACTGTGATTTTCCAGCCTCCCGCCGAAAGCAGTAATACATAGGTGGACAAGGTATATAGCGTAATGTCTACTCAAGTCAGATCAGACTTTAAACCTAGGGTAAGGTGCATAAGAATCCCAGTGGTTGCTGGAGTCTAAATTATGTCTGCAAGGGCAAACGCTAGATCTTTCTGCGATTAGAAGTCAGGCTCGCAGCGTTTGAGATTCTAGACCGAAGATAAAAGATTGAGTCGCGAATATTTGCTTTCAAGTATGCATTCTCTACAAAGATAAACGATTCAAGGGATATACGAGCTCTGACCATTATATAGGTAATTTTAGTAGAGGATTTGATTACTGGTTGAGAATGAGGCTCCCTTTGGCAACAGTCCGGGTCGATATTAAGCTCAAACCATATCCAAGGCGGGCCGAGTTCGATGAGTCTAAGTTCGCCCATTAAAACATTCTAGATTAGCGGGGAATAGATGAAGCATCAACGTTTCGGTCGCTTATCACGGGGACTGCATCATCGTGTCACCCCACTTCTTTGGCTCAAGTGACTATATCTGTGCGCCAATAATCACATTTATGTTGCATGACAGCCATGGGCTATCGATATCCATGGATATAATATGACAGCCATGGATATAATAAAATTCTATAGATATTCATAACACTCGTCGTACCATAACACCTATCTCATGGATATTTAATTATTTATTTTTTAAAGAATATATATATTATATTTAGATTCTAATTAAAAAAGATATAAATTTAGTATAGATTTTCTAATCAAAATTTAAAATCTTTAAAAAATATTAATATTTAATAAAGTTGGTATTGAGTGGAAATTTTTCAACTTTAGGGTATGCTCCCGGGGGGGACTACCCCGGGAGCCCTTAGAAAAAATTAGTTCGATTTTTAATTTTTTTTTTCTAGGGGCTCTAAGGGGGAGATACCCTCGGAGCCTCCCCTAAAGTTGAAAAATTTCCACTCAATATCAACTTTATTAAATATTAATATTTTTTATAGATTATGAATTTCTAATTAGAAAATCTATACTAAATTTAAATATTTTTTATTCAGAATCTAATTATAGTATTTATATACTCTAAGGAATAAATAATTAAATATCCATGAGATGGGTGTCATAGTACGACGAGTATTATAAATATCCATGGGTATTTATTATATCCATGGATTTTGGTAGCCTATGGATGATATGCAACATTTAGCGTATGCTGAATTGTTCTAGCTATCGAAAATGCCCATTCTCTTAGATCGAGACAGCTAGGACCGCACGACCGCTTCTGGACTTGCACGAGTTCCAAAGTACTCTGACGACCTCGTGATTGCATAAGTGGGGTTTCGATCTTTTGCGCTGGAGATGCAGTCTCGGGCTTGGCAGGCGGGTCAGATGATCTGGCGAAGATAAATCATTAGAATGAGAATCTTGGTATGAGGAAGAATGTATGCGACTAATCGCCCTTGCACGGTAACAATTGTACTTGCAATTGGACTGACCGTGGAAATTATCGTACCTAGGGGTTTCCAAACCTGCGGCATCTCAGGGCTAACGCTAAGTCCACCAAAGCGATCTTCTACGCCGCCTGCGACAGGGACAACGATGTCAATCGAGTCAGCAGCTACGGTATCGATGAATTCGACATCCTCTGCAACCTGAGTGTCGTCGGAGATGGCACCACCAGTCGACGTGACTACTGCATTGCCCCAATCAGGAACCCTAGCTGTCCTGCATCGCTCGAAATCGATGGATTTCGTCAGGCAGGACACTTGTGGAGGTGGGAACAGTTTTGCCGGATATTATTGTAGGAGCCAGATGGCGAAACTCACCTAGCCAAGGAAGGAAGCGAACTTTTTCAAGTCTTTCAAGCCTACTGCTGCTCGCAACCATTCTTCTTCTCGTCACTCGTATCATCTCTGGTAGCGGTTGGCTGCGTTTCAGGTGCCTGTGCTTTCCCTTCCGTCGCCGATGGTGAAAGATCTGGAGCTCCAGGGGCGAACAAGGGCCTCTGCTCTCCTTCGGGAGACTTCTGAGAAGGAGTCTTAGCGCGCGGTGGTAGATTAAATATGCTTCGCTGAGAAATGGTAGGCTCGGGCGGCGTAGCCTTGTGAGTGTTAGATTTCGGAGAGGCTTCACTTCTCGCCTCGCGAATTTGCGAAAGGTAAGCCATCGGTGGTGTGGAACTGTTTGCCGCGTGACTAGTAGAAGCAGTGGCTTCCGTGCCTAATATGGCCCTGGGAGTGGAAGAAGATGTCCCGAATTCAGAACTGCCGGTCGCGCTCTGAGAAAAGCCACTCTCTGTCGCCAGCGCTGCTCGACCAAAAACTGAGCCTGTTGCATCGGAAACCAATGGCTTTAGTTTTGCAGTAGAAATAGTCTCGGGGGTTTTTTCGTCTGCACAAGAGGGGTTTGCACCAAATGCACTAGTCGTTGCAGAAGGTAAAGATTGGGATGTCCCCAACGATTGGGTCGATCCCATAGACTTCAAAGCGTCGTGGTTCGAAGAGACAGACTTCGTGCCGAAGGCGGTACTTGCAAAGGGAGCTTCAGAGCTCTTGCTACTGTAGTTTCCCTCGGTCGATCCAAAGAGACCCTTTCCGGACGGGGTCTCGGATGTGGTACTAGTGAAGTTATTGAACCCCTGGAATCCACTCGCGCTACGAAATGCACCTTCAGATCCGTCATTGTTTACAATCGGGCCAGAATTAAAGCCTGTAGAACTAGCCTTCGGAGTGGGACCGAGCCCCGAGAAAGGATTCGCGCTGGGAGACGTAAATTTTGATGGGTCACTATTGACCGTACCAAAATTGAAGCCTGTAGAGACAGGATTAGGAGTGGAACCGAAGCCCGAGAGACGAGTCGTGCTGGGAGCCGTGTCAAAATTAAGGCCTGTGGTACTAGCCTTCGAAACGGAATCATTGGTAACGATAGTGTTAGCGGCGAACAGGCCGCCTTCTGGTGACGCTTTTGAGATGCCGCTATTGGAAGATGTGGCATTTGAGCCAAATAGACTTAGGAAAGAGGATATAGGTGTTTCGTTGTTGAGAGATACGCCATCGGACGCGGAGAATGTACCTAACCTTGGTGGGGATTTGATATTTCCGAATAGATTACTCCTTGGAAGGGACTGGGTCAATGGGTTGTTGATGGAAGCTGCTGATTTTGAGCCAGACGGATTGCCCCCTAGAGAGTCCGTCTTTTCTTGAGACTCAAGCGTTGATGACCTAAAAGCCCGGTTACTGCTGCCCTGGACGCTCTCTGAGGCGGAGGAGCCGAAGCTGCCAAAATTTGCGGATCCCGAATGCTTTTTGGTATCCTTGGTTCCAGTGTTGCCGCTTCTCTGAGCTGCTGCTCCTACTATCTCTGTTGGCCGGTCCAGGTTTATAAGGGGCTTCACAGCCCATGTGTGTGTGCTGAATTCTAGCACATCATTTTCCCTCAGCGTCTCGGGGTCGAGATAAATATGCATGCCTGTTCTATCGCCCTGACCCAAATTGAAAATTCGCCAGATCATGTAGATGCTCGAACTCGTTTTGCCATGTTCAATACGCTTTTCGCGAATCTGATACCATGTCAGCGATACCCAATCTGAAGGATAGAGGCGCTTACATGTCGTTCCTGGGCTTTACTCATGAAGAAAGGTTCTTGCCAATTTGAACTCATTGTTGTCTTGATCTCGATATAATAGAGAGGCTTCTTGCTATTCCACGAGCTCCAACTCAAATAACCCTTGTGGATCAAAAATTGGGTAAGTGTGCTCAAATCATCCAGGTACTCGAAATCGGCAATGGCACTTCGACTTTCGTATTTCTTGACGTCTTGATAGTCGGTGTGTACCTTAACACGGTCTCTGATCTCGCTCTTCCAGTTCTCCAACCCAAATCCTGGCAGACCGAGTCCCTTCAGATACTCAAATACGTAGAGTTCGCCTGCAGCTCCAACCTTGAAATTCCTTTCTTTCGTGTGATTTGCAAAAGCTGTATGAATGATTTCCTGGGTCAAAGCTTCAGTGGCTACTAGATTCTCATCCCAGAGCCCTATTGGCTCCACAACGCCAGCAAGTACACGTCGTCTTGCAACATTGACCACGTGTTCGAGGATGAGCTTGTAAGCTATGTCCTGGGGCTCTCTCTGAGGTTCCTCGTGCAAGGAACCCGGCATGATTTCATCGCGTACGGTCTCCGCACTATTACTGCCGGAACGTCCGTCTTTCCATCTTGCCCAACCAGTGGGTGTGTACGAATGCGGAGCAGAAATTGCGGTGGAAAGCCTGGTGTTACTGGCGGTCTCGATCAGAGTCTCAACGTCTGACTCGCCTTCTGACCAACCAAGCTCTTCATCCAAGGCAGCAAAGTCACAATCACCTTGACTGACTCCTGCTTTCTCAAGGATCCTGTCAATGACGACCGGGTTGTCTTTTCGGAACACGCTTCCCACAACAGCTAATGCTCCTGGATCAGTGATACCCAGGAATGTACACAGCCTGCGAGGAAGGTCAGATTCGAAGCAAATATCGCGCTCAGCCTCGGCCTTCGGTAGATAAAGTCGTAAAGCATCTTCTGCTTCCTCAAGATGGAGATCCGCACGGCTGGGTGCGCTCTGAATGCTGCGTCCATCCTGCGTGATCTGCAGCGAGCGTCTAATGCCGTCACTCACGTAGACCATTGCGCGCTTGAACTTTCGGTACAGCAAGGCTACGTCCTGTCTCTTGTCCGGGCTAGCAAATTGAAAAGCACATCTGTGTTGGGGTCAGCCATATACAGCCTCATTGCTATTTCATGTTCCTATCGAGGGCCCGTGAGGAACTCATACCGGACAATAGCCTGACTCTTGATGCGGAGATTCCTGGTCATCTCATGGTCCTTGGAGCCTCCCTTGACTCTTGTGACTTCTTTCACAAGTTCCGAGGAAAATCTTTCTTTCAAGCCCATGGCTAGGAGAAGTGGTCTAGTATCCCTGATTTCCCCGAGAGAAAAGTCCAAGACCACGATTTTACCCTTGAAGGCATCCCAGTGAATGCTACTCTCCACGATCGCAAAATCTAGACACCCATCCTTGGAAGAAGCTGAGGCAAAGCCGCCCTCCCCATTTACAAGCTTGACCGGTAAGACGTTGGCCTCGAGTAGACTCGAAAAATCACTTTCCCCAACACCCAAGCTGCAAATCAGTCTCATAGTCTCCTTAATTCGCGCTACAGATACGTTGCCTTTCGCTTCAGCTATCATTGACTCAACACACATCTTGACGGTTGGCTTTGGTGTATTTAGGACTGTCGTGAAGAATGTGCCAAGCAGTGGATATGCGTCAGCAATAGAAGCTCTTCCCGGGATCTTAATACTTGGCTTCACCCAGACGCATTGTGACGGAGGGTACCAAGCATTTTCCTCTGGAATGTACACCAAGGCGGAACTTTCAAAGGTAAATTGCAAAGTTTTCCAGCTCTCTAGGTTCTGTTCAACTCCAGGCAACGAGTGCTTCTGCCATAAGTAATCATATCGCTTCTCAGCCTCCTCAACAAGTTGATCATTTTCGAATCCAGGGAATGCCTTTGATTTACAGAACGAAGTCTTAGTGTTTAACGGGTACCTCCCCATATCATAGTCTTCTAGACGGAGCTCCTTTGAAACGTAGTCAGTAACACTTTGCAAGTAAACGGCAATACTCGTTTACCTCAAATGAACGCTGCTCATACTCCTTCATGGCAGTAATGCTTTGGAACTTTTCATTTGGGTTTGTTGTATGGGGCTGTACGACTGAAGTGACTTCGTATGGCGCACCGCCGGTTTCAATTCTCACAGCATTCCCATTCCTGCCATGGCTCTTTAACATAAGTAGATCATTGATGACATCCATTTGAGAGGCATCAGGAATGTTCAGTGACACCTTGAAAAGAGGCTCAAGCTCAAGGTAGGCCTCGAGCTTTAGACACTGCTTTGACTTGAGCCATTGCGGACCGTCCCAAACACAGTCTGCAGGCGAGATCCATGAAGACTCAAAGCGATTTGACGGCTTGATCCAAATCATGGAGTTCCTGAAATAAGAGCTAGTCGTTCATTAGCCCGGAAAAAGGCAAGATTGTACAGAGACATACCGAACACCTTCAAGATACTCACCACACCTTGACTGAATGTTTCTGTATATCCTAATCAAATTGTCTCTCGCAGAAGTAGTGCTGAGCGTAGGGTTGGTCTTTTTGAGCGCTGTCAGAGAAGAGATGTAGAAATACAGATCTTCCTCAATGCCAATTTCCAAGTCCTGCACAAACACCCAATTCAATTTTTGCTCGTCTCGAATAGGCTCGGATATGGCAATGAAAGGAAATACGTCAGCAATACCGAGTTCCGTAGCTATCTGCTTAAGTTTGGGTACGGGCAAGAATGTGCTTTCCAGAGCCGTCCTGTGGCCATTTTCGAGAAGCACGGTGCTTTTCAGCAGACTCTTTTTCGCTCCATGATTGATACCGATAACGAAACGATAGGAACCCCATTCACGCTTCAGAATTCCTAGCAATTTATCCGATCGATGATCAACGATATACTGAAATTCTTTCGACAGTCCACCGAGATTTTGAGCAGGGAGCCCAGGTACCTGGCGGACCCCAAGTTTCATCTTAAGGAAGCTCATCCACGCCCGGCCGTTGCGGATGATCTCGGGATCAACTGCGTTCAAATAGTCTTCATGTAGATAATGTACCGGAAGGCCAGGAAGTTGGTTATCTTGCTTGAAGAATTTTGCTGGACTGTAGTCATCTTTCTCTTCAGGGAAGTAAATATATTGGTATTCATCGAGTAGAGAGCCGTGCTGATTGGCAAGTCGAATCGGGGAAGATAAGGTAAAATGATCTTGCGGAAGGAAAAAATATAAATACCTGATATGAGCAACAGCGTTGGACAATTTGAAGTTGTCAAGGCTCGCAGCTTCATAACGCTTGTAAATCGAATTGATCACATACTCTTGCGGACAGCTTATTGCGCCTAAAGCTAAATGGAGATCTGCCCAAGCAACATTCTCAGCAGCTATCTGGCAGAGAAGATCGAGGCCTAGATCTACAGGAATTGGAACACCGTCAGTCTTGGGGAAGTATACTTTGGTCCCCGAAGTGCTGGATATCCATCTTCCATCATGCAATGGAATCAAGGTAAGCGCTCTCAAGCGCTTGTGTTGATCGGGTTTCGCAATGGCTGTCAAGAGTAGTTTGCAGATCCGTGTACGCCAGTCGGCATTGTTCTCCAGTTCTCTCCATTTCGAGCCATGGACGCGGAGATCAGCATCTAGACGATCAACAAACTTGGTCCATTGGAGCGATATTGTCCCTAGGCGTTTGAGTATCTGGAAGTCTGCCTCTGTATACTTCGGTGAGAGGTAAACTTCTGCGCCCTCGAGGTCCGGTAACAAAGGACTTCCATCTAACGCGACGAATGTTTTGGAGAGCTTCTCGAGGTCGGAAGGCTTGTAGAGACCAATGCCACTCCATGGCTCTAAAAGGGAAATTTCTTCAAGCTTTTCACGAATCAAGGGCCATAATGTCTTCCAGAAATCATCTGAAATGGAATCTTCAGGTAGATATCTCATCCACCGATATCTAAGCGATAGACGCTTGCAGAAGACGACCATGGCGTCCGCAAATGCTTTGGCGACCCCTTTCAAAACAGCTTGGTTTCTTCTAGAATGTACCACAACTTCCCGATTGGCTTGAGTGACGAAGTCGGCTTGGATTAAGAAGTTGAATCCTACTCGACGCAATGGCAAGAAAGCATAAGTGTATTGCTGCTTGAGGACAGGCTCATCGTGCTCATCGACCGGAAAAGCGAGAACGACTGTTGCTTGATCAATGCTTGTTCCTTTCTTGTCTTTTCTCGCCTCATCGAAAGGGAGATTGTGGAGATCGCTCTTCATGACATAGTATTTCTGTTCTGAGGTCGACTCTTGTGTACCCTTGCGCGAATCCTTTGTAAGAAACGTCGTGTACAGCCCATCGTCTTTGGTTTCTCGTTTCGAGTACTGAGTAGTCGTATGTGTGCTGTCTGGCGGATATAGGTCTATGGATAGTCGCTGTAATCGGCTCAAGAACATCAGAAAGGTGTCAGGGATGGCCCGAAACTCAGAAGCCAGCTCTTCGAATTTAACAGAATCCATAAGTGTCAATACCATACGCGTGCGTACATCATTTGAAAGCTCTTCAGCGTCCTGATAGTACGGTGTGATCATGCCCAAACCATCGTCGTCCTCCTCTTGGGTATGCGAAAAGGCGAAAGAGAATGGCCCGGACTGAATATGAACTTTCTGTGCAACTTTGAAAACAGACTTGAAGCCGATTCCTTTCTCGCCAATGTATCCTGCACTTTGCTTCTTTGTAGAATTGCCGACGGAGCAAATGGCTCTGATGTTGCTTTCGGAGAAGCCATCCTCATTCGAGTCAATGACGATGCTATCTGGATAGAGTCTGAACGCTAGAAAGGGGCTGTCACCGTTTGCCGTCGCTGTAGAGTAAGAGTTGTCTTCCGCGTTCTGTATAAGCTCGTAGAGAAAGCGACTTTCTTTCGAGTAGAGGTTATCGACAAGACTGAGAAGATTAGCCACATTCCCAGGAGGTGCAAGTGCTTTACATCTTGATAGAGTCCGCGAGCTGTCTTCTTGTCTTTTGCAATGCTCGAAGAGCCGATGGCAGGTTAGCAACTAGAAAGTCTCGGTCTTCCGTAGTGACACCACCATTATCTTCCCTTACATCCGCAATGAACTGGCGCGCCTCTATTTGGGAGGGAGTCAACATCTTCACGAGCGAAGACTGACAACAAGGAATGCTAAGAGAATAAGGCTAGCACATGGTCGACCTGACTAATGGAGGTTTAAATTGAAGATAAAGTTGAGAGAAATGTAAGTATATGTGATTTAAGTTTCGAACCTTCACAATGGTGAAAATAATAAGGTCGATCCCTTAAAGACTTTTCGGGGCTTTGAACGGGGAGAATATAACCTTGAAGGACGCTAGCTCGTAGCAGGCCTCAGTGATCTGCCGCTCGATGCCATGGCCGCTAAAAGAAGCTGAAGAATGATTACTTGACACGGGCTGACAGCTGCACCTGAAAGCCATGACGCTGATGCTAAGTTTAGTATCTGAAGGCGCATTAACTACGCCGACATTGCATGTATGATTTGCAACCATTGTAGTCAATAAGCAGGTCAGCCCCCATTCTGCTTTGCCTCTCGAATGCATCATCGAAGATACTGTACCTCAGGCTTAGTGTTCTAGGTACTTGCTAATTCCACGGGATCAAGTTGACTCGGGACAGTCAATCTACGACAGACTGTATCCCTGAACAGGATTCCTGCGCACCATCTCCACATCGAGCGTCAAGCCCCATTGTAGCTTGGTGGGGCCTTTGGACCTTGCAGTGGGACTGACCAGGACTTGGTGAGGGGTACATAGAGGCATTGTGCTATTTGTAGGCGCCGAGATCGTATTCAGGGCGTTGCAATGCTCCGGGGCGAGGATGGGCTGCAGGGACCAATTGTAGAGGCTGCTTTCAGCCTTTCAGGGGGGGTTCCAGGGTTTCAAAAGAACGACTATATTTCAATTCACTATTTCTCTGCATCTGGAAGACTAGACCCAACAGATTTTACGCACTTGGACGCGCAAAATTGGTGCTAAAGCCTTGCAGGCGATCTTGAAAGAGCATTAGAAGATGACAGAGTTGTTCGTTATAATAAAATATACTTGAGTTGAAATGCAGGATAAGAGAGTGGAAGTTTTGGTAATTACGGGCGCTAATCTGTTCCCGGATTAAGGTAGTCGTTTTCTTTACCCTCTATCTTAGTGCGGGATTAAATTACGATAGAACTGTTTCTCCATCAAGCTAGCGTGCAAGCATCTGGGCGGCTATGTCGACGCCACCAATGCTATATGCAACCGTACACTGCGCCGCGGAGTGAGATTATAATGAACATTGGTACCCAGTACCCACCAATTCTACTACAAGCATGATTGGATCAGCCTAGTTCAGCTGATGCACGGGCAAGCGCCCATTTTCCGAAAGACACGTCATCATTTGAGCCGGATGGTCTGCGCTTTGGCCCTGGGAACGAGCCCCTGACCTCAGCCTCCTGCCAGATGATAGGATAGCCATCCCAACTTTTTGTATTAACGATAGCACATGGTCTTATTGCGGTTTTACCTTCCCCCGCAATTTAAATTCTCCGAAGCTTCTCGGCTACTACTATTCGCTTTGGCATCGCATATTCCTCTTCTTACTGTCTCACATCTCTCCTTTCGCTGGTCTGAATTATCTTTTCTCTAGAGATAGATCAGGATTTCAAGATCAGTGCTTTAAGAGCGTACTACACGTATATGAACAGATGCTAAAATCGCGAACAGAGGAACCCGAGGGTGTGAAGAGAATGGTCTTTCGTAATCGCAATTAATGCTAAATGGCTCAAATACAGTAAATAGCCTTTTGAAGAGGTGACCTAATCTTTCTCTAAGTACTACCTTTTCCAGCGCGATATCAGGCTGCTCCGAGCTTTCTTGTATGCCTGATATAGCCGGTGGTCACCGGTTTGATGCCCGCCTCCTTCCATAGAGCTTCTGGCATGCCACCGTCAACATCGGCCAATAATTTCACCTTGTCTGCTATCTAATAGCATCCGCATAATACTACTTCCACTTTCAACTGTCAATAGCCTGATTTCAATCAAGCCATGAGTTTTTATATCCCAAAGCATCATCTTCGACACCAACCACCATGAGCTTTGGCTATGGGACCGGCGATGTGATCGCTCTTCTCAACCTTTTTTAGCGCGTCGCTCTAGAAGTACGCAGTTATCGCACTGCCCCGCACCACTTTCAGCAGCTAGGAGCTGAGCTACATCTTCTGCAAAGAACACCACAGCGACTCCTACAAATAGAGCCTAGTGGTACGGATGAGATAGAGCAGCTAGAACACATCCGTGCAGTTGCAATTCACCGCCATCAGCCGATTCAGGCTTTCATTAAAAAAATGCGACCAAACGAAAAGAGTCTTGGTCGCTCTCAGTCCTCCACAACACTACCTACCATACCATAGGGCGTAGGCTTCATTGCTCGCTGACCACGAAAAAGGACGTGGATGAGTTGACAAAGGTGGTCATGTCCGAGATGTCATTGCTGGAGAAGCTCAAAGCTGGCGTCGATGCTACAACGAAAATGGAAATGAATAATTTCTACGCCCAGTCCCAGAAGTTTTTCTCGAACACGACACATATCTTCAAAAATGTGGGTACACTTCCCACAGACCTTGCTAGTCTTCAGAGCGCCATCGCAGAATGGACTCTCAGAGACAACCATGTTTCTACTCAAATCATTAAGCACCTTGATACCAGATCATCGAGTTCCAGGCTCTTAATCAGCCAAGGCGACTCCACTGCCACCAAATTAGGAACATTAAAGAATCGAGTCTCTCGATCGATCAGTTCATTGATGTCAATAGCCGTGGGTGTCAAAGAGGTCCTCCGCAGATTACAAACATTCTCGAAGGACTTCTCTGGAATGATCGTCGCCAATGGGTACGTAGCCTTGTGTTTACTACCAGAGGTAACAGTCAAAGCCATTCTCTGGCCACTTGATACCCAAAAATAGAGCATCATTCCATGCTTGGCTATACTGATATGTACCACCACTAAAGTTTGTGTTCGAAGGAAAAAATTGGTCCACATTCATGCGATGATCAAAAGACTTGTCCGCGCGGCCGAAGCAATTCCTTTACATCTCACATTAGCGATTGTCGGACTTGATGATGCGCTAGGTGAGACCTGGGCTTTGCCATGTCAAGCTTGTCAGACACTACACGTACTTGCTGCTCTCCAAACTATAGATCGAATACCCTGACAAGCAACAGCGTTTTGAGCAAGTCCTTAAAAGGATCGTTTTCTCGGATAGCAGACCCGATGCTGGACATGTCGAATCGGGTTGATTCGTAATTCGCTCAATTCAGAGTGGAGCATCTTTGAATGTTCACACATAGGAACATGTCGTCAAAGAAGGCGCCCATCTTACCCAGGCTATGATCTTATCAAAAGCAAAGACAAAGACGAGGAAGTGCCTTTTTGCTGATTGCACCGGAGCTTTGGACGATGCTGGGAATTGCTGGTGCGTAGATATACACTATCTTTCTCCTCTTTTCGAAATCCCCACGAATCGTAAATAGACTCTGCTTTCTTGCCAACGCTGTAACAGCCTGGATTGTCTACGAACATCATCCTTTGAAAGACGTACAATATCCCTCCTGGCACCTACAGCGACTAATCACGACAGTATCGTCCCTTTGACAGGAGAGCCTCGAAATGGAGCCGAGGCTTGTTCGGCACGTTGTTCCCCAGCGACAATATATAAGAGGGGAGGGTCGAGGTGATTATCAGCGATGCTATGCTGTCTCTGAACAGGGGTTGTCAGCATCCTAGTCGTCTATCGCATAATCGATGCCCGATTCCCCCCATTCCACGCCATCCCGGGTCTTCCATATCGAGATGAGTCCACCACATCTTTCAATGGCATGGAGTGATTAGCACAGTAAGTTCTTTGTATTTAAAATGTATGTATTAACCGCTAATCAGTCAGATATATATATACCTCTTAGAGGATATGCGTCGGCGAAATGACGGGTCGGAGGCGCTATTTATTATCATCGTGTTTAGAGGGGATTCAAGTCTTTCGGGATGGATTCACGGAATTTTCTGGGGGGACGGGGGGGGGGGCGCTAGTCGAGAGAGGTTGACTTGACAGCTTCAAATAAGGTTGTGGTTAAAGTGGAATATAGCTTTTGTTGTAGATGCAGTGTCGAGTATCGATTATCGAGCAGGAGGTCCGGTACAAATTGTTTGATGAATTAAAGGAGTAGTCATGTTGATTTCGCAGAAGCTGACAATGCGAGCCTTTCTTATCCGAGTCACAGATTTCCTTCATGGTCCCCTGAGGCTACTTGATCAATCCGGCAGTCGCCATATAAGAATAATGAGACGGTTTGTGTTTCCATTCGTGGACGGGAAGTTGACAAGCTGGATCGTCTCAGGTATTTCCCCAGCTCCGTACCGCGGGTCCAACGATAATATCCGAGTGAAATCTGTATTTACAATCCATATCCTGATAGCGCAGTTTTACGCGCCGTCGCGAACCAACCACTTCCATCAACGGTCTTCATCCGTCATCGCGCCCACAAGCGCTTTTGCGATTCGCGGCAATATGGTCAACATGCAATATCGGAGGCAAAGCGTGGGATTTATCCAGTAAAAATTTCTGCGGACAACGTTCAAAGCCCCTCTTCGTTGGTTGTTCGATGCTTGGCAACGAGAAGCAATGCTCTCTAAAACATGCTTTGCATACGCCGTCTTGTCGTGGCTCGTTCTTCCTGCCGTCGTATCGGGAGCCTCACAGATAGTGGAGAGGCAGACCCCATCTCCACTAATGTTGACAGTCCCTGAGAATGACTCGGCCGCGGCGACAAATGCCACAACTTTGTACGATCTCCCGACCACGAATCAATCCTCTTTGGGAAACGGTACCCAACAAGAGTCGAATGGCTCCTCCTCCATCAACGATTTATCCCTCGGGTACGATGTTCCGGCGCAATCAACTCATATCCTCCGATGCAACAGTGACGTATATGGTACCTCCCTGGACCGACTCAGCTGTTTCGATGCTTGGCAAAACGTAGGCCGAGTGCCCGATCCCGTGCGCTGGGGCCCAAGGGCCCCCGATCCAAAATCCCCTTACAGGCTTCCTTATCGATGGAGCAGCGGTATTTGAGCCCGAACACGTTGATATCAAAACAACATGACCGCAAGCATCGCTGACGAGTAATTTCAGATGACGGCCAATGCGTGATCGAAATCATCAGTCCGAACCCTTCCGACTCCGATGTCGCATCGCGTCTCGACATCAGCCGTGCCGCCGTGCAAGTGTTGCAGAAATGCGTAGATGATACTGCTAAACCGGCTACTGGAGGATGGATCAAAAACATAGGTATGTAAGATTTCTGGCCCTCGGACAATATCGTTCTTCAATATCAGACGAACAGTCCAGCGTCCGCTGACTGCATAAAACATAAACACAGGTAACCAAGGACGACTCGCCGTAGTAGTCAGAAAGTACACTCCCCATGTTGTCTGCGGTGATAGGTTCCCTGCATCGAGTTATCCACCGCCCTGTCAAATCACATTAAATAGGCTACCTGTGAGTTCAATTCCTATGATCTTTGGCCACAAAGGATCGCCAGCCACGCAGTGGTCAGTGCCATGGAATTATACTGCTAGTATGTGCAACTATCATCTACATAGCCACGTCGGTGTCGAGCAAGAAATATATTAATCGTGTGTCCTACTCCAAAACAGGCGGCTCCATCTGCACAGCCACGGTGAACATAAGCGCATCTGTCGAATGGGAAACAATGAGATGGATGGACATTTGGGCTGCCGCGGTTGCCGCTGATGCTAGTGAGTCACGCTTTCCTCTTATTTGCTTGCCACAAAGGGGTTGGGGCCATCTCGCGCAAGCTACTTTGCGCTAGAACGGAACGCTGACTTCGATGCCGCTAGTGTGCGTTAAAAAAGGGAGACTTGGCGCGTCTCGATTTCTTGGTGAGTCGATGTACAGCTATCTCAGTCGAGCGGGAAGAGTTGATTTGAACGGCAACTTGCGTAGGTACGAGTAGGAGTGGATGGGTGGCATTGACAGGTCTGGGCCTTAAAGCACCACCTCCACCAACAATCGCAGACGAGTGAAATATGTGTAAGTATCGAGCGCGAAGGAAAGACGTTTTGGAGGATTCATATCATCAAGGAATACAGATGAGCATAAGATAGCAAACACAATACCAATACCATCGACTTCGCCAAACAACAAAAGAGACAACCCTACCTCAAGATCGAAGCCCCAAAACCACCCCCCCCCCCCAATCCCAAAAACCACCCACCCCCTTCACCCCCTACACCCCCACCAAAACCGCACTAACAGCCCCCCCATCCACCCTCCCCCCCCTAATCTCCTCCTCCGCCAAAAGCACACACCTGACCCCCCTCTC
The DNA here is from genome assembly GCA_013423325.1 of Usnea hakonensis. Taxonomy (NCBI): domain Eukaryota; kingdom Fungi; phylum Ascomycota; class Lecanoromycetes; order Lecanorales; family Parmeliaceae; genus Usnea; species Usnea hakonensis. Next base: position 69,027 of record BLJB01000144.1, on the reverse strand, counting down.
ATACTGCAAGAACGACACCCCCCTACAAACCCTCTGCCCAAAAACCTCATTAACAGAACTACATTCCAGAATGCACCCCTCCAAATCCGGCCTATCGAGGTCCGCGAACGCGCGGGCCAGGTAGAAGATGGCGCAGCGGAGTTGGTACCTGTCGCCTGAGGGGGTGGTGTAGAGTGTGTTGTTGAGGGCGGGGCAGCCTGGGGGGCTGATTTGGGTTGCTATGGGGAGGGGAGGGGGGGTGGTGGTGGTAGAGTTTGCGGTGGGGATTGGTGGGGGGAGGGATGTTAGGTTTGCGGTTGGGTATGGGACGCGGAGGGAAGGTTTTGTGAGATAGGATGGGAGAAAGACACCCGTTGGGGTGGGTCGGAGACCGGATGATGGGAGGGTTCTGTGCGTTCGATTGAGGGATGGGAGGGGCAAGTGTGCAGAAAGGGGCAGGGTGATGTTTGTTGGTACTGGCAGGCTGCCTGACAGTGGCAGGGTTCGATTTGTTCCGTTGATTGTTGGCAAGGGAAAGAGACCAGTGACTGGGGACAGTGGTCGACTTGTTGCGTTCGTAAACGGCAGAGGCATACGACCGGAAGCCGTTGTGTTTAGTATCGGCTTGGGTAAACGGCCAGAGATTGATGCGTTGAAATTGGTTGTCAAATTTACAGTCGGCAATGGCAAGAAGCCAGATCGCGGTGAAGAAGAATTTGCTGTCAAATTCACAGTCGGCAATGGCAAGAACCCCGATCGTGGCAAGGTCGGATAAGCGGTCAAATTCATCAATGGCGACGGACGACCCGATATAGCCGTCAGAGAACTCGCCGTACCGTTCAAGCTCGGGAAAATCCCTGCCGAGACGGAAAAAGTAGGGATCGTGCTAATATTCAAAGTAGGGAAAGGACGACCGGAGGGGTAAACGATGGGAATGTTGGTCGGCGACGGTAGGAATCCCGTCGTCGGCGCGGGAAATGTAACATTGAGAACACCTTGGCTTGTGACGGGCGAGGGTAAATCGAAGAGTGTTCTCGTCACTGTCGTTGTCCCGCTTGTGAGAGTCGTAATTCCGAGGGCCTCATAGTCAATGCCGTTTATCGTTCTCGTCTGCATCCCTTGTCAGCTAGTCATTTTTCCTGGTCTGGAGGCGAGTTGCTTATACAAATTGTAGGCTCGGCTGTGCGGTGATCGTGCTAGATGTGAGCCGCAGACACGAACAGGCACTGTGCGCTTCCGAAGCCAATGAGGCATTCTGCGCGATGCTCGGAAAATTGGCAACGATAGGATCACTGGCGGTCGCGGTTGCTATAATAGGTACAGGGGCGATCAAGAGGGGAACAGAAGATGTATTGGCTTGACGTTTGTGTAGGATTCCTCCCAGTGTAGTGGTTGTCGTGGCGAAGGCTGTAGTTTGAGGGACGGTGACAGTTTCAACCGTATCGTAGCTAGTTTCCGCAATCGTGGTGATGGTGGTTCTGCGACTCGTTAGTATTTCCAGCAAACACTTGGGTACTATGGGCATACGTGGTATATTTTGTAGGTCCCACAAATGATGTGATGTCGGAGATACTCAGCAAAGAACTGCAGAACGGTGTCGAGTCGTCTATCCATAATTGAAATGAAAGAAGGGTATCGGTTTCGTAACAGATCTCGCGCAGCTTCAATCCAGGGAATACTAAAGAGGGGGACGACGAAAGAAAGAGGAATCCAAAGACTGTGCTCGCGTAGGAAATCATCGTAAGGACTGAAGGAGTACTTTTGGACCGGCAGAACAGGAATTCAGTCAGTATGTATATTATGAAATACGAGAATTGACGCGCCTGGAATGGAGCAAGGTACGCGACTGCGCATTCCAACACCTTACTTCCCCTCGACCTTACATATACCTCAAGAAGACTCAATTCTGGACTGCAGGTGACATGTAACAAAAGTTGACATCTTGTGACAAATAGTAACTGGGCGTAGAGTGTTCAATGCAAGGGGTATTTGCGCCTGAGCAGCCTCCGAGCATGTCCACATGAAAATCTTTCTTTTTGTTCGGTACTCGCCCGAGCTCTACTCTAACAATCCTAGCTTGAGAAGCGAGAAGCAAGAACCTGGACCATCGGAGCAAGACATCGATTTCAGCAAACTTTAATAGCATCTTCGCTAATGCCGTTAACAGTACCGTCCAGAGATGCTATCTTGATCCCTTCTTCACCAATGCTTCCCTCAACGCACCTCTGGCTGAACACACTTTTAAAGCTTACGTTCTGGAAGGTGACCACAGCACCCGGCCAAGACTCCCACAGGGTGTAGTTGATACTGTAGGCGTCAACGAAACTCACCTTGCCTAGATTTACTGCTTCACTAGCACCAAGGTACAGATTTGACGCAGTGGTGTTTGCGATGGTAAGCCCATCGATGGTTATGTTCGTATTGCCATTCATAGGATTGTCGCCATCGCCATGAAGCATGACAGCAGCGGCTGCTTTGTTAAGGTAGTTGCAGTCATGGACAGTGTTGTTGACTACGGTGAGGTTGTGCACGTAGTCTGCTTCACCCCACGAGGTGAATTCTGGACCTAGGTCTAAAGCGCCGTATGCGACACCTTCGAAGAGGTTGTTGGCGATCACACCGTTTGAGGCTTTGATAATGGCGCCTCGGCCACGATTGCCAGTCTGGTAGAGGTTAATTCAGGAAGATGATCAAAGATCATGAATGGGACATACGGTATGTGTCTTCGCAGTGTCAGCAAGGGAGTTTGGGGACTGAAGGAGGTTGCACTCACATTGAGCACATTAAAACCAGAGCCAACCCGCATCTGATTTGTCCAATATGCATTTTGTATCACATCCTGGACTTCTTGAGGGAGATGATCTACGCTTATCTCATAAGGGGCAGACTGAAGACTGGCGCTTGTCACTGTGGCAGTCCCGAGAATGTTGTAATTGCCACTGGAATAGAATCGGAGAACATCTCCGGTGACGGCCTCTCCTGTAGGTACCAAGAATGAGTTCCTAGATGATCCCGTGCCTTGCATTTGGTATAGTGACCCATGAACAGCCATGCAGTCATCATCCAGAGCAGAGAAGAAACACGAGTTGAAAGTTGGGCCAACATAATCACCGCTACTGTGGATACCATCGGCGGAGCTGGAGCGAGCTGGTAGTTCACTGGCTCCTGGCGGAGGGAAAGATGCCGGTTTCAAGGAAAATGAGTTGAAAGTCGTCCTTCGATTGGCGCCAGAGAAGAAGCCAAAGCCTGCGCAATTGAGCAAGCTAAAGTCGTTGATGATGGTGTCGTTGCTGTTCGTGACTTGATTACAGAATATGAATTCTCCGCGTGCCAGAAGCTTAAAACCTACAAGTGGCACGAAGTAGCTGTTTGGTAGTGAAACGCTGTATGTATTGGCTTGTCCACTGACTGAACTCGCAGTTCCAGCGACAGTACTCCAGCCAGGGCCAGCTTGGAGCCGACCAGTGCTGGGATTGGTGTACTCGCCAGCTAATTGTCCCGTAGTCACGTTCAAGAGGTATGAAGAGTTGTAGCCATCGTCTAGATGGAACTCGATATCGTAATTATTGCCTCCAGTGTTCTTGACGTCCGTTATCGTAGCTTGCGAAAATCCTGGCGAGTCCCACCAGACTGTTGGGCCGTAAGTTATCAGATTGGAGCACTCGTAGATGTTGAAGGCCGTAAGTCCAACCTTTGTCATGGTAAGGTTGACAGAATCCATCCATATGGTGACACTGGCAAGGTTGGAGAAGGAAATGTGCGCCTGGGACCCCGGATTCACGTGGTATGAGCCTGCTACTAATGCCAGAGTCCTACTCCCTTTGCCAACCTCCTGTGATATCCATTCTGTGAAGCTTTCGCCATCCAAGACACCGGCTTCGGGCGGGAAATATGTTGGGATATTCTTCGGGCGAACTTTCGGGGCCTGAGGTCCCACAGCTAAGGCCAACCCAATTAGGAAGCAAAACACGTAGAGTTGCACCATTGTTTGTGGTCGGTTAACAAGTCTGCCTACGGTCGTCAGATTCATACGACGAAAGCGGTCGGGAATATAGGATAATAATCGAAGCCCCAGTAAGAACGTGATGATTCTAGTGAAAAAAAATTCGGCGAAAAGGATATGTTGCAGGGCCAGCTGCCAGACCAGGAGAAAAAGGAAGGCTGTTATCAACCAGAATCAAAGAAATAAATTTGAGATTGACGAAGGTGTAGATTAGCTATAAATAAGGGATAACTGATGACAGCGGGTGGTAAAGTATAGAAGAGCGGGATAATAAAACGAACATGGGAGATATCTAGTCTTTTATTGGATAATAAAACGAACACGGGAGATATCTAGTCTTTAATTAGAGCAGATTTCAGACCCCACTATAAGTATATTAAATAATAGTGGGTGGTAAATTACAGTGGGGCGGGACGATGAAACGAACGCGGCAGACGCTGTATCTGGCCTCTCATTGGAGCCACCATACGCTGAACTAGAATAGGGATGGTACAATGGGCCTCTTTATTGTGCATTGGAATTTTCGAACGCCGTGCTGGACTCTTCTAAAGGCATTGACGTACCCGGAACGAGACACATACTTTCCCAGACCAGAAGACCGACTTCTCCAGTGTAGGTTTCCCAAGATTCACCTTTGACGACTGCATCTCTCGCAAACGCGCCCATCTGGATCAGAGTCATCTCATGATTTGAGATAAGATCTAGGGCCAATATAGGGGACAGATGGTGGGCAGCCATTGGACTTGAGGTGAATATTGGATCTTATGGCTTCCAGACCGCTGAAAAGAAACTTGACAAATCATCGACGAATTCATCAGGTTTTTCATAAGCAGCGAAGTGTCCACCACTTTCGTGTTCTCGCCAAAACATAATGTTCGCTTTCTTTTCTGCCCAGGACCGGGGAACCATCTCTGCCTCTCTTGCAAACGCACTGACGCCCGTCGGAGTCTCTAAGAAGACGTCTGCTTCTGCTCCAGCAATCATCTCCGTAGCACTATTCTCTCTGTATATGTGGAAGCCTCCCGTGGGTCCTAGAAAGTAGTGCAGTAGCGTCCATGTGATCAATTCGGTCGGAGACCATGGATACAAATCAGACCACGTGTGCAGCTTGTCTGCCATCCATGCAAGCATGCCGACCGGAGAGTCATGCATGGCAAATCCAAGAGTGCGAGGCTTAGAATTCTGTACGAGATAGTAGGCAAACTCCTTTGTATCAAAATGCTCGTGCTGTCGCAGTGAGCGCTTTTCAAACTCGGTATAGTCAGGTTCAGATTCAAAGTCGGGCTTGGGTAATGAGAGCAGATTAATATGGATCGCCTTTGCGGATTTTGGGTACAAGTGGGCGATTGTCCATGCTATCATCGCGCCCCAATCTCCCCCTTGGACCACGTACTCATCGTAGCCAAGTCTGGACATGAGTTTGCTCATCGCTTCTGCATCCTGCCTCGTAAGTGAAGCCAGCTTTCTTCGGGCACGACGAAAATCCGAATCCCGGAAGCGAAGGAGCACCAACATGAAAACCAGCATCGTTGAGTTTTGGCAGAGCCTTGCTTACTTCTTGAAAAGAACCCGGCCAGCCATGTAAAAAGAGGAGTGGAACCGCGTTAGGCGAAGAAGATGGCGAATGCAGGAAATGCACATTGATTTCTTCAAAGTCTTCCACCTCAATCGAAGTTATAAATTATAGTATTATATTTAAGCGGGTCTCTTCGTCCCGCCAGTGGTATGTCTCTCGCCAGTATTTGATAGTGTCTTCCATGAGTTTGAGGGTGACGCCATTCCGCTCAGCCCACTGTTCACCAGCGAGGTTTGTGGGCAAGCGAGTTAGCTCGAGCTTGCATTCTCTGCGTACTTGAAAAGATTTGATTGCGGTGCCAGCCATTCTATAATTGTGCTGATCAATATTTACAATTATGTCGAAACCACAAATACTGCTACTACCTAAGGTGCGATATGGAAGGATGACGTCGATTGGATGCCAAGAGCAACAGACCTATTAGGGCTGGAATTAAGGATTACTATGAGGTCAGTCAAGATGACGCACGGAGCTTGGAAAATCGGTAAGGTAAGGTAAGGTAAAATTAGTCCCCCAAGCTAGGCTACCTAGACAGATTCTTAAATCTTACCTAGCTACTCCGTAAGGTACTTGTCAAGTACCTCAGGTAAAGTAACAAGACCGTTGATAACCGGCATAACATCATCCGCGATTGGTCAATTATAATCCGTGGTGGGGGTGGGGAAAGTGGGGGGTGAGTGATAATACGTAGGTTTGTTTTTTGGGTCTCTTGATATGATCATCCCAAACCCCGCAGAGCGCCGAGAAAAGCCAAGGATGCCTCAACACACGAGGGGATATTACTCGCGGGGGGGGGGGGGGGGGGTTTTGCGGTGGNNGGGGGGGGGGGGGGGGGGGGGGGGGGGGGGGGCTTTGCCGTGTGTACGGGTATTTGAGTAGTTGTATAATCGTGGCTAGACAAAGAATCTTACATCCATCCTTCCCACATTTCCGACAGATCAGATCCAATTCGAACGTATATTGCTAGAACCGTAACTATGCATCGTCTTCTCCTCCGCCTCCTCATCCTTGCAGCCTCCTCGCCGAGCCTCAGTGCTACCGGCACCACTACCCCAAGTCCCTACAGCGAGCTACTCAACTCATTAGATGGCCTCGGCTACAGTAAAGCAGTCACCACAACCAACTCGCTAAACGACAACATGACGGGCTCCAATGCCAGCAGCGCATGTGCCAGAACCGTAAGAACAATCAGATCCAAAAATCGCCTGCCTAAAAATCAAAAGGCAAAAATATTGACCATCCCCGCCTTAGTGCCAGTTTCTCGGCATCTTCCTTCCCACCATCACAAGCCAGATCGGAAGCCCATCCTACGCCCGCCAAGAAGCCACCTACTGGTCGGCCCAACAAGCCGAAACGCAGCCACGATGCCGTACCCAACCCCAGTCCGCCCGCGACGTTTCCGCGTCTTTGCTCGTAGTCAAGTTCTTCGGGTGCCAATTCGCCGTCAAGAGCGGAGGACACGCCATGTTTGCGGGGGCGTCAAATATCCAAGACGGCCTGACGATCGATTTGGCCCAACTCAACCAGATACAGGTATCGCCAGACAGGACCCTGACTGCCGTTGGATCCGGTGCCCGCTGGGGCGATGTGTACAGTCATCTCGACGAGCAGCAATTGTCCGTCGTTGGCGGCCGAGTCGCCGACATTGGCGTCGGAGGACTCACCCTGGGAGGTACTGAATGTCTCCAGACCCATACCTGCATTCTAGAGAAAAAACACTGACAGAAACCGCAGGAGGAATATCCTTTTTCTCCGGCCTTCACGGGTTCGCCTGCGACAACGTCCGCACCTACGAGGTCAGTAAAATCTCCATTCCCGACTCCCCACAACGCCCTAACCCCAACCCCCACAGGTCGTCCTCGCCAACGGCACCATCGCCCACATAAATCACATCTCCCACCCAGACCTCTACTTTGCCCTCCGCGGCGGCGGCAACAACTTCGGCGTCGTAACCACATTCACCCTCTCCACTTTCCCGCAGGGCCACATGTGGGGCGGCACACGCACATACGCCCTTGCCCAGGCTCCCGCTCTCCTAAACGCCCTCGTAAACTTCGCCCACATGGCCCCAACCTCCCCCTCTGCGGCACTCTACCTCTCGTTCTTCTATCTGAACGGTACATACCTCTGCACCACGAGCATGGAGTATGCCGAGCCCACCATCAACCCACCCATCTTCCACGAATTATCCTCTATCCCCAGCCTCGCATCCACAATGCGCATCACCACGATCACAAACCTGACGCAAGAGATCCAGAGATTCAACCCGGCCGGGTACCGCGAGACGTATGTGACGTGCACATTCAAACCTGATGCTGCGTTTCAGCAGAGGGTGCTGGACATGTTCATGGCGGCTACGACTGGTATTACGGGTGCCAAGGGCGTGTTGCCTGCGGTGACGATGCAGCCCATTACGACCAATACGATCGCTCATTTCCGTAAGACAGGGGGAAATGCGCTAGGGATTGAAGAGGGTGATGGACCTTTGATCTGTGAGTCTAATTTCAGCTTGTATGACTCTTCTTGTCATCAATTGTATCTTGGTTCTTTGTTTGTTTGTCATTGGCTACCCTCCCTCCCCAGTCCCAAAAGGACTAGGTATTTGTCCTAGTCAGCCATGTGGGATTGATGTTTGTGCATAAACGCCCAGCATGATGCAATCCATGGAATTCGCCTTCTATTGTGTCCTAGCCGCGTCGTTAGCCCTTGGACTTATCGTCTCTACCTCTTAACTCACATATATCTCCACCACCACTAACACCCAAAACCCCCCAGTGGTCGACATTTCCATATCATGGTCGTCCCCAACCGACGACGCCCGCATCGCACTTGCCGCTAACACCTTCATCGCCAACGCCGTTGCCGCGGCCAAGACCGTAGAGTTGGATTACAAATACATCTATCAGAATTACGCGGCCGCGGACCAGGACGTCTTTGGCGGGTACGGAGAAGCGAATCGGGAGCGTTTGATCGAGATAAGTCGAGCGTATGATCCGGATCGGGTGTTTGAGAAGCTGCAGCCGGGGTACTTTAAGGTGGGGGAATGAGGTGAGGGATGGGGATGGGGGAGAGATATTTATTGTAAAGGATGGTAGCTTGCATTATCGTGCAGACGAAATGCGCTGAAAGGATGAAAATAGCGGCTTTTTGATGCGGTATGCTTTCCTTCCTCTGTACCCATAGTCTTGTAGAGATCTTGATCACAGCTCGCTCAGCTGGTCCAGCTATCCATCACCGATCTTGTTCCACATGTCATCAATATGATGCACAGTGCCATGAACCAGAATATCGGCTCCTGGATACAAAGCCCGAAACTTGGTCGACCTCCTTCAACGACCCTGCGATCGTACCAACAGTATTCAAATTATTGGTGGAGATGTAGGCCTATCATTCCGACGAATTCGATTGGCATTTGCCAGGTGTTATTTCTGTTTATATCGGATCTGGATCCTGAGAAACCCTGAAACCGCTCATCGAAGGAGGAACCGAAGTTAGGGCTAAAAGCCCATTTGGTACATGAATAATGGCCACTAGGAAAGCTTACAAATCCATCATGCACCAAGATCTACAGCAGGATGCCTGCTGAATGGACGATGCTTAAGCTAGAGGATAAGAATAAGATGGACGGGACCAGGACTGTCGTACTGTACCGGAAGTAAAGCGTCACTTTCCACTCCGTTTTGTCTTGAATCGTTCGACTCAATGTAGTTGCTTGGTTGCTTTGAGGAATGAGACATGGTTGGGTCTGGATTTCACTGTTCCCACGAGCCGATATTCCTCACGTCTTGGTTTCCATTCACCCGTACTATATTCAAAGTACGATCGAGTTGCCTTCTTTACCCGGTAGGATGGTTATCCCATAATGCTCATCATAATGGTGGTGATCCAAGCTGGATGTGCGGAACCCCGACGCGTATTCGGGATGATCTTATGTTGTAGCTCTTTCAACATATCATGACACGCGGGGCAACCCCAGCAAAGAGACCTGGATCGGAAGAGTGCCAACCACGACGACGTTTTCGCCAGGGGTCAAGAAAGGGCGCATTCGCATAGCTTTGCGCCAACATGACGAAGACAGTGATACGTTGGGCGCCGTATGTGGTGATACGTAGTACCTCTGGGTGGATATGTTGCCCATGAAACAGTAGGCGGCCTGAGACAAGCGCGGCCTTTCCCTTCCCTGCATCCGCTGCGGTTGCGATATTCGTATGCCTAGCTCTTTGGCGTACTGTATGGCTAGACGTCCGAAGCCTCCTCTTTCACCTATGCTACTCTCCCGCTTGGATCTGTGATTGCCTGCAAGCTATGTATGCTATCCCACATCCGCAAAGTGTAGATCTCAGGTCTTCAACCTTAACAACGTCTAGGAGATGAGGCGATGACAAAACGCGTCAGTCAGGCGGTGTTCTTGAATGTTCCTACACCGGATCAGCAAGAGGCTTGTGCACGAAGATGTGGTTCTCACCAGCTATTGTGAGGGCACTGTTCAAACTGCTTAGGGCACTGCAGCTTATGAAGCAGTGGGTTCAGAAGTCGTACTTCCGACGGATCATGGTTGACGACTTGATGTCAACTCCGTCATATTAATCCCACAGCTCATTCCGACTATCAATGACTGCCACCACAAAGCTCACTCCTTCGTGGGCACCGACCCCAGGTACCCTCGTGCATCTGGACGCCTCTGACTGCAGGATCATGGTTGAAGAAGGCTCGGTCAACTTCACAGAGGCCGCTGTAGGTGATGTTGCAAAAGACACGGCTGAATGCGAAGTGTAGAAGAGGCTACTTGGTGGTTGGAGGTGACTGACAGCTGTATGAGTGTATTTCTTGCATTGGGCTGCCGAGAGATTGGGGATTGCGCCGCCATGTCAGGTTGTGCCGCAGCTGTGGTCACCTTCACTTATGAGACGGCCTTTTGGGGTGTAGAGTTTATGCCGGCTCGGGTGCACCATTAGTTGTATCGTACGGAGTATGTGTTGGTGGGGCAGATAAGTCCTGCAGCATGAGACAATAGTACTTTAGCATGCAGACTGAAGTCGCAATCTGGGATGCATGCAAAGGATCCGAGCCAATCGACTGTTGACCCGAGCTTGACCGAGCCGTCTCGCTGCAGATAAGGTACAAGATAAGATATTTAATGATAGTAAGGTACGGAGTACGTAGATTTTTTATAAGATGCAGTATTTCTTTTGACTTTTTTTTTTTTTTGCTTCGGCTTCCCGGCCCCTCCCTCTTAGCCTTAGGAGTCAGGACTTAGGTAGGGACTTTACTAAATTAAAGTATCTTATAAATTATTACGACCAAGCCTCGACAAGCTTCAGGCTTGACAAACCACTGAGGGCCGTCTTCACGGGCCGTTATCAATAGGGTCACGCTTGCGATAGGTTTGATAGGTTACTTTACTTATGTAGCTACCTTAGAAAATAGCCCCAAAGAAGTCCGTCTTAGAGTACAGAGCAGAGCATGTGGTTTCAAGGTAGGTACCTAAGTACCTTACCTAGGTACCCCGTACTCCGTAAAGTACAAGTACAAGCACCCTTACGCCTCGTCAGGTTCCAGCCCCTTAGAGTGGCTTAGCTTTTTCGCCTAAGGTAGTGCTCGCATAAAAAAAACCGGAGTAAACCAGAAACTGGGTACCTGAAAAAACCCGCCGTCTTCTTCATCTTCATCTTCTTATTCGTCTTCTTCCATTCATCCGTCCATTTATTCAAACTCACCCCCAAACATTTCCTCCAGCTTTCGTCTCTTGCATAAAGCACCTTGCTTGGCAATAAGACTCATACACTCATACACTCAATACTCCCGTTTGTATGAGTATGCAACTTGCTGCTTACTGCTAGCACACTGCTAGCACAGCCCTGCACCCTTCACCCTGCACCCTTCACCCTGCACCCTTCACCCTGCACCCTTCACCCTCCACCTCCTTTCTCGTTTATTTCTCCCAATCAATTTACTCTACATTGCTGAAGATGCCACTATTCACCTCTTCTTCCATCTGACCCATCACCTCCATCCCTTCTCATGCATCTCTCCACCGGCGATCCCAAAATGGTGAGGGGACCTCGCCTCCTCCCCTTTGGTCTCGGCCTTTTCTTCCTGCTCTCCCTGCTTTGGTATACAAAGTCCGGCGACGGTCTTTCCTACCTCAAAGGTCATGCATACAACGACAATCCCAATCCCGCCGCCAGCTTTAAACAACCAACACCCGACAGCGTCAAAGACGTCTACAACTCGACTCTTGGCGTGCGCAACCCTTTCAAACTGCTTCTGCATACTGGCTGACTGTCTTGCTATCCAGTTTCAGAAAGCCTTCGTCCTCAACCTTGCCGAACGACCTGACAAGCTCGATGCCTTTGCACTCGCCTCCACCCTCACAGGCTTCCACGCCGAAGTAATACAAGGTGTAAGAGGGGAAGAGGTGGGAAACAAGGCGCTTCCCTCGTTGGAGGGTATACCCGAGGTCCATACACATGTCTCCCTACTTGCGGGATGGTGCTGACGGCATGGGCAGGAGGAAGACTCGAGAAATAATGTCGTTGGATGCTGGCGTGCCCACTTGAATTTTGCGCAAAAGTGAGTCGGACCTACACCCGAAGCTTCGCAATCGTCGGACTGACGGCGCGCATTCAAGGATCGTCATGGAAGGGCTCACATCGGCCATTGTCCTAGAAGATGATGCGGATTGGGACACCAACCTCAAAGACCAGCTGGCAATCTTCGCTCAAGGCAGCCAATTCATCACAACTGAACTTCCAAACTCCAAACCCCACTCTCCGTACGGTGATAATTGGGACCTCTTGTGGCTGGGTCACTGCTCGAATCAAATCAAACCAGACGACGAGAGACGATTCGTCATCGAAAACGACGGTACCGTGCCGATCCCAAAACATCGTGTGAATTTCGCTGGAATCCCAGACATGGTTGCCGAAGGATACGACAACAATACCCGAATAGTATACGAAGCGAACAACGGCGTCTGCCTCTACGGCTATGCGCTCTCATTCCGCGGCGCTCGCAAACTGTTACGAGGGCAAGCCCAACGCAACACCTTCCTGCCCATCGACATTGGCATTGGCTACATGTGCAGAGACGACCCCAACTTCAAATGTGTCGGCGTGTTCCCACAGCTCATAGACAGCCACAAAGGAGCCGGCCGATTGAACCGAGACAGCGACATAGGAACCTTTAGCGCCCAAAGCGTCCGGCAAAAAGGCTACACGTTCAACATTGTACACAGCACTCGGTTGAACATAGACCATCTCCTGGCGGGCGAGACGGACAAAATCGAGAGGCAATGGCCCACTGATCCGGAAGTGCAAGGCCGACTACGAGCGAAGCCTGTTGGAAGGGTATTCGATTGATCCGCGAGTTGACACCGTGCGTTTGAGTCTCCATTTATCAGCGACATCTCCTCATCGAAGCATGATTTCAGGAAACAGCATTGGCAAAAGGCGCAATTCTTGAGATAGACAGCGGCGTTGGGCAGGAAATTTCGATCACGATACCCGAACAGTAGTACATATAAGAATTCTCCCCCAGTCACGCTCATTCGTTTTCACTAACATAACAATACTATTCCATCCTAGAGTAACGCCAACATGGGTACTCAACCCCATCAGCAAACTTACCGCGCTCTAAACCCAGCACCTCAATCCCCCCTCACAGCCCTTCGTTTGGACCAAGATTCTCTATCAACCAATCCCACCTCGCCATTTCCCCCCCTTTCCATCCAATCCCCACCTCCCAATCATACCCCCCTCCTCCCATCCACACTCACCCATCACCTAAACCTAACCCCCCTCCCCCCCCTTCCCATACCGTACCGCACTACACTCACCCCCCAAGAAAAATCAGACACTCCCCCCAACCCCACCCTCCACCCCAACCCGACCTTCCTCCTAAACCCCCCCCCCTTATCCTCCCCATATCCTCCCCATATATCCCATCACCCCACCAAGACCAAAGCCAAGACCAAGACCCCTCCATCCATCGATCTATATCATCCGATATAAAGAATAGGATAGGATAGGTCAGGCTAGGGTAGGGTATATTCTATTCTATTATTTTTATATAGAAGGATGGGAAGATGGGAAGATGGGAAGATGGGGAGATGGGAAGATGAGATGGATGGGTGGGTAGGTATAGACTGACTGACTAACTTCTAGGGGTTTGGAGGGTTTTTTAGATATGTTGTGTTGTGTTGTTAAGAGGGGGATGGGGAAGCGGGTGTGGTTAGTAAAATAAGCGAGTAGATGCGTAAGCAGAGAACGTAACGTGCTCTAGAAATTAAAGTACTATATATATATAGGAAGGAAGGAGTAGGTAAGGTGAGAAGAGAGAGAGGGTGGTTGGGGAGGATGAGTGAGGATGGGGAGGTAAGTGAGGTAAGTGAGGTCAGTAAATAGGAGTGGTAAGGTAAGGTGAGGAGAGGTGAGGTTATACGATAAAAATCCTTCTTGATTTTAACCTAATAGGTATGTATGAATTTAGAAAAAGAGGAATGATAAATGGGGGGCAATGTGGAGGGAATCTAGTCCAGTTGTTTTGCATGCATGACTTTACATACATTGCAAAAGTAAATGGAAAGAGGTCCCCTAGTTCCACCACCGTGATAAGTCGTACCTACCACATAAAAATACATGATTTCCGGACCCTTCTCTCCACACGCAGTATTAGACAAACCAACTCATCGACGACTAAGCAAAGCAACTTTCTCTTCACAGCCCTGTGACATTATTCACAACAACATCCATACCCTTTCCGGAACATTCTCTCGGCACTTGACGACTAAGCAAGGTTTTGTTTTCCTTCACTACCGTGTGATGTCTCTCACAACATTTCTCAACTCTCAGACAGAAAAACCAGATTCTCAGATACTCGTTCCTCATTAGTAGAAAGCTTTCGAGTTTGCTCTCATAGCTTCCGTGTTGGCTTGTATTTGGTCGGGATGGAGTGGGAGTGGAGGGGGGATCTTGAGGGGGAGGGTGTCAAATATGTCCACCCTAGCTACTCTTCGGAGGAAGATGAAGAGCAGAGTACGTCAATTGGTTGAACGAGCTTGAATGGTACCAGCAGGCTGATTGTGAGATTACAGATTCTTCTCACACTGGGGCCGCTCAGCCAGGTATGCGTTCTCTTCCCGATAAAGACCTGCACTTTACTTCGCCTTCAAAAGCTTCAGCAGACTGACGAAATGATGCAGAATCGTCAGATACGGCAGTCCAGAAAAGCAACACCTCTCCGGATTCCCGACAGAATAGGACTCATTCCGGATCTCCAGAACTCCTGAAACCGGCCTTTGTAGTCGATCCCTGCCACTCGGACGAATACACTTCCGTCTTCATCCCTTGGCCCTTCCAAGCTCCTCCAAGAGGCATAACGGCCATCCCGGACTCGATCATCCCTGTGATAGATAGTCTGCCAAATATCGAGGAGAAAATCAGGGCGAGGTTGATTTGGAACCGATCGTTGCCTGTGGCGGCGAATGTGGCCATTATTGAGTTTAATCGTGTGGAGGAGAAGTTATTTAGAGAGAGGGTTGGAGATGCTTGGTGGAGAAACATAGAGTGGTTTGCGAGGGAGTTGAACATGGCTACTAGGATTATTAGGGGGGAGGATATCGACAAGGTTTTAGGCGAATGGAAAGAGCCCGCGATGGAGAGCGTCGAAGTGCCTGAGCGGAGAGGCAAGGAACCTGAGACACAGACTCACAATGAGACTGGAGGGAACGCTCAGGTATCTGACATCCGGACCCCGGACCCTCTCGTCGAGGCCGCGGATCCTAAAACGCAGGCTCACGAAGAGACTGCAGGGAAAGCTCAAGAGGCTGAAACCAGAACGTTGGATCTTCTCGCCGAGGACGCGACGCTACGAGGCCAGTCTGGAGAGGTATCAGCAACTACGGCTGTCAAACCTGCTACTGGAAAGGGCAAAGAAGACGAGCCATATTCAATCGACGAAGCCACAGAAGCAGCGTTCCGCCTCTTATCCCTTTCTTCAGCCCCATTGGTCACTCCACATTCCGACCCTTACATGCTCGCCTCTTCCAATCCCCTCTCTGCCCTCTGGCTACTCACAAATCGGTTCTTCTCAGCCGGCCCAGCCGCATCATCCTATTTCCTCGTCGCCCTCGAGGCTGCCATCCGTATCGACTCCGTCGAAGTTCATGCCCTCAACATCCCAGCTCCGCCGTCATTGTGGGCCGGCGCCGTCGACTGGACGTTTCCAAAAGCCGGTATGACGCTGCTGCTCACACTCGCTGCGTCGAAAAGGAACATGTTTGACGCATTTGCGAAGTATAGCAAGAGTCTAAGCCCAGGGGATTTGAGGGTGGAAGAAATGAGAAAGAAGAAATCAGCATCGTTGAGGAAAGCTATCCTGGTGGCGAAAGCGGATGCGAGGGATAAAGGGCGTACGACGGTGCTGGGGGTTAGATTGAGGGATGTACTCTACACACAGCTGCGTGAGGTGCATGGTAAGGATATTGAAAGATTTTTCGCGACTTTTGAGAGGATGGTTGTGCTAGGGGTTTGTAAGGAGGGAGCCAAGATGTGGCTGGTGGGTGGTGAGGGGTGTCAGTGGGGGAGTTTGAAGGCGTCGAATGACGCATTTGGGCCGGAGCTGGGGGTGTGGGATGAGTTGGATGAGTTTGTGAGGGATTTTGAAGGGATTGCGGTCGCGAATGTAGGTTGAAGGACCTGACTTCCGTTTCCTTTCCTTCTCTTTCCTCTTCCTTTGCTCCCTACGGCCTCGGGCATGGGAGATTGAATCAACGAAGGAAATTAGCTAACACTCGGCGATGTAACAGGGAACATGGAACACCAAACGCTTCAAATGGTTCAAGAGATGTTTCCGCGTCGATTTGAAACAATATGATCTACAGATTGACGAAGAAGAGAAGGAGAAGAGAGGAATATCGACGATGGTGGAGGAGGGAACGAAGAGATTACTGAATGAGATTGAAGCTTGGGTGGAGATAGTCAAAATACCGGACGTCAAACTGGAGGATGTGGGCAAGTTTCAATGGCTGTAGCCGGGGTGGTGGTGGTGATTTGTGGATGTTGTTGATTTAGGATTGGCATGCAGCAGAAGATGGATGCGAACTGAGTGTCTTAGATGGATAGAGAGAGACAAATGCATGCAATTGATTTACTAAAATTATGATAATCAGTCTCCATGAATCCTCCTAGCTATGTATCTTATGTAAAGGACCCACTTCAGGACTGTCGTATCCGTAAAGTACTTTACTCCCTCGCTCGCATTTTAGGCTTTAAGATTTCTTTAATCCCCGAGGCCCGCTTCTTGCATTGTCGTTGCCTTCTATATCCGATCTGCCACGGACTTTACTTCCATTATCACCATCACCGTCATGTTTCCAACCGCAAGAGGCAGATTCTTTGGCCCGCATTATAAAAGGCCGGCCTTCCTGCCAGCTTTTGTGCTTCAAACGACATCCTCAAAGGTCACACAGCCATCAAATCTTCCCAAGCACTACCAAGAATCTGAGTAGTCGTACCACCAGTACCGCTAGTCATCACCGCAGATTCGAATCCCTATGGCATCATCAAAGAATGGTATAAAAGTTGCGGGCCGTGAGGTTGGTGCAACAGGCTATGGTCTCATGGGTCTGTCAAACCCGCTTTCTCAAGGCCCCTGCTCACCCTCTCCCAGGTTTCAAGCGGCCTCCCACGACCCCGGAAGAGCAGGCCTTCGCGACAATGCACGTTGCCCTTGCCTCTGGCTGTAACTTCTGGAACGGTGGCGAGTTCTACGGCAAACCTGACGACAACTCCCTGACCATGCTCAATAAATACTATGCTCTATACCCAGAGGACGCTGATAAGGTGGTGCTCAACATCAAGGGGGCCATGCGTCCTGATTATCAAACAGACGGCAGCCCTCAGTTTGTGAGGAAGAGCGTGGAGAATTGCCTCAGGATGTTGGGCGAAAGAGGCAAGATTGATATGTTTGAGTGTGGACGGAGGGACCCAAAAGTACCTCTCGAACAGACATTGGGGGCATTGGCAGAGATGGTGGACGAGGGTAAAATTGGCGGGGTTGCTCTCTCCGAAGTCAGTGCCGCCACGATTCGGGAAGCGGCCAAGATTACGAAGATTGTGGCTGTCGAGGTGGAGCTATCCTTGTTTTCGACCGAGCCTCTCACCAATGGGGTCACAGACGCGTGTTTTGAACTGGATATTCCCATCATTGCGTGAGTCGCGCATCACATCCACTCTATCGTCAATCAGACTACTGACCGCCTCCAGTTACTCCCCAGTCGGCCGTGGCTTGTTGACCGGCCGGATCAAGTCTCTCCAAGACCTCCCAGAGGCTGATCCCAGAAGACACTTTCCCAGATTCCAGCCCGAGAATTTCGAGACCAACATAAAACTTGTCAGAGAGCTTGAGAAGATGGCTGAAAAGAAAAACTGCACAACGGGTCAATTGGCACTGAGTTGGCTTCGAACCTTGTCAAACAAGAAAGGAATGCCTACGATCATTCCAATACCGGGTGCTACCACTGTCGAAAGGGTCAAGGAGAATGCCGTCGAAGTCGCGCTGACTGAAGAAGAGATGAAAGCTATTGACACGATCCTTGCAGAGTGTGAGGTGGTTGGTGACAGGTACCCCCCCATGCACACGGCGTTGCTCAACGGCTAGATGTCTTGTTATCGTGAGTTGCAGTGCAGCTTCTCCATGGAAATCCACATGCTCCTCTCAGATCCAGCTCCACCATTCAATTTCCAAGCACATCAGAGTAATTATGGCTTTTTTGTCTTTCTCTCCTCAGTCAACCGACAACGCCGCCAACCCGCCGCCCATACTGCACCAAAGCGACTCCCCCATCCCAAAAACACCATCTATTCCCTCATCAAACCTACCCAAAGAAAACCCCCCCTTTCTCAATCCCCATCAGGACCACGATACGAAAAAGTAACAAATCCAGCCCTTTCGTCAAACTCAAGTTAAAAACCACGATATGTCCCTTCCCCAAAATAAACCCAGCAAAGCACACACTCGTCAGACAAACTCGATCGCCCACAAGTAAATCATCCCATTCCATAAATCCCCATCTCCTACTACCCACCCCTTCCTTCCAACTTTCCCCATCTCCATCACCTCTTTCCCTCCCCTCCCCTCCCCTCCCTACACCTATACCTACACCAACCCCTCCCTCCCCCAAACCCCGATTCGCCCAATTCCTTCCTTCATCATAATTCCATACCGGTATATCTCCCTCCAACAACCCTCCAACCCACCACCCACCCAATCAATCCATCCAACCCTCCACCCAATCAAGGCAAGTCCCCGTATAAAAAAATGCCCCGCGCCTCAGCTATAGTATAGCGTCTCATCAAGTGTTCGTGTGATGTGATGTATTGTGATTCGATGAGATGCGAGTAGCGAGCGGCTAGTGAGTGGGTGTGTAGAAATGAAGATGTATAAGGTGAGGTTAGGTATTTTGGCTGGAGAAGGGAGGGAGGAAGGGAGGAGGGGAGGAAGAAGGGAAAGCCAGTTCGGTACTTAAGGTGAGGTAAGGTAAGGTAAGGTGCTCCTTGGGCCTATATTGTACATACTCTCCTGCCTGTACCCTCCCCCGGGGGCAAAAAAAAAGCCACTCAATCAACCAATCAATCAATCGTCTTCAGAAACCCAAAAACCGTTATATTCAAAAAATATATATATACCTGGCAAGAGAGAGGAGAGGCGCTTTTGAGTGAGTGCTGTGCTGTGTCGATTTGCTCGATTCTGTTCCGGTGGTTGATGTTGAATGTACTTACTGTAGAGGGGAGGGGAGGGAGAAAGGAGGGAGAAAGGGAAGGTGGACAAACTCCAACCCAACCCAACCCCCCCGCAAACCAACCTCTCCTCTCCCCTCCGTAAACCTACTAACCCTAAGCAGTCAACCATAATCAGATACTTAACATAACATATCATAAATACTATACCGTATCCTTTTCTATTTCGAGAATAGATACCCAGTTCAGGGGAGGAGAGATAAGATATAAGATAAGATGAGAGATAAAGATAAGAGATAAATAAAGGGAGGAAGAGGAGGCGAGGGAGGGAGGATGGATGGATGGACAATGGGAAATATAGGAAATATAGGAAACAAGAAATCTGGAGCGGCCTTCGGCCGTCGAGAAGGAGATAGAAGAAAAAAAGTTTCTGTAGGTAAGCAGACCTCGCGTATTCAACGAATCAGCATCGTTTAAGGAAGCTCTTTTTCTCACCTTAAGAATATAGTATTTAGATACATTGTGCCGGGGGGGGAGAGAGAAGGTAGGGATTTAAAGCTACCCAATCGATCAATGGAAAGACTCCAGGGCCGGAGTGGATAGTCGATTATGAATGTCTGTCTGTTTTACTTCTCCCCATCCCCCCCCCCCAACTCACCCCCTCAACCCCCCCCACAAAGAAGCACTTCCCGTCCCCAGTCCTACACACTCACTCCCCAATTCAAACCCCACTGAGCCATCATCTCGCTTATCAACAACCTCACGCGAGATATCGCTTTCCGTCATAGTACTTTAGTAGTAGTAGTAGTAAAAGTGGAGGTAGAGGAGGGGGGAGACGTTTCATTGGGAGTGATGTTGGGCGTTATTGGTGAGGAGGAAGGGGGGGTGGGAAAGGCAAAAGGGGGTTTCTGTTGGGTTGGGATGGAATCAGGAGGGGAAGGGGGGGGATGGATGTTGGGTGGTGTGATTTGGGGTTCTTTGAGGGGGGGGTGTGGTGTGGAGTTTGGATTGCTGGATCTTGATGGGTTGGGTCTTGGGGGTTTGGGGATGGTTGGGCTGAGTATGCTTCGTCTGAATACTGATAGTCTGAGTGCTGATGATCCGAGTCAGGATCTTCTGGATCGGGATGACCTTCCCAGTAGTATCGTCTGGGTATGCTTCTTTCAGGTCTGCACCCGCAGGCACTCCATCCTCCATTCCCCATGGGGGATCGATGTCTGAATACTGATAGTCTGAGTGCTGATGATCCGAGTCAGGATCTTCTGGATCGGGATGATCTTCCCAGTAGGTATCGTCTGGGTATGCTTCTTTCAAGTCTGCACCCGCAGGCACTCCATCCTCCATTCCCCATGGGGGATCGATGTCTGAATACTGATAGTCCGAGTGCTGATGACCCGAGTCAGGATCTTCTAGATCGGGCTGACCTTCCCAGTAGGTATCGTCCGGGTACGCTTCTTTCAGGTCAGCACCCGCAGGCACTACATCCTCCATTCCCCATGGACTATCGATCCCCCAAGGACTATCGATCCCCCATGGACTATCGATTGCCCATGGACTATCATTCTCCAACTTCGTCAAGGGCACACTACTCCTCTCAACACAAGGTTCTTCCCAACACGGTTCCTCAAGCCTAGGATAAAGAACCATATAATTCCAATTCATAAAAGTCTCACGACTCGACATCTCAATCCCCGACTCCTCAAGAACCTTGCCAACAGCAACGCGTCTCCTACACTCGCGCCGCCGGTCATCTTCTTCAGCAGGCAGCTCTTCAGCTTGATAGACCCCATGCAGACGAGCAAGTACATCATCTCGCGACTTTCCCGTGAACATCATCTCCGCTTCGATTTCAATGTTGACTGCCGCAGCTCGATTGGCCGTATATATAGCGAAACGGACTGCCGCATGGAAGAAGGACAGAAACTCTGTATCGCTGACAGGATGTCGGTGCCAGAGCTGATTGCGCAAGTGCTGGAACGCGACCACCGTTTCGTGAAAGCTCTCACCATCAAAACTTTCATCTGGGAAATCGTCTTGATAGAGGGTTTGGAAGCGCCACTCACTCAGCTTGGATATCTCAACTCTCTCAGGCACAATCCAGCAACGGCTTGACAGGAGTCTAGGAGTCCTGCGTTGAGCATAACTAAAGCAGAGTGTCTGTAGAAGCGACTCGAGCCTTGCAAGCTTTTGACGTGCGGTTTGGCACGGCAGAGTATATATAGTTTGCTCAGCATCCATCCTTTTCGACTCGTCGAAGAAGCTTCCCGCCTCGTCGGAGATGGCGTAGAAAGTTTGTTCGATACGGTCGGCCCTCTTCGTATCTTTGAGGACGCGTGGAAGGAGCATGGCTTGAAACAAGTCGCCCACGCTGGTAGGTCGATGATGCGCGGCGGCATGTCGGATTTCGTCTGCAGATCCAAGAAGATCCGTCACAGAGTCCACAGATCCCCATTGCGTCGTAAAGCCATCCAGGAAAGCGCTGTCGGGAACCTCTGTGTGAGCGATGAGAAACGTCCAATCGGTCAACTCGCGCTCGTCGGTTTTGCCCCATTGCGTAAATTCGAGCATACAGGCCTCTTTACTCCCAGCTTTGTAGCGAAGCGGGTTTGCCTTCTCAATGAGTTTGTGCTGCAAGACGAAGTCTTTGGTGCAGTCCCACAACTCCTCATGAAGCCAACGCAACATCGCATGCAATCTTGGGAAGTCCATGTCAAACTCAAAATGGCCCGATTTCCACAGACAGGCTTTCCAGGAGGAAGACTCAGGCTCCCTCCGCTCCAACATTAAAGGTACCGTCTGTGTCATAGGTAGCCAACAGAGTGTAGCAGAATCCTCAGCCAATTCCCAGTTTGAGAAATCGTCAGCGTTTACAGTTTGCTGGGTTTCATCGTTGTCGGCCATAGCTAACAGAATCGTTAACACAACTTTTGTGAGTCGACCAGGGTAGATTGAGGCAGACTTTTCGGACCGTCGAGAAATTGCGTACAGAATCGTTAACACAACTTTTGTGAGTCGACCAGGGTAGATTGAGGCAGACTTTTCGGACCGTCGAGAAATTGCGTATGTGTACGGGAAAAGGTCTCACAGGAGAAAACCTTTGAGAGGCTCAAATTGCCTGACGTTTGGTGTTGTTATACCCGCAAAACACAAAGCATTGTCCGATGAGGGAACAACATAGACGGAGAGCCCACACACTTGCCCGATGAATGAAAAAAGCGCAATTGTTCGAGTACAATGAACCTTTGTAGGCAGGGTTTTGGGACCATCGAGAGATTGCGTATGTACAGGGGAAAAGCTCTCATAGGAGAGGATCCTACGAGGGATTGGAAATGCCTGACGTGACATGCCATTCTAACAATGGGACTGTGATTCACTCTTCGAAGACAGTGACTGAGTAAGCCCATCGTCATCGAGACCCTAGTATCATTCACATGATGTCAGCGGATCCTACATGGAGTCGTTTTGCGTCGTTCGCTTACACTCGGAGATGATCTGTGTTGCACTTCGGCGGTCTCACTCCTTCCCAAAACCACGAAATGACCGTAGAATGCATCCGTCTGCGGAGCTTGCATAGATGTTAGCTAGAGCATATTGGTCAGAGGAAGCTGGCGGGCTTTCCGCGACAGCAAGATTGATCGAAAGACGTACGCCATCGTCGAGATATATATATAGAATGGTGGTATAGGCTATTGCTTTATGGTCTATCATGGAGGCCGCCGTTGTCTTCATAGCGCACAATCGCTCTGCCAGGTTTATCTACTAATGAACCTAGCCATAGTCAATCCTGCCAGTAATCCTAATGCACGAAAAAAACAAGCATGTATTCAGGACTACATACACGTCGTAAAATCGTAGGCCCAAGTTTTGTCTATTCCTTGTAAAGATCAGACTTCCCTCCATTGCGGACGACTTCGTTCAAATTCCATGAAAAGGATTGGTTTCCTCGGTCAACGCAATCACTAAATCCATCACTACTCGGACAAGTTCGAGACGCCTCGTTCGTAAAAGACCCTTTCCGCAACATGGGGAGCTAAAAGTAGAAGGTGCACCAGCAACGAAGGATCGCCCTCGTATTTTTGGAGCCACGCTAAAAGTTAAAGGTAACAAACAGGGAAGGATCGTCCTCATATTCATTGAGGCAACGCTGAGAATGGGGCCTGAAAAGTGAGGAAGGACGACCTTGGAATCTCTCGTGAGGCAAGAACTGATCGACGCCGTGAACGCCTTCCTTGGTCCAAGCCAACTCTGCCTGGTACAATCTATGATATCCTTGCTGCGCTTGATTCTGTGGAGTGTTGCGTCTTCATCTAACCGTCAAAAAAAAGCCCGGATATGATTCCCATCCCAAGAACGCGCAAGCAACCTCATTCACGACCTCTAGGATCCTGTCGTCAGCGACGTACATATATCGTATGGGACCATTCTCTCGTCGAAATGTGAAGAAGCTTGTAGGAGCTCCAATACTCGGTTGGTAATGGATAGACGGGGTAGACGAGATAGCCTAGGAAACGTACTTGGAACGAACATCTCGAGCAGCTAGCTCCCTTTGTCTAATTGGTGATTCACGTGTTGAGCGTAGGCTTGTAGTCTTTGATGTCGTGATAATGGATGGAACGACACAAAGACAAGGGGAGGGGACATCACAGACAGAAAGCCCCAACCAGAGTTCCAGATGAAAGAAACCAAAAAAAAAAAAAACAAAAAAAAAAAAAAAGTGCAGCCGTCCGAACACAATGAATGAGCCTTCATAGTGAAAAAACAGGAAAACTACAAAAGTCGAGTCATTTGAACCCTTCATTTCTCCAAGACTCTGCACACACCCACCATGAACAGCAAACAATTCCTCTCTCAACTCCTGGCACCCTCATCCACCATCCCAGCAGCCAATGGACAAGAATGCACAATCTGCCAAGAAGAATACAACGTACGCTCTTCCGACATCTCCACCGCCGAAAAGCAAATCCGTCTACCCTGCAATCCCAAACACACCGTAGGTGCGAATTGCATTGTCAAATGGCTGCAGGCGAACAACACATGTCCCATATGCCGATACGAGTTCTTCCCAAAAGAGGGAAAGAAGTCTAACAGTGACAGGGAACGGACGATGGAGCTGCTGGTGAGTCTTTTGGAAGATGGGGATGAGAATGGGAATGGGGAGGTGGTGGATCAGGACGGAGACGTTGAGGATGAAGACTTTGTGGATGAGGAATCGGAGGAGGAGGATGATGATGTGAATATGAGTGATGAAGATGAAGGGATGAGCGAGGAGGATGATTGAGCTACACGCGGAGCGTGAGGGCTGAGCTGGTAAGTAAATAGAGATCCCAGCTTCTTCATCTCATGTTCCACCACGACCCATTCAAAAAAGCGTATGCAGATTGCAGTCTTCGGTGAGACCGCCAATAATCCAGGTGATGATGAGATCCACTCCGGCTGGAACTTCGGAGTGACGCCGAAAACCAACGTGAGCCAAGGGCATGCCACCCAGCGTTAGAAGCCGCCATTCTATGTGCGATCATATCGCGCGCCCTATGTACGATCATATAGCTTGGACAAGGGAATGAGTGCGGTGTAATTTTCGGGGCACGAGTTGAACTGACATTTGATACTCATTGACTGATATTTAAGAAGCAGGCTTTATAGGAAATCAAAGCATAAGAGCCAGGGCCGTTGTATGAGTATCTGGATGCGATGTGTGCTAGCGTGAGTGATGAATGCGTAGACACCAAATAAACGGGTGTAACTGCGTGAGAGCGTAAGGGCGTAGCTTGTTGTTACAGTAAGGGGCGATGAGCGGTCTCAATGAAAGCTGAACTTTCTGGCTTATAACAGGAAATTATTTACACTACAGGTTGCTGATATTTGCAAGGCATTCATCCGACACATTTCCTTCGCTTCATGGTGAGATCACATAATGCCTGTCGATGAAAGTTAGCATCAGCTTCGTAGTCCCATATTACGAGACGCATTCTACCAATCAAACTCCAGTCCTTCCTTCTCTCCTCTTTACTTTGATCGTAGCCTTCATCGGTGGCAGCCAGGTCTGGCCGAACCAGATGTTGGGTGGCCGGCTCCTCAGAAGCTCAACCTCGTAGTTCATGAATATGTATGCTAGTATAAGCTTCATCTCCAGCGAGGCAAAGAACCTTCCAGGGCAAGCATGACGGCCATGGGAGAAGGGGAGAAAGATATCAGAGGTGGTTACAAGACCGGTGTTTCCGACTTCGTTAACCTTGCTGTGGACCGTGGATACGTCTGCTTCTTCTCGGGGTTTCGAGAATCGGAACGCGTCGTAAGTATTTGGATCTGGATAGATCTCGGGATCATGCTGAATGTTTTGCATATCAATCCCAAGGAGCGTCCCTTTAGAGGCTCGCCATCCTTCCGTCTTATTCTCGATGCCTTCTTCAGACACCACCTTCCGCAATACGTTCCTTGTCATAAAGTTGCTGAAACGCATACTCTCTCGGATAGCCGAATCTGATCGATGGCAAGACGCTAGTCCCGCTTTAGTCCATTGCCCACCGTCTTCTGTCAATGCCCTTTCCGCCTCTTCTCGTATACCTTGTACCCATTCTGCAGAGATTTCTGATGAGAGAAGGTCGAAAATCGTATTGGTAATACTAAGAGCAGTCGTGTGAATGGCAGCAAAGTTGATTGGCATGAGACGCCGGGATATCATGTCCGGCGTCAATTCGTCATAGCGGCCTTCGGCCGTTGCGATATTGATGTGCCAGCTTATATAGTCATTCGGCTCGTCCCATTCGAAGTCAGGGTCTTCTTGTTTCCTTCTGAAGTTGGCGAGGCGCTCCTGAATGACTGGGAGGGTATACTTGCTGGTGTTTCGCCAGTCGCGAGTATTCGGGATTGCAACAAGAGGCCCGACGATCGGTTTAAGAAAACGGGGTGTCAGTCTGAGATAGAGACTAGAACAAGCGAAAACATCATTGGCGAACTTGCGCATATTTTTGAGAAGATCCTCATTTCGACACAGTGGCAAGCCGAGCATCATTCGGTTTGTGATGCTTGGGATGATCTGCTGCATATTCTCCCAGATGCCAATTTCTTTCCACGCCTGTGTATCCATGCCCCATGTCTTGTCTGTGGCTACTTGTATTTCCTCCCATATATCAGGTATCATTGGAGCGATCCGCCGTGGTAGATATTTGTGGATCACATGTTCGTGGTACGGATCTTTTAGAATTTGGGGGTGGGTGAAGGCATAGTCGCCCTCGAGGCTGTCGTAGTGGAAAGCCGACGCGCTCAGTGCACTGTCTGGCTGTTCAATAAGCCAAGCCATCTGTGAGCGTGGTAGAACGATGTCGGGATTCCCCGAACTGTTGGGTATGAGGTAGGATAAGTTATTTTTGCCGTACTATAGCACTCAATTAGCTTCAATTTCCATGTGCAAAGCCGTTACACAGGTAATGGTACCTGTTTGTAACCCGCTTCTAGATATTCCCTGAACCTGGTGAAGCTTCCTAGGTTTGCCCGGGTGCCAGCGAACCATTTGCTTGAGTCTTTGCCAGTCCATGGTAAGCGTGCTGGTATGTTGGATCGGGAGGTCAGACGGGTGTAGACAGAGTAGATAACCAGGAGACAGATAGGAAACGCGACAGCGGGACTTGAAAGGCGTTGAATGAAAGCATCCATGATGGTGTAACGATTTGTGTGGCGGTCTTGGCCTTGGTGATTGATATAGTGAAGTGGAGTGGAGTGGAGTAGGGAGTGGAGTGGAGAAGAGGAGGCAATGTCAAGGTTCCTTCGGATGATGCCTACATGTACTTAAGGTTCCAGCCTTCCGAAAAAGGGTTTGGTAGGTTTGGTAGGGTCGCCCGCGACTCGGTGCAGATCGCCAATTAAGTCAAAAGAAGAACCCCTACAAGTGCTCAACAACATCTTTACCCCCCACCAAATAATCAACCCCCCACCAAAAAAGAGCACAACCACAACAACAACATATCCCATGCACGTCATAGGGATCTAGAAGAAGAAGTTCTAAGTGATTATATGGATCTTTTCAGATTGTAAGCGTTGAACCGAGAGATATGTATGATACGGCGTGGAGAAAAGAGGGTCAAGCCTGTGGTATGGAACATGGACGGACAAGGCACATAAAAGATAACGCGCACGAATATCCGTGAAATAAGTTTTCATCAAAACCACGTTTATCTAAAAGTACAAAGATTCCAAAGGGTATTTCTAACGTACGTGACAACCATTCACCTCACCTCGCTTTAACCTGTCCCCTTGGCACAGGCCGGATCCACGCGACCGACAAACTCGCCGCGATATTCACTACCCCAACGATCCAAAAGACCTTGGCGTAATCATTACCATTGTACCTAGCGATCAAGAGATACACGATGCCGCCCAGATCCCCGGCCGCACCCGCAACGCCCGTAATGAGACCTGGTGTGCATATTGTCAGTTTGGTGGGTCGTACGATAGCTTTGGAGTCAGCGAAGACGATGCCTTACCGTTGAAAGTGGGATGTACGTGTGGCAGCAGCGCGAAAACAGCGCCATTGCCAGCCTCTTCGAAGAAGGCCAATCCTGTCATCAGCCCCACCATCGTGGCTTTTTTATGAGGGTCGATGAGGCCGATCACAATCATCAAGACGCCCATGATTATTGCAAGAGAATGCATTAGGAGTTTTTTGCCCCACAGGGAGCTAGTTGATCGATAGAGGAGATCGCTCATTATCCCGCCCATCGGTCTGAAGACGGCGTTGAGCAGACCGTACATTGCAGCCCAGCGACCCGATCCTGTCTGCCCCATGGATGGGAAGTTTTTGAGGTAGTACGCTCCCAGGAATGAATTGATGGCCAGCTCTGTGCCAAATGTGCAAAAGTAGGCTACGGTGAGAGTCAAGGTAGGAAAGGAGACCAGTGCCTTGATGTAGCCGTGGTAGGTGGGCTTCTCGACGAGCTCCCAACTCGCGGCGTTCAAAAAGTCTTGCTCGTCGATTACCGTCTCGTGACGCCGACCTCGACTGCTCGTCGAGTCGAGTTCTACACTTCCATCGGACGAACGTCCTTTGGAACTTTTGCGTCCCTGCTTTCGCCCTCCGGTGATAACGTTCTGGGTACCGAAGGTGCTCACGTACACATCTCGATGCTCGGTTTGGCGCTGCATATGGTACGCACGTGAGGACCAACGTCCAGTTGGAGCATCTGGGCACGTGATAATGAGCAGAATTGCTGTCACTGCGATTAGAACAAAAGTTATCACGAAGGTGACACGCCAAGCCGTATGTGGCGCGAGATGTTGATGCTGAACGAGGGAGTCGAAGATGGCTGGCATCAAGAAGTAAGTGACTCCAGATCCGGCATTTCCCAAGCCTGCGGCCAGGGCATTTGCGGTTCCAACGACGTTCTTGTCGAAGAAGCCAGTCGTCCATACTTGGCATGGGACGAAGCTGCCACCCAAGATGCCGATGAAGAGTCGCAATACGATTAGACCACCAGCGCTTTGTACCGTGCCAGCTAGTGCTGTGGGAATGGCGCCAGCTGCAATATCGAGGGTCAGCGTGATGCGCAGACGCAAAAGAACCAGTTAAACGTAGGGTGCATAAAGACTGTTGGGCGGGCAAACACTTCCGCAAATCATGCTCTTTTCTATCGTAAAGACATAAGGGAAACTGCTCACCTAGGAGTATTGCGGCAAAGGTCGATCTTGGGCCAAATCGATCACATGCAGCACCTGCAGTCAAGCGCACTATCAAAGTTGCAGCCAAGGCGACGATGTTCGAGTTGGCGATTTGATTCTGGGTAAGGTTGAGGTCCTTCTTAATGGTAACAGTCAAAAGCGGCGGGAACGCGTACCAAGACCAGAAAGCGACAAAGAATGACCACCAGGATAGAAGAAAGACTCGGCCATAGATGTTGAATGGATTCAAGATGGGAATCGACTGGGCTTTGTTATTGACGGGATTGATTGCAGGAGCCTGCCAGAGCGAGGCCACTGCGAATGTCATGGCTTGACGTCACTCCTCATAGCCTTTTCAGACTGAATTCTTTGTTGACTCCCGGTACTATAAGAGTCGATTCTCAAGTTTCCACTGGCCTTGATGATGGATGTTTCTCAAGGCACCAGAAGAAGAGCTGATTGTCGCGAGAAAGGAAGATGAAATGAAGACAACTTGTAGCATATTGATTGCGGGACTTCATCTCATAGACCGTAGAGGGGCTGAATTAGTAGCGTATGATGATTGTATCCAAAGCGAACGAGGGAAGCTGTAAAGAATCCCGGTCCTGCAGCATTGCGGCACGGAAACTAGGAGATTGGGAGATGATTGCTCGCTTCTGATTCGAGCCACCACAGCATAGGACATCCAGTAGCTTCAATACCGCCTTGTTCCAAAACCCAAATGGTTCATGCATTCATTCATGATGAGCAGGGACCCAGAACGCAATAGCCAATAGACATGCCCTTTGAGTCAGCCGAGTGCATGAAGGAGGTCCCAAAACGAGCAAGTATAAGGATTGCCACTGCATGAAATTGCTTCTGGTAAGTACAGGCTCGATTGCTGGACGAGTTCTGATAGGGCCTGTTACGTAGTTTTGATTTTTTAATCTTTCAAATTTTGTCGAACTCGTGGGGATTGCCGGGCCGAGGCGTGGGGGAGGGAACTTTCTGCCCATGCCACTTCGCAATATGTAACCTAATTGTAGTACTAGCTAAGCTTGAATTAGCATCGTGCATACGTATCCCTTGTCTAGTTGGCTGTGAACTATATCATAGGTCCAGAATACGGGGAATGAGAGCGAGTAAAATTATCACTAGAAAGCCACTTTCGTTATGGTCTCGAAATAGGGATTCGTGCCGAGGCTTCCCCCTGCATGGGATGATGGGACCGTCCTGTTGGTTCAAAATGGTGGTCCGTGGGGCAGACTAGTGCCTGCAGCTGCGGGCACGCATTATGTGAACTACTACGTACTGATGCATATGTCTGGCGATAAGCATTTCACACCGCTGGGTATGTTGTCAGACCTTCTCATCAAGAGCACTGTCCGACAATTAGCAACAGCATGGTACTTACACTGGCTATGCGGTCAAGGCTTCTGGGAATGACCTTGTAATCTGCGCACTGACGGCCTTCGCGAAAAGTCTCCACTATCAATGATTATTGACAAGCGCTAAGCTTATCTATGGTTCATGGATTCGAGCACACGGAGAGGGTGCGATAACGAAGTTGTGATACCGATAGTACTAGCCGTCATGCAGTAGTGCGAAATGGCGTCCCTTATTCGTTCATTGAACACTCCGAATAATCTCGCGTGTCGCGTACTCTTGTCGCAGAATGTCGACAGAGGACCGTGTCCTTTGATTTCCATCTCTTTAGAAAGCTTCGGCGTTCCAGACAAATCCTTCCTTCTTGTAACTTGTTTGCAGCCCGGACGAACACGTGGTCGGCAAAGGTCGCATTTCGCCTGACCATGATGAAGCAAAGTCACATTTCTGATGAAACAGAAAATCATGAAAAGAACTGTGGATTCGCGCGCGGAAGTGTAAGACAAATCAGTCTCACCAACGCAAGGTTGATATCGAGGTCATTGAGGGTGACGCAAGAGTCCATAAATAGGATTTAGATCTGATGGTTGTGACCCACGGGCTGCAAGACTCATCACCCATAATGCAGGCCGCAAAGAACTAGACAAGGAGGACGGACTGTTCAGAAGGGCATTAACCTTGTGCTAAACATGAAAGGCCTGGAGCAGGCTGTGAACATCAAATTGTGGCCTGGAAACGGGGAGCCGGTAAAAGCATGGGGCAAACTTAAGCGGGTGAGAGAGCGCCGCGACTCCCATATGACCCGAGGAGCCATGAATGTATAACACTAGAAGCTGACATTTGATTCTAGGATCCTGATCTCTGGGATGAAACTGGGGACACTCTGATTTATTTTGGTGGTGGATACCAAGATCCCTCTTTTCGGATATTCTCTGGTCTGATCGAAGAAACAAAATCGACTACCCTGATAGGCATGTTGGACCGAGGTACGATCCCCGTGGAGAGCTCCACGAAGAATCAAGTACCTGGAGTCCGGTATAAGCTGTACATCGATGCCCATTCCGGAGGGTCGAAAGTTGACGTTTTGCGCTACCACGTTACTACGAGGAACTTCTTTGCCTTCTTGACCCGCAAGCCGTTGGTGGGTTTTACATTCTACCAGGCAATCGTCGACTTGCATGAACGTTTGAAGGAGTATTTATCGCCAGGGATTGACAGCGCGGTTGCACTTCAGTCGTATCTGGTCTTGATTGGTCTTGTAAACGTATCGAATGAGCCTCGGGCTGCAGCAGGTCTTCTGGCTTGGAGTGAAGATGTTAGATGGAACAATGGTTGGCGCGAAGCGTATGTCTTCTTCGAAATCCCGACTCCTATTTTGAGTGTCTACATCGTAAACGTTGTCTTGCCGGGGCTTTGCTCAGATTCAAAGAGTGGCGGAACCTAGTTCGAGACCGTCCATTCCTCTGATAGGGTAGTTTGTTCAAGAAGCCACGCTGACTTCTTTAACAGCTTCGTGCACAGTGTTGGCATGTACGAGGAGCTTAGTCAATTGCAAGAGAGTGCCGACATTAGCTTACCGACAACAGCGCATTTGGATCGAGCGCATCTTGAACTTCAAGCACGTATCCACGAAGTAGAGGACCACCTGTCCACGTTCTACTTCGACGACGCTCACTTTTCACACGAAGACATGTCGCCGACTCTTCGAGCGGCGTCCGTTAGATTTCGAAATTTTCTAAAGAAGTTTTACGAGAAAGAGTATCAGACCTGGCCAACGCGAAGAAGCCAGCCGGGCCTGTGGCTGGATAGAACTATTGTTGGCCGCCTGCAGGAAGATTTCAATGCCTTATATGAGTATAGCGTGGATAGAAACGTGACGTGGAATGGCGATGACGAAAGTGAAGATCGAAAGAACAAGACTCCGCTCAAGTCAATCAATGCCTTGAATTTCGGTCTTGATGGGGAGGATCTTCGAATGTTGGCCGTTTTGCGAAATGCAGACTGCAGGCTCAACGCCTCCCACATTCCGCATCCCTACCCTCTCCTTCCAGCCTCAATGCCTGCGCCACCTCCAGCCAAGAAATCGGTATTCGGTGGAAAAAAGAGAGACAAGGTTCGGGAGTCGCGGATAGCACTTGCTTACTCGGAAGCTAGCAATGCCTCTGGGTTGAGACGACAGCACGCCAAGAATGGTTTGGTGGAAGCATTTGTTCACTTTGAGAGGGCGGATCAGCCAGGTGATTTTGATCCACGGGAGGCTCGAAGAGAGCGATGGATTATCATATACTGCGTGTTGCAATTGCTGGCCGGTGTTTCCGTGGACGTTCCTAACCTGAGTTTCAACGGTGATGTAAGCTACTTTCTCAACGCGCGATTGCAGGGTCTCCCGCCATGGAGTCCCACAGACAAGATTTTCATGGACGCTTCACGCGAACAGAGCTACTGCTGGGGATCGGCCGACAAAGACTCTGAGCCTTACGCGTCGCAACATGGATCCAGCTCATACGCAGACAGCGAGGCCAGTTCCCAAAGTCGTCCCCTGTCTCCAGAATCTCCGCCTGACACATACACCTTCTTCGACTCGAAGCGGGCCACCCTTTCCAGCGAGCCTGAAGCCCAGGATCTTTATCAAATAGAAGATCTCACTCCAATTACCGAAACAGGGGTGACCCCGGACCGCAGCCTCCCCGCTGACTATCCCTACATGTCATCAAAGTTCGCATCGGTAGCTGGTATTGATCAGTATACTACAAAGACACTCCCTGTACGCCCCAACCAAGGAAGTAAGCGTGATCCGGAAGTGCGACGCCCCAAGCGTTAAGTGAGTCTCTGCTTAAATGGGAGGGCTGCTGGACCTCACTCGACTCATCCGAGTAGAGAGGTGGTGGCGCCTAAAAGAACGCAAGATAGGATTATACTAGGCTTTGTGTTGTCAATTCCGGTCAACGCTGTAACTGCCGGAGCTGGGATCTAGTAGCTTAGAACAGTCCAGTTCCAATCCTGCTGTGGGAGACGCTGTTGCAGGCTCCTCGACCTCTGCCGCTGGGCCTCTGCCTTCAAAGAAAATTGATGGAGATCTACTGAAGAGTTGCAGACGAAGCTTCCTGGATCGACCATGTGTCTTATGAGAGAGCTTGTATCGAGATTGGAAGGAAATGATTAAGTTGAAACAAGAGGGCAGGGCCGTTATGTAATAATAATGACAGCAGCTGTGACTCCTCTTAAGAGCAAGGCAGCTCTCCTGCTGCAGCAGTACACGTTCAATCGTAGTCGATCAGCTCCTCGAGTGAAGAGTCTTACCAACCACTTGCCAGGGTCGCCTGTTTGTATCCTCCTAACATATAGTAGTGGAAGTCTGCACGGCTGTACCTACACAACCCCAGCGGCTTTCAGCACAACTTCAACCACCTTTTCAGGCTGACTCAATACAACCATATGCCCCGCATCACAGCTCTCCGTTTGTGCCCCTGCCATGGCGGCGATCTGGTACTGGAAATCAAGAGGCATAATGTTGTCTTGCGTACAGAATAGGTAGACGCTGGGTATATCTCTCCAAGCACAGTAGCTGATATGGATACTCCCGACGTACGCTGCTGGTTGCCAAGAGAGTTGGTTCGCATAAGACTCCGCCTCGTGGTCGTGGAAGTCGTTGAAGAGAGTAGTGAGCGGTTCATGGGGGCACATTTTATCACCCTAGATGTCCTTGTGAGTTGCAACAAATTTTTGGGTAGAACAAATGTTTCTCCAAGGCATGGGATCTTCCTTACGATTGTCTGGAAAAGTGGCTGGGGTGGATGATCCATTCCTTCTGGCAATAGCGCCCCAGTAAGATATACAAGCTTCGCCACCCCTCCTGCTTCTCCTCGTTGCTTTCTGTGCGCGAGACCGAGATCTTTGAGAGCCTGTGAGCCGATGTATGCGCCGGCAGAATGCATGGTGAAGATTATCTCTTGGCCCTCGTTCGCAAGTTTCGAGACGGCGTTGCGAATGGCGACGACATCGGAAGTAAAGTCTTTCCCATCGGCGGTGCTGGTGCCAGTGCTGGAGAGTGGGATCACTTGGGTCGGGTAAGAGTGTTTTGAATTGATGATGTTCAAGACTTTGGAGTAGGCGGCGGGGCCTTCCCAGAAGCCGGGAAGAAAGACGAGAGTGGGTCTGGACATTGTGTGTGGAAAATTGATGTAGTTGAGGAAAATGGAAAAGAATGAGAGAATGGAGAATTGGTCTGAATACTTACCTAGTAGATGGACGGGGGCTAATTTTACACAAGGGATCGCGCTAGAGATGTTTGAGATGCGGCATACCTGATCTACAGCTGACATAAGTTAGCAGCAGTGTTGGATTAGTGCCTTAAATATTCTCACTCTCTGTAGGCTACCGTTGCAAGCGAGGGGTATTCTTCGTTTGCGGTTCACAGTGATCTTACTCGCAAGTCGACTTGTTGTTAACAAGTTGTTCGCAACATCAAGTCGTAAATGTCACTATTTTCTGGCTATTCTATTTATAGAAAGCGCCAAGCCACGATGCCAAGGTGTAAGGTTTGAGCACTTTACCTACAACATACGATACAAGCACATAAGAAGATTCTAGCAGTGATTATTGAACAAAGTAGATGTATTAGAGCAAAGCGTCTACCGCATACTGAGTCCTTTCACGGAATCCCATCTTCGTGGCAAGCTTTCCCCGCCCTAGAGGAGCCACAACAGGGTATCCACCAACATCCTGCCTCTCCTTTCAAGACCCCCATCTCATCTCAACATGACCACCATCCCCCCAGCCTCCTTCTGCACCACCGCCTGATACATCAGCAACGGCACCGCGATTCCCGTCGTGAAGATAGTCTTCCAACTAACATTCCCAGACCCAACATCTCG
This sequence comes from Usnea hakonensis, assembly GCA_013423325.1. Classification (NCBI taxonomy): domain Eukaryota; kingdom Fungi; phylum Ascomycota; class Lecanoromycetes; order Lecanorales; family Parmeliaceae; genus Usnea; species Usnea hakonensis. The sequence continues at coordinate 33,840 of BLJB01000144.1, read as the reverse complement.
TACCAACCCGCACAGGCAGAGCGCAACCAATGCGATTCGTATATGGTTCATGTATCGCTCCAACATCCCCCGGTATTTAATAAGAACGAAACCAATGCCGAACCTCACAATGATCCGAAACCAAAGCTCTGCTGGTACTGAAGCGGGAAAGACGGACGAGCTCCCGAAAGCTCCAGTATACCAGGCGTGTACGAATTCGAAGAGAGTCTTGAGTCCAGCCACAAGGGGGTAATCATGGATCATGCACCCCAACATGTCACTCATCATGTTACTGACATTCGCCCAATCCTGCTGAATAGCGATTTGCTCTGCGGTACCGCTGGCACCATTCTTCGACGTCTCGGATTGTTCTTCTGTTGACGGATGAGTGGACTCCACTGTCATATCCCGCTCGGAATCGCCGGTAGTCCCAAGAGTCTCCTTCCCGCGGCTATTCGCCCCGCTTAGAACTCCATCTCGCTCCTGTTCTGCTAGAGACGGATGAGTGGACTCCACTGTCATATCCCGCTCGGAATCGCCGGTAGTCCCAAGAGTCTCCTTTCCGCGGCCATTCGCTCCGCTAAGAATTCCATCTCGCTCCTGTTCTGCCAGATGGGAGATTTGATTGACAGTCGGCTCAACACCAGTGGTGGTGGCAGGAGTGGTCCGTGTGGCGGCTGCGTGAATCGCTCTACGCGCATGAGAGCCTTGGACGAGATAATCTTTGACAACAGAGCCTTTGACAAGAGAGCGTATGACGTCAATCTGAGTTGTAGACATCCTATCCTTCTTGTGTCGCTGGTAGCGCGGGGATTTTCTGAGTCTCGCCATTGAGGTTTGCGGCTAGGAAGGCGCTTGCTGTGATTGTAGTGTTTGGGTGAAAGGAAAATGGAAGTTGGAAATTTGTGCGGGTGGTTGTGGGGAGTTGGTGAGGATGGGAAGAATCAGGGACGGGTGATTAAATAGTAGTTTTGGCGGTGTCTCTTTGCGATGTGTTGAGCGTTCTTATTGTGTTTGACTAGAGCTTGAGGGAGACCGCGGTGTTGTTCATCGGTTGGACTCACCTCTCAAGCTGAGTAACGAACTCCTCCATTGATCATATAGTCCGCTATTGGGCAATACCATCATTACTCATAATGAAGCTCAGGATATTTATTTCAATGGCTTCTGTAAGAATGCACTCGATGGTGACACGAAAGATGCTCTACCTGGCAATCCCCTCGCCCAAAATGGATAAAAGGCATATGCAGATTTATAGAACAATGAAATCTCAAAGACACAAGGATAAAATGTCGAGGACACAAAAACAAGACGAAAGAAATAAAGACCAGATAGTGAAAGTCTGACAAACGCACTCCAAACTTTCAAGTCTTCAACACCTCTCTAAAAATGAACGATACACGCCTCCAAGGAATTGACCAACAACACCTAACCGACGCCCTTGACCGAGAAGACGGACTGAAATCGTCGCTTGAAGCCGCCCAAAAAGAAATCGAGCACTTAAACCACCTCGCCATCTACCACTCATCCAAGCTACAAGAACTTAACTCCTTACTCGAAGCCGAGTGCGCCAAAACGTCCACCGAGCTCATAACCCGACAAACCCTCCAGAAAACAGCCCGCCATCACCGCGCCGAAACCCTCGAAGCTCAACGAAAAGAGAAGATAGCCAACCAGCACTGCGAAGCCGCAGAATCCGAAATCTCCAGGCTTCAAAGGGAAATCGCGACATCACGCAGCACGACAGCGACAGCGAATCGACTTCTGCGCCTCCTCCGCGAAGATCTAGCCCTAGCCGAGACGCACCGACAACAGGCCGATGAACAACTCGATGCTGTCACGGCAGAAGTGTCTACCCTGAGACACGCTCTCGCGACCTCAACAGATCGCGTGAGCTTACTGGAACAGCAAGCTCAAGAAATGGGAGAAATAATCCTGACCCAGCACCAGCGAGTGGAATTTGCCGAAAAGGGTCTCCGGAGGATGGCTCATCAGCTCGAGGATAGCAACATCAAGCTCTGTGATAGCATGGAGAGATATGACGACCTCGAAGCTGTTTATAAACAAAGCATCCTTTCCCCAGCCGCGGCGACAGCAGCCGAATATGATGGAGCACACGCTAACAAACACTCTCTCCATACCCCTTACGAACGAGACGATCCCGTCGAACGAGCTTGGTGCGCTCCATTTTCCGAACACCGGCAAGTCCCTCGCAACGACAAAAATGCAAGAAGCACTTACATCCCCAACAAGCTAACATTTCCCACAGTATCATCCCCAACAAACCCCGCGTCAGCAATATACCGCCCATCAGTGATTATCCATCAAGTAGAACTTCCAAAAGCAAGAGGGAACATGCACAACGGCGCTTGGCCCATATGGAAGGATCCGCCATGGAGGCTATTTTATTGGCTGCGGCCGGATGCGCTGCGGTTTCTGTGCCGGGCGTTGCTTGGGCGCCGGGAAGAGGGGTGGAAAGGGGTTATATGATGTGAGGGTATGATTGAGATGTAGGGTTGGTGGTCCCGTTGGCGTACATATAGAGGAGAAATCTGTGCCTTTGAAATAGAGAGAATGGTATAGAAAAAAATAACTGGAGCAGAGAATGGATCTACTCGAAATACCTGAACGCCATGACAAGTAGCTGAGTGCTATAGCAATGCTTGAATATCTTAGCAGCGTAGATAGATATCCGGACTTTCCGCTCCGAACACCTCGCGACTCTTTTCCGTAAAAAAAAAGATATCACCTGATTCGAGCTGCAATAACATATCAGGGGTACGGGAGATAGGAGAAAATATATATTCGCTTGAGCATGCCTACCTATCCCGATCTTGACATGTATACACATCCACAAAAGCAGCTCCAGCCACACAATCCCCCTCCACAATATACAAACCCCATCTCCCAGCCTCTCCCTCACCCCCCAACCTCCCTCCTAACCCCCCTCCTCCTACTCCCCGCACCCCCCACCTCAAAAACCCGCACCGAATTAACCAACCAATACGCATCCACAAAAACGCTCGCGTTCTCCTGCACATACGCCTCACACGTCTCCGCCTTCGCCTTACAACTCCCCTGAGTCCACACCTGTCCCGCCCAAGCGCCACAAAAGGTCGTATCAAAGACGATATTCATATTCTGGAAATGCGAATCGATATCGCAACTGCCCGCATATTTAGCGAGCGGGGTGCCCCATTGGGTCGGATCGGGGGTATTGGCTGCGATATCCGCCGGGATGGACGAGCGGGGGAAGAACCAGATGGAAATAGCCTCGCTGGTCCATTCGGTCGCGTAGACGCCGCCGCCCATTGAATTGAACCCTTCGCCGAAATTCGAAGTGCTGTTGGTGAGGACGGCGCAGCCTGCGTTTTTGGGCTGTTCGGGCGCGTTGGTGTCGCAGTCTGTCGTGTTTACCATGCCTGACATGCCGGTGTTCTGTATGGAGCAATTGCTCGAGGTGTGGAGGGTCATGGTGTTGGTCGATGCGGCGTTGACGCCTTCGATGATGTCGATTTCGCCCATAGAGGGCCAATTCGGGCCAACGAGCCAGAAGGCGGGCCAGACACCGCAGATACCGCCGGGCATGTGCGCAATGTCTGCGATAAAAAGGCCTTTGTTGTAGGCCTTTTTGGATGTGAGGCGGACACTTTGGCGGCCTGTGTCCGAGGTGGTGTTGTAGTCGACGCCCATATAGGTCGCATTACCGTAATTGCCAACAGCCCCTATCATCTTGTTCTCCATCGCGGTTGCATAGTCCACGTATTGCACGAAACCTGCTGTGGGATCTGTCTCGGTGAAAGGTGTGAAGGCGTCGAAGAAGTTATCGCGCTCAAAATTATCTGTGAGAGCATAGCCGGCTATGCTCACGTGGAGGAGCGTTGCGAGGGTAAAGAGGCCGGTGACTCTGTGGGAATGCATGCTGAAAAGCGCGAAAAATGTATGAGTGAGGAAATATAGCTTTTGATGCGAGTATGATTCCGTCGCAGACGTGTAATTAGAGAGTTGATGGAGGGAACGGTCAGAAGTTGAAGAGACAGTTAAATATTCGAATTGAACTTGGCCATCAAGGCATGAGAGAATGAACAATAAGAAGTACGGTAACAGAAAATCATTGTCATGAACATTGATGAACAGTAAAGGAACAATAGGAAATTCACAGTCTCAGTCTCAGTCTCAGTCTCAGTCTCAGTCTCAGTGTATTAAGTGTGAAGACAAAGGTCCCAATTATGAGAGCAGTCGTTGCGACAAAATCATTGTGGTGGCAAATATAGGCCAGCAATTGATGATGCACCCAAAACTCAGTCTAGATGCTTCAATGCATGTTGGACAATGGAATTGTATACGACGCGTACAATATGAAACGAGTTCAGAGAGTGTATCGCTGTAGGCCCAATGATTGGCCGAGAGAAAGTCTTGGCATGCTAGCGCAGATTTTGGGCGCCAAGAAGTTAACGCGCATCCACCACTTAATGGCAAAGTCAGCGGCCATGATCAAGTATCAGAAAGATGGTAGATTTCTCCTTGAACAAATCTTTCTCTTGATCACGCCATGGCCTGCGAATCGAGTACACAATAAAAAGAATGAAGCGCGTCCGCTTTTACCATCAGCAGCCCAAAAGTCACAAATTTACTGACTGAGCGGCTACTCAATCAGTATATACTATTCGGCGTTATGATGATTAGTCTGTCGAGTAGCTTTAGACTTCTCGAGGCCATCCATCAGACCGAGACTGTAATCGCTTCAGGTGGTGCCTCGTAATGCATACTAGCGCGCATCAACATATAGTCATTCCACCTGATAGGTCCGTATTTGACGGGATGCTTCTCGTCTATGCAAGATGGTAGACACTTGACCATGGTCGGTCCTTCGGGGCTGACGAAGTAAGGTATGGAATAGCGCGCCCTTGTCATACGCTCATCGCCTGTGAAGCGATCTTGTCGCGGAGGAAGGGTGACGCGATGGACGCTTGACTTGAGTGTATCTGAATCTCACTTTTCAGTACTTAGAACGGCTCCTTGTCTGTCTGTACCTACCGTTGCTCCAGCGCATCATCAAGTCACCAATATTCATTACCACCGCATCCTTCAGAGGAGGCACATCGATAAATTCACCCGATCTATTGGGATTCTCGATCTGGACGCTGTCAGCTTGTAAGGAAGCGATTCTCCAGACAGATATAAATACTTGAAGACCCCCGCAGTCGTCTTGGAAGACCATGGTGATGGAACCCCAATCACTGTGAGCGCCCATCCTAGTAGAAGTCTGGCTCTCGATGTTTGCCGCCGGCACAGGCGGATAGTGGAGCAAGCGTAACTGGTTGTTGTGCCCTGGATGTGTTGGAATGAAATAGTCTTCATCGTCCAGGCCAATCCCAAGAGCCATGGCGCTCATGATGCTCATGGCTGTCTTGTGACACTCCCAGTAGAATTCAGTCATAAAGCCTCGAAAGCCGGGTAGAACATTTTCAGGAAGCCACTGATTCGGCTGGTCTTTGTTGCCCTCGCTCCCTATCTCGTAGCTTTCCTATGGCTCCTGAGCATACATTAGTACTATCTTGGCTCTACGCTTACCTTGATATCAGAGACTTGACGCAAGTTTTCGGTCAGCTCAGCGGTATCATCTTCGTCTCCCATGGCGTTGGAGACCTTCTCCAAGCCAGGCCACGAGTAGCCGCGATGTACTGTGAACCCGCTCGGATGCGGAGCCAGCATCTTCTGTTCTTCCTTCAAATCGAAAAGCTTCTTGGACCACTCGAAAGCATGAGCTAGTCGGTCGGGTGAGAGTTGGTGATTGATAATGTATACGAAGCCGACAGTCCGGCATGCATTGATGAGCTTGTGGGCGATTGCTTTCTTCTGCGTAAAAGACGCATCGGAAGTCCAGCCAGCAAAGTCGATGACGGGAACAAACGGAGCCTCTGCGGTCATGATGCCGATCTTGAGGTTCTCAACAACGTTCTTGATGTTGTCAGCTGATTCAATGACTGACGGGGCGTCCGATTTATCTACGTGGAGATTTAGGTTGAGATTAATAATGCTGCATCTCTGACTCCGCATTTCATCCTGCCAGGCGCTAGTGTAAGCCCTAATCCTACACTGGTATAGCGGCCTCACCCTTCCATTTGCCAATGGCGCTGATCCTATGATGGAGTTGTCTTTTCTACTTTCCATGTACCTGTTGAAGAGCGTGGCCTTCCTAAAGAAACTGTCCGCTCAGAGCTCATGATTCCCCCTCCAAGTCCACCTAACAGAACTCCAGATCCCACATCACGCCATTCCCATCCCTCCCTCACAAATCACCCCAAACAATCCTCAAAGTATTACCAAATCCAAGCGCGGTATTACCAGCCAGCAGAGCGACAAGAACACAGCTCGCAACCTATGAAAGTGCCCAGAATTGTGCTCTACCATTCTCGCAGCGTTCCAGAAGAAAATGCACTTCAGGTGCTATGATGTGTTGACTAATTCAGCCAGCCCCGGAACGCCCAGGTATCGGACTCCGGGCCCGCGAGCTGGGAATCGCGGAATTCAGCTGCTCTATCCTGTTTGGTTGTGAGAGTATTGAGGCATGGTCCCGGGCTCTTATGCGGTACCCTCAATCTTGACGAAGGGAATGGCTGTATTTCGTGTCTAAACGACGTCTATTGTTATTGTGTGACATAGCTGAAGAAAAATGAGCTGAGTGATCGGCTACTAGAGGGTGAATTAATGGTGTTAAAACTCTCTCGTGATACTTGTGACCCTTGCTTAATGGTTGATGTTTGAATGCCACTCACACACTCGTCTGATGGTCCCATTGCGCCGTCCTCGCCAATCCATACTTTCGTCTTACACCCTTTATTTCCCTCGTTCGTTTCGTCCACCTATCTTATATGTGCCCTTTCCGTTCAAAGGCTGGTGGACATGTTACATTTAGGCACACGCTTTGCCACTCGACTACCAAGTAGTTCTGATAGCAACACGAAATATCAAGCTTTTTGCGTCTGTCAGAACATGGCGAGTTGCCCAAAAAGACGAGCGCGTCATCATCTCCAAATACCCTCGATAGTCCGTTCGGATGTAGGGGTGAAATTCATTGCTCGAAAAGGAGCGGAGGGCCAGCAGTGCTGCGGACGGTCCCGGTTAGATTTCTTGCAAGGTACGTATGACAAGTCGTGACCCCTGGAGGCCGAGTCCCGCATAAGAACATGCATTAGCGGCACATCAAATGCATACTGGGCCCCCACGCACGCTATCCTTGTCTTTCATTTCTATGGCTTTCCCTGACTTAGTAGCGTAAGGGCGAACTTCTACATACATGAATAATGTTAGCTAGCATCCAGCAACGGTCGACAACTGCGGGTCAGGGCCTGCGAGATAAAATGCAGTGGTACGCCTGACCGACAAAGCGAGGGGCGCAACTCGACGGTCATTCAAGCGCCCAGCTAGAGGAGCTGCATTCGACCGTCAAGAGCAGAATGCAAGAGGGCGAGCAGCTGCGTTGGATGATGAAGGGTATTGTACTGCGCGACATCTTCACGAAAGTTGCAAAACGAATCGAGAAGTCGGTTGATTTAGGCGAGGTCATTGTCCAGTATGATCCCGCACACGCTAAGCTTCCTTGTGCTACTCTCAGCTTTCTGCTCAGAGTGCGAAAGCGACATCTACTGACGACATTCAAAGTCTACCAGTCAGGGCTCTCAAGAACATGACTAATTTCGACAAAAAGCTTCAAGGATGCATGGAATGCGTTGGTCACAAAGGCCAAGAAACCAAGAGACACACAGCTCTCGTGGACACCGAATACTGCCAGACCTTCGAAGAGACCTTGCGGCCCTATCGTTGAGTGGAGGAAACGAATGGATCAATCCAAGTGACTCTGAAAAGTGACAAAACACGTCCAGAAAGCAATGCTTACGTAGGGTGAGCTTAATGGAATAGTCTTAGACTAATCGGCCTGCAGGCATCATGGCAAATCAGTTCCTAGGGACGGTGATGTGGAAAGCAATTGAGCCCGATGAACAAGCTTGGGCAAGCCTCCTTCTGGCTATCAGTGCGGCATTGTCGAGCAAAAGGCTGTCTTCAACGAGGCCTTGTGGTCTTTCCCAGACATGAATCTATCCGGGAGTTCATTGCAAACGGGATGTCAATTGAGATCCTTTACCGGATGATGAGAAGCGAGCTGATGTGCTGGGCATCGATCTTGTCGTGATCAATATGGCGCGTCTGTTCGAAGACAGCGGCACGGACCCCGATCAAGACGCGCTCTTCTGGGTAGTAGAGAACAGGAGCGTGGAAATAGTAAGATTTCTTCTTGAAGAGGCCCCCAACCCAAAAACTAGGTATTCATTTCTTCTCCATTAACATCAATTTGGGGGACAACTTCCAGCGGTTCTTGTGAGACTCCAAAAAGATAGGCAAGTCACTGTTCGCGTATGGAGCGCGAAGTTGATGAAGCTCAATATTTCAGCCGCGACTAGAGATATAGAAGCTAGTCACCGATGGAGGCGTAAAAGCTCAGGTACCCGCCGGCCTCCGGACTTTCGCTGACGTATGACGGGGCTCCAGGAGGTAGTATATCGATAGGGAATTTACAGAAAGGTTCGAATAAGGAGACAAGGCTCCGCATGGTTGATACATCTTCCGGAAGCCTATAGAGTTCGACTACAATGTTGGATTGACGTGGTGGAGATGTTTACGCATCAGGTACACAACAGGTACACATCGACTGCCACTCGTCAGATGAAACCATGTCGCCCAACCAATGGTAAGCATCATACAGATAATCGCCACAATTTGTCTTCGCTTATCGTGTGATGATGACTGCATCAAGATGCAAATGGTCCATTATGGAATCGTACGGTGCGTACGTTGCTAGCTCTGATTGCCCGAAGGAGAGGCTATCATCATACATAGACCCATATAGGCCAGAAATATTTGACGATCCATGTCCAGTCATCCAGTCATCTATCTATTCGTTCACATTGGCGAGGCTGGATTACCTTGGAGGGCGATGGGGGCGGAGGGGGGCAAAATTTGAATAGAATTGAGTGGTGGAAATTGGAAATTGGAAAATGCCGCCCCCCAGGCTCTCGGACACCAATTTCTTTAGCTTACCTAGCTCTTACCTTACTTTACTGTAATAAAATTCTAGTACAATATACTTCTAGCCCCACGTTCCTGCCAAGACCCTGAATTCCTCTTCTCAAGCATCCCCTCACACCACCGCACCACACCATTTCACTTTCTGCTTCTGACTCAATTGACCACATAACTCTCATCTCAAAACAACACTCGAACATCCATGTATATACCATATGCGACATCGCAAGACACCTAGAGCATTCATACACTGTCTCCTCGACCCAGTTCAACCTCGTTTACCCTGCATTGAAGCTACGTCAGACTCCGAAGTAGCCTTCATCTCCTGAAATTCCCCCTCCTACTTCTCCAGAACATCCACCGACTTGAGCTTCAGTATTGGGCTTCCTAAGACTTAGCAAACTCGTTGCCTTCCCCGTACCCCATCGTCATGTCCTTCTTCCCCGGCCAGGGGCAGCAACATAGCTATCCACCACCGCAACAATACCCCCCTCAAGGCTACGGCCCTCCCCCACCACAAGGCTATGGGCCTCCTCCACCTCAAGGATACGGACCCCCTCCTCCACAGTTCTATGGCCCCCCACCACCACAGGGCCCACCTCCGCCAAATGGTTATCCGTACGCTATACCTACGTCTTCTTTCAATCTTCATGGGCATTCGCTGACTTCGAGGTAGGCCACAAGGTTATCCAGGCTATCCACCTCCTCAGGGGGGCCCTTCACCGCACCCAGGATATGGAGGATATCAGCCGCCACCTCCACAGCAACCACCAAGACCGTACAGTGGTGGATATCAGGCGGTATACAAAGACTTGGACATAGGAATGATATGAGCTAGGCTAACAGTACCTCCAGACACCACCAGTAGCGGGCTCTGGTTACAGACCGCCCGTACCCGGAGGACCACAATACGGAGGACGACCAGGTGAATGCAATACAAGTCTCATAAATCGTGGTGTGCTGATTCCCAAGGTCTCCCCACCGTAAACTCGAACGCCTTTGTCCACGGCGATAATCATGCCCCGCGACCACCCCCGACAGGACCACACAACTTCAATGCGGGCCCTAATGTGAACTACCAATATCAATACTCGAATTGTACAGGAAGGCGTAAGGCGCTGTTGATAGGGATCAACTATTTTAGACAAAAGTCGGAACTCAGAGGGTGTATCAATGACGTCAAAAACATGTCTAATTATCTCAACGGCAACTTTGGCTATGCACGGGAGGATATGGTCATCTTGACAGACGACCAGCATAATCCTATGAGTCAACCTACCCGCCAAAACATACTACGTGCCATGCACTGGCTGGTCAAGGATGCACAACCTAACGACTCGTTGTTCTTCCATTACTCAGGTCAGAACCCACCGTGTATACCAAATGTGACAAGTACTGACTGTTGCAGGCCACGGCGGACAGAAGCGTGATGAGGACGGTGACGAAGACGACGGGTATGACGAGGTAATCTACCCTGTCGACTTCCAAATGTACGGAGAAAACGGATCAATCGTAGACGACGAGATGCACCGCATCATGGTGCAATCCCTTAGGCCGGGTGTGCGCCTGACAGCAATCTTCGACTCCTGCCATTCTGGCTCCGCACTCGATCTACCATACATCTACTCTACCCAAGGTCTGCTCAAAGAGCCCAACCTCGCCAAGGAGGCTGGTCAAGGCCTACTTACCATCATGGCTTCTTGGGGTCGCGGTGATATAGGTAGTATGGCATCGACGGCCTTGAATTTCTTCAAGAAAGCTACAACGGGCGAGGAAGTCCAGGAGAGGAACCGAATGACAAAGACGTCGCCCGCGGACGTCGTCATGTGGTCCGGTAGCAAGGACGACCAGACCTCTCAAGACGCCAACATCGCTGGCCAAGCCACCGGTGCCATGTCATGGGCATTCATCTCCGCGTTGAAGAAGAACCCCCAGCAGAGCTACGTTGGATTGTTGAACAGCATCCGAGACGAACTCAACAGCAAATACACGCAAAAGCCACAACTCAGCTGCAGCCATCCGTTGGGTAAGCCATAACCCGTCATATTATCGTGATTCGCTCGAAATTGATGCTGATGTTTAGCAGACACCAACCTTCTCTACGTCATGTGAAGTGTCCATGAAGCGCGCAGGAATGAGTAGTGCAGGCCTTGATTACTGGTAGTACGGAGGAGCGACTACGGTGGACATGGTTTATATAGATATTCAGTAGTGGAAGGCATTCGTTAGGTTGGCATTGAATTCCCTGGGCTTCCTCATACTTATTAGCAAGACCGATTTGTCAATAATAAGTGAATTGTCATTAGCCGAAAAAAATCGTCACGCCGTCAATCAAATTCGTCGATTTTATATGCGAGACGAGGGGACGCCTTCTATACTACTAGGGCGCAGAGCAAGTCTCAATGAACGTCGAGTACTTATGCTTCATCATGAACGATGATGACGACAATGTTGTTTTACATGCCACCTATCTACCTACGTACCTACACAAAATTCGCAACCACAGCCCCACTATCCCAAAAGAAAAATCGCACACTACTTTGCAAACCCCCTGAATCCCCATCCCAACTCAACTCAATCCAATCTCCACCCACCACGGAAGCCCCAAACCCTCCCCCACCTCAAGAACTAAGCCAAGAAATAGTCAAACCCTGCGCCAACGTATTCGTCGACACAGTCGCCTGCACCGACCCCGACGGGACACTACTCGCATACCACGCCGGGCTCCCCGCATACGCGAGCTCGGCGCCCCCGGCCGCAGCCGAAAAGACCGTGGGCGAGGACACCGAGGACGCGCAAACGAGGTTGGAGTTCTGGACCGCGCAGGGCCCTTTGCTGGACGTGAGGGTGAAGCCCGAGGAGCCGGACGCCGAGGCCGTGAAGGTGGCGCACGTGCCGCCAATGTACCAGGTGCCGGGGCTGATGATGCAGCCGTTTTGTTTGCCGGACGAGGTGACTTGGAGGGTTCCTTTGCCGGCGAAGGGGGTTCCGGGGGCGGTGGTGGGGGTGCTGCCAGTGCTCGTCGTGGTGGTGGTGGTGGTGGTGGTGGCGCCGGATTTGGGTAGGTATTTGACGCCTGTTGCTGGGCAGTCTGAGCTGGAGCCGTCTGGGGTTGAGGTTAGTAGGGTTGGCACGGGAGGGGGGTTTAGATGGGGAGTACCTGGATTGGTAGGGATGAAGGTTCCCGTCTGCACACTGCCCTGAACATCGTAGAAATACCAGATTTCGTCGAGCTCATTCGTGTTCTCGCACTGGATCACAGCAGTGACGCCTCTTGGTGACTGCAACGCGGCTAATATATCCGCCGAGGTGTATGTTGTGGTCGAGCTCGGTACGATTCCCGCGTTGGAGAGCCATGTGTACGAGGGCAATGTCTTGAACAGAGCCACAACCTTGTTGAAAAAATCCACAACCTCCTCTTGGGGGGTGTAGTCCGTGTAGCAGTCTGGCTCCAGTGTGCTGATGCATGTGCCGTGTTTGCCCCACTCATGCTCCCAGAAAGCCTCGTTTGTACCCGAGTCGCTGATCCAGTAGGTGTTCATGTAGGAGAGGAGGGAGGTTTGGCCGGCGGCGGTCAGGATGGCGGTGATGTTGGTGTAGGCGCGCGACGCATCGCAGTTGGCGTCGTAGGTTCCGTCACAGTGGTCTGGCCTGGGAAAGAGAAGGTTAGAACAAGAAGCGAGAGAGAATTCGTGTTCGTACCATAGCCCGTGAATGGTCCAAGAGTCCACCGGACCAGTGGAAGGGTCGGCGTCCCAAAATTGAGTCTGTTGGGTGACAGTCAGTTGAGATTCGCGCAGATAGCGGCTGCGCATCTTGGCGTACCTGCAGCAGCTGCCCGCCAGGGGCATTGAAGCAGCAGGTGTTAGCGACAGCACTAGTGTTCTGACAGCTAGTCTGCGGGTTCGAGCATGTGTCCGGCGAACCTCCCGAGACGGTGTTGCTTGAAGAAAGGAGGGCGAATTGCGAGTACGTCAATGCGGCTTTGGAAAGCGCCCTTACGGAAGGGATAAATGAAGACATAGCGTTTGATAGAGGGAACAAGTCAAGCTGAGGAAGGAAAGGATAGGATGGCGACGAAAGGTTCTTAAGGAGGCCATCTCGGAGCAGCCCTTGCAGAGGCATGAGGATATTGGTATGCTGACCTGCAGCTACGAGAACGATGGGTAGAAAAATAGGAGATGTTCGCTATGGCGCTGCTGATTGGAGGGTAGCAGCCGAGGCGAGGAAGAAGACAGAAGGAGAAGGTTGCACATGTGGGTGTGGGTGACAGGGAGAGAGCATGATCCAATCAGCCAACCACCAACTTCATCCAGAGGCTAGAGGCAAAGAAAGAGAAAAGAAGATACCTTCCCAAAGCATCATATTGCTCCTTTTTTTCTTGGCGGCCTTGGTCTCTTTTTGTTGTAAGCCTTGAGTCTTGGAATGAAGACTCGGTTCATGCGAGATCGTGATAAGTTGATTGGTCTATCTTGTAAGGTATCTCCTGTCTCTTTATCCTCTTACCTTAATTCCTTGATCGGTGCTAAGATACTTCGGGCTAAGCGCCGGAAGGCATCCCGTTTCGAGCGCCAGCCCGCTTTCGAAGCAGGAACAACGGAATAATACCTTACTTACCTAGAATACAAATAAAAATACATGAACTATACCAACGTAGTCGCCTCTTCTTACATCTCATCTTGCAATCTTCTGCTGATGCTTTACAATTCCCTATCAGAAGCCTCCTAGTCTGTTCTTCCACACGAGGTCCTTTGTGCCTTAAATCCCAACAAGTGTCGACAGCAGAAAGCGCGTACAAGTGATGAGCAGGGAGAATCAGCATCTCTGATTATTGACCGAAGCCTCCTCTATAACACGGCCTTTGTAGAGGCAACTTCCCAGGCGATTTGCAATGCATGAGCAGCAGCACCTCCGAAAATATGCCTTTCGTACTATTCCTCCCGTGCGAATACCGCGGGTTCATAAGCATTGACATGACCATCTGCAAAGGTACAGCATATCGGCTCGTTGTCCGAATACATCATGTATCTGGCCATCACATCTCTAATATCCACATGTACTTGTTCAACCCCAATATTCTGGTTGAATGTGCTACCTCAGCAGACTTTTTTTCTCTTGACGTTTCCGGCGATGACTCCCTCGTTTCCTTGTTGTCATCTTTCTTTCATCGATTTTCGCCCTCTTCGTATATAAAATTTGTTAGAACCTCCACTCTCTGTCTCTTTTACAGACAGCGTGCTCTTTGCAATTCGAATACTTGCATATACGTCTTGTTTTGCATTCATAGTACATTCCACAATGTCTTCTTCACAAAGAACCCTAGGGGCCCTAACGCGGCGACTTCAAATTCTGACCCAACCTCCAACTGACTATGAGTATCCAATAAAGTTGGAAGATGATGAGATCAGCCCTACGAAACCCAAGTACATATGCGCAGAGTGCGCCTGGACAACATCAGCTCATGCTGGTGCCCTCGCAAGTCACTTTACAGTCATGCATACTTCCCGCCGCAAATGCCCCAGATGCGACTACTTCTCTAAAAGTCGGGAGGATTTGGAGAGGCACCGGCTACAGAAGCACAGGCATCTCTGTCTGGGTTGCCAAAGATTTTTCCCCACAATCAACGAACACAGATGTCACGAACCATGTGCATCTCAGCCCCGGATTGATCCATCAACTGTACATGATACTTCGTCCCATACAATAATCGACGGTCCTGTAGGTGAGAAGAACCCAGGCAGCGAGCAGAGTATCCTGAATAAGAGAGGGAGCGTACAATCCGGCTCTTGCCCGGATCCGGGCTGCCAACTCACGTTTCTGGATTTTGATACCCTGTACGAGCATTACGTTGGACTGCATCCACTCTGTATCGTCTATCTCGGCCATCCAAAACCCTTCAAATGTCCTTTTTGCTCAAAGAGATACCAGCATGAACGCTTCATACCAGGGCATGTAAGAACCCACAAGCCAAAAGCCTTGGACTGGCCAGGTACAGAAGAAGCCGAGAGTCAGGAGGCCCTTTTCCGACGGTCTCGCGTCGCTATGGCCGAGAGGGAACCTGCTCTGCACGCCGAAGCTCAACCTCCGGCTGACCGTACCTCAGGTGATGAGGAAGAAGAGCACTCCACGAATATAAAATTGGAAGAAGAGCACTCCATACCAATAAAAGAGGAAGAAGACTGCCCTCTGGTCTTTAGGGACAGCATGATCTACATCGATGAAGGATTCGAACCGATCAGTCCGGTTCTGGAGCATCCAGGTCGC
The DNA here is from genome assembly GCA_013423325.1 of Usnea hakonensis. Lineage (NCBI taxonomy): Eukaryota > Fungi > Ascomycota > Lecanoromycetes > Lecanorales > Parmeliaceae > Usnea > Usnea hakonensis. The sequence continues at coordinate 18,513 of BLJB01000144.1, read as the reverse complement.
GTCAGTGAGCACGAACCTCCGCGCTTCAACGAGATGATGCCAATTGGATTAGAATTACAAGCATCGCCTGCAGACTCACCAAATTTGAATCCTGTGAATGTGACACCAGCTGTCGAAGTTGCAGTACAGAGCCCAAGTATCAAGCCCGAACTATCTGACACTATGGACCTGGATGACGATTACCCTGAAAGTTTTGCTCTGGATGACGATGAACTCTCCTCCAGGAATAGCACTTTAGATTCCAAGGTCATCGCTGTTCAACTTCTTGACGAGTCATTTCATCAAGTCTTCTCGCGGGAGATCGTCCGTGCTCTCCGAATGGAGCACTTTATCAATATCAGCGAAGTTGTAGATCTATTCAACTTCTTCCTCGATCAGCATCAGCGCATATTCATCCTGGAACAAGTCGCCAGCATTGACCTCAATCAGCATGATAGTAATATTTTAGAAGCACTACACAGCACCGTCTTTAAAACCCTCATCGACGCCTGGGTCGACTTCAAACGTCTCGCCATTCGCTTAGCCCCTCAACTGATTATACAGGCTAATAATCAGCGAATTGGATCTGGGAAGTCCGTCACATGGGCTCTCCTCCAATACTGCCTGAATCTCGAAAATGTAATCTATCGAAACCAAGTCAACATTGCCCACCATTTCCTCCGAGACCAGCCTCTTGATGATTTTGCAGTTACTCCCAACGCTCCGTTTCCTCGCCTCGTGGCTGCTCTTGCGGAGAGGGTCAAGAATAGGACAGTACATGATATCAGTATTGTATTTACAAATGAGATGATTTTGAAGGAGATGCTCGATTATGTTCGGATACTGCAAATGATTTTCAGACCGCTGTATCCGCTTGCCGCGGGAAATGAACCGTTGTGGAGGGAGCTGAGACTGATCTGATGGGATTATTGTTTGTTCGAATACTTCCAGTGCAGACCTCTTTCTTTTTCATTACATCAGACTTCAAATTCACAATACTGACCACTCCATTTTCCATACTCAAAGAATTGAGATCTACCCTACGTATAGGAGCACGCAATGCTTGCTTGCTAGCGTGGCAAAATGCTGCAAAAATCATGGGGCTGTACGCCTTTAAACCTTTGAGGTGGGCCTGTACGCGTATTCGTAGCCTTTATTGATAGTCAACGATGCGCGGGACAATCAAGCTGGCATCCCGCGCAAGAAGGATAGCTTTGCCACTCGCGACAGCAAAACCATTTTGTCGCAAATCGCCATGCCGACATGCGCAAACGCTTTCGTCTCCTGAGGTATCCACGCTGGAACATCTCCGTCTTCTGTATGCTCAGAATTTCACTTGCTACTAATCGTCCCACAGACTTAGCGATCCAGTTGTAACCACCATCATGATCTCACTTGCTGCTTTCGTGCTTGCACTCCCAATCACAGCCAGTGTCTCGGCGCTCACTCTAAACGGTCCGCTCATGCTAGCAAGTACTGCCGTGACCAATGTCACCGGTACAAACTACATTCACCAATGCGACACGCGGGAGTACGGCGAAAATTTGAACATTGCGAGTTGCCTTGAAGCCTTGGACCAAATAGACGATCACTCGACCGTCGAGCAGTCCTACGGAGAGCGGTATAAAGGTGTCTTCGACGTGAAACTGCCCATAAGATACATCAGCTGTTCGCTTCCCCTATCCAATTGACTGCATGCGAGAATGCGCTTCCTTGGACTAATCGAATATCCCATGACAGCTGACGGTGTCTGCGCTATCGATTTACGATTAAGAACCAACAAACTCTCCGCTCGAGCAAGCCTACAAGAAGTTTCATCCGCAGCCCGCTATGTCATCGATCAGTGCGTCAATGCAAGGCCGTCTGCAGGCGGAATAGCCAGACAAATAGGTGAGAGGGTCATTTCTGCTGATTCAACTCTGTATCTCGTACCAATCGTTCTCCGCAGGCGGCGACAATAACCTCGACGTCATCGTTCAAAAACTCGAGCCCCAAGTAGAATGCTCTGGCACCGTATCCCTCTCACTACTATCATCATGCCAGAACCTTGTCGAAATCATGCCTGCAAGCCAAAGGCTCGTAACCTGGGGACCACCAGACGACCCCTTCGCGGACTTCAGGCTTCCCTATGAAATTTTTTCCTGTAGGTACATCAAAGCTCTTTCACCTCCGTTCCCAAGGGAACAAAGCGCATTCAGAGAACCAGTTTCTGATTGAACGATCGTACTCAGTGGATCGACAATGCAAATTAACCGTTAGCTCTACCGACGACACGGACATAGCGGCCAGATATCAGTTCTGGAGATCGGCGGTGTCGTTGACGGGGGTATGCGTGAAGGGCGGGCAGGCAGGTAGACAGGATAGACTAGGTGAGTCCTCTCTCTCTCTGCCGCCGAAACGAGAGATACATCAAGAAATGCTCAGCGAGACAAGGACGCGACATGAAGTAAAGTAGCTAACCTGACTCTTTACACAATAAACAGGGTTTGACGGACAACTCTCCGTGGAAATCGGTCAAGCATAGAATTCAGGAACGCGCAGCTTCAGCGAGATCCAGATGGAACGAAATGAAGCCCGACGGAAGTAACTTGCACTCACCTTGTCAAGGGCTATGGATTGGACTGTGGGGAGAACATCTTGCAGAAACACCCGGCATCCCCCATAGAATTTCTACCATTGCGGTGCCGGCTCCATAACGCCACGCTACACGGGGCCTTGTGTGACGCAAAAACGATTGGATGAGGATGTGCAGTGTACGCGTGGACAGTTGTGTCTGTCTGGTCGGTTGGTTGATTGATTGATTGATTGTTGTAGTGATGGAGAACTCTTGAGAATCATATTTTCTTGGCACATCCATTCTCGCAGTATCCAGCATCCCTTTGCTATGTATCGATGGGATTTCTCGTAGGTACGAGGCTCTATCTTACACTTGGCATAGTCAAGCCTCAACCAACACTATACTATGTGATCGAAGGTTGCTACGAGTGACGCACAGTGTCTATGAGGCTCTTAGTTCTCTGCGGAGATCTACCATTAGTAGAATTCTCTGGATTGACGCAGTCTACATCAATCAAGCCGATCCACAAGAACGGACTCATCAAGTAAGCCTCATGAGGCAGATATATAGTCGCGCGGCTCTTGTCACTTCATGGCTTGGGGAAGAGGACGAGCACACTGCTACTGCCTTTAGATTCATCAGCAAGACCCTCAAAGAGCATGCCTCAGCAGATGTAAGCCTACAGGCCAGTCTGGATGCCATTTGGAGCAAGCTAACCATGGATGCCATGAAACTACCGCACTTTCCCTCTTATGAGTGGGAAGCCCTCGCAAGGCTGTTCGAAAGAGCTTTGTTCCGCAGAATCTGGATCGTGCAAGAATTAGTGGTTTCGTCAATGGCAGTGATCAGATGCGGTCACCGGACTATCAGATGGGAGCACGTCGAATACATCGCTCGATCGCTGCTATCTACTGGATGGGTAGGAGCTCTGAAGCAAATTTACGGGGTCAACGTGACCCCAAATTTTGTGCAGACTATTAGCAATTGCAGGGCCAGCTTTAACGAGGTGAAAGGTGGCCGAGGAATCCCTCTGAGTCTGCTCCTGAACGCTACCCGCCGTTTCCAAGCTACTGACCTACGCGACAAAATTATTGCCGTAGTAGGCTTGGCCGGTGATCGGACTGTGGGTATGCCTGTTTCGAAGATATTGGACTATGAGAGGCCAGTCGCACAGCTCTATCGGGAAGTTACCGGCTACCTAATACAGAGCCAACGATCTACGACCCTGCTCTCAAGTGTTGAAGACTTCTCGTATCGCCACTTCCACGAACTTCCCTCTTGGGTGCCGGATTACAGTGTCTGGCAGCGACATACTGTCTTAGGGGCAGGGATTCGGGTTAGCCATCTGAATTTTTGCGCGGCTGGCCACAAACCTTTTTCAGCACGTTGGACCGAAGGCTCAGAGTTCCTAGCTATCGATGGCTTTTGTCAGGACAAAATTGGAGTTGTGTCCGAGGAGGCTATAGAGCACAACACCCAAACCACGGCCATAATATCCCAATGGCTCCAAATCGCAGAACCCTTAATGCGTAACGGAGCTCTCGGCATTGACGGTTTCTGGCAGACTCTGATCGGCGACCAGGGACGGCACATATATCCTGCCCCTGAGCAATACGGCCCGCATTTTGAGAATTACCTTGCTCATGCAACTGCACGCAAGGCTAGCTATCCCGGCGTACCAAGGTCCCCAGAAATCCTCACCGTGTCCGAAAAGGCGAATCCGTTGCTGCAACAAGCGGCATTGGGATACGTGGCGCCGTACAGGAAATTTTTCACCACCAAGAAAGGCACCATCGGACTTGGGCCACGGTCGATGCGGCCTGGAGATCTGGTCTGTATACTGAGTGGTGGCCGCGTCCCCTTCATAGTACGGGCTGAAGGACCTTATTTCCGGTTGATAGGCGAGTCATATGTGTATGGCTTGATGGAAGGTGAGGCTGTCAAGGAAGGAATCGAAATCCAGGAGTTTATCTTGCGTTGAACGACGTTGTGTGCCAGGCCAGCAATTGTTACAAACCCTTGTCATGAGGAAAGGCCAAAGGTAGATGGTAGTTATAATGCGTCTTACTATCCATCCCAAAACATCCCTCATATCTCAACTTGTCCACTTTCTCCTCAAACTTCCTATATGATACCATCTGCCTCTCTCTCCATCCATCCAAGCAGAGAACGCTTAACATCACGTCCTGAGCGGCGCAACAATATCGCATCCTTTCCACAACGGATCAACGGCACCAGCCAAAGGTCTTATAAAATCAGACAAGATTCACAAGCTATAACACCATCCCCTAAACCTACTACATCTAAACCTAAGCCCAAATCACCATCATCCTTATCCTCCGCTTCGAAATGATCCATCAGAAACCCGACCCTCCTGATAATGTTCGGGATTGATCTCAGTTCCAGATTACCCTAGACCCACAAGCTCTCCATTCCGCACTAAGACTTGTATCCTGTTTAGTTTATATTATCCCAGCAGACAGAGAAAGAGTACTCGCACCTCTTCAATCAAAGAATTTCCGTAAAAGTATTCAATCGGACCACAAACCACAACCGCAACCAATCTCAAAGTCTTCCCCCCACCTCCCCCCAACCACGCACATCAACCCCCCCCCCCCACACACACACAAATCCCACTCAAATCAAATCCCCACCCTTTCCCCCCTCCTCAACCCCCCCCCTAACCCCCCTCCCCCCCCTCCTTCATCCCCCATCCCGCAAAGCAACAACAAACACCCGGAAGCTTATAGGATAGATAGATAGGATATCAGACGAAGAGATACGTAAGAGTACGTAGTATGAGCGTTTGAACACATGCATGGATACATACAACCATACAACCATACATATATAATTCCAGCCAGCTATACGTGTCCTGAGCTCCAACACATCATTTTATCAATTGGGATGGTTTTATTAGAGTGATGCAATTCTCTTCTTTTCGTTTTTTTTTTCTCTTCTTTTTTTTTTGAAGGCTGCCTACGTATGTCCTTTTTCGAGAGGAGAGGGGAGGGGAGGAGAGGGGAGGCTAAGGAGGGGTTGGTGTGGGATTGGGTTGAGGGATGAAGGATAGGGATGGGGTGGGAAAGGAGGAAAAATGGGGGGTTTTTTTCTGGAAAGATATGAGGGAGGGAGTGGTATGGTAGTGAGATGGAGCGAGATTCTGAGGATTGTTTTTTTGGTTTGTGATACTGTCTGTTATGCGGCGGTCACTTTATACAGCCTCTCTTTCAGATTATTGTCCACGCCACATCAGCCCTCTATCCATCTCGACACCGTAATAATAGTCGTATAAACCATAGCCCCCAACCCCACCACCATCAACAAGACATCACCGGCCTTAGTCCACCTTGACTCCGCAACTCCCTTGAAATGCAGCAGTGCCGGGTAAATATACACAAGCGGCACGCACGCAAAGCTGCCAATGAGCGCCACGAACTTGTCCAGATCGCTCGCGCCCAAGATAGCGATAAGGCCGCACATGACAGTGATGGCAGCGCGGAAAGCATTTTTCTTCCACTTCATGGCTCCGTCGCGCTTACCGGATGCTCTTTCGCCGAAGAGGGACGTTTCGATGATGCGGACGGCGGGGAAGAGCTGCACGGGGGTGCCGACGAGGACGGCCATGGAGTAGAGGAATTGCACTGCGTTGACGAGCTTGCTGGATTGAGGGTAATTGGAGATGATTTCGACGCTGGTTTGGTTGCCGAAGGTGGCGTAGCAGAGGGCGCCGATGGAGGTGAAGATGATGGTTATGATGACCATGACAATATAGAGGAGGCGGGAGAATTTTTCCGGTTGCGCCATGGAGGATTGGATGGGGAGGAGCAGGCCGATGCCTTCAAAGGTGAAGATGGCGGAGCCAATGGTGAGCGTGAAGTCGCGCGGGTTGAACAACTCGACCGTTGGGTGTAGGCCTCGTGAAGCGAGCGTGGCGATGTCGTAGTACCAGATGTAGATCAAGCCGAAGAGGATGAAGACGTCGGCTAGGAGAGCTGCAGGCCCTAGTTTTGAGATGTTGCGAATGAGAGCCAGGGGGACAAGGACGACGAGTTGAACTGCTATGAGAGCTTTACCGCTCAGTGGTGCCGTGGGAGAGGACGTGACGGCATCCAGGAAAGAGGCGAGATTTTCCGCGGTAAAGATGATGCCTGTACAGACGAACCCTATCTGGGATATCCCAATGGATCCAAGTATCAAAGCCCTGAATCTGCGACCTCCAATCGCGGCGCCCAATTCGCCGTAGCTGCCGCCGTAGCGCTTTCTACATTGCAGGAGCAGGTGGAAGCAGAGGCAAGAGATCAGCGACACGCTTACCAAGGTGACGGAGGAAAAGAGAATGCCACCGTTCCTGAAAGCTTTGGGTAAGAACATGATGCCCGTCCCAATGAAAGCCTTGAGCAAAGTGAAGAAGGATTTCGTAGTCCCCGCTTCACCTTCTCTTTCCAATCGCCGAGTGCTCTTGCGCCGACCTAGTAATGGTCTCGTCTCGCCGGCCTGAGTTTCCGCCTCCTCATCGGCGCTGTCGAGGACAGAATCTTGCTCAGACTCTGCGAGATCCTCCCCTGCAAAACTCCCATAGAGGTCAAGGAAGGAGACGAAATTCCTCGTCACCGGATCTGTAACTTTATTGAGGCGTCTCTGCTGCCGTTGCAAGAATTGGCGCCGAAAGCCGCCCGGGGCACGCTGGGCACTATGAGTGAGGTCGTCCCTTGAGGGACCAAAAGTGCTAGATCTACGCATATTTGGGTTGGCGAAAGTGGCAGCTCTTGCAGGCAGTCTTGCTCTGGCGCCAATCTTGAAAAGTTCTCGATGGATGTCGCCGCCTTGTAGTGTCAGTGAGTCTTGCGGCTCTTCGCCCGGTGATATGCGGGGTGACTTCGACGCCGATGCATTGCCAGAAATACTTGTGACGGGATATGGGTCAGCGGTGTAGCCGGATGGTAGATGTCGGGATACTACGTCTGCTTCTGCCTGTCTCCGTTCGTTTTGGCTTGATGGAGTGTCTGTCATGAGATGACGTAGTTTCGTGGAAGGATCGGAGTCTGACCACTCAATGTTTTGCCGTGAAGAGTATGCGGTGATAGTGCTACAAGTAGATTTGATACCCGGGGAGAAGGATATACTTCACCAAAAGATTCTATGTTGATGATACCTTAATATAAGATACTCCGTACGGATACACTTGTTTCCGTAATTGACCTGGAATGATGCAACTCCGTAGGGCTGAAATTTGAAATTTACACTAAGGGTAAATCAAGTACCTAAGGTATCTTACTCCGTATTGTACTAGCGTAAAGCTTCCAGCAATTCTCCATCATTGTGATTCCAACTTCTTCACCTGCGCTACACTATTTATGCGCGTTATTATCTGAATATCTTAAGGATAGTGAAGACTGTATTTATCAACGAAACGAAGAAGACGACCTGGCTAGCATAGAAGGCTTTATTTGGGTATCTAGAGAAGATGGCCATTCGCAAGACAGAGGATCTATCGGTTCGTAAGACATGAGCGTGATTCAGGCACGCTTCATCTGCTCTTCCATACGCTGTCACCAGAATTGTCAGACAAGGGGCTTCGGATGAGCCTTTCCAAGCCTCAAAGGCTGTCCCATTCGCCTGATCAGCTCCAGGATCAGATTAATGCAAGTTCAGGTTCATCTGGCTAGCGCGTCTCCATTGCCCGTCTCTGCATTTCCACATCCTCGACCTCTGCCTTTCTGACTTTGATGAAACCGGGCGACGAAGAATTTGCCCACTTGGCGTTTGGAGGAATAGAGAGTTCGTCTTTTCTCCCCGAACCCCATATAGCTTTTCGTGACGAGGCGTCCGATCTAGGACCCCGACCGAAGATGAGATATGTGAATAGGCCCGTTGTCGACGTAGAACTCTGGCGGGCAGTGATGATTCTGTCACGAAAAAGACGGTAGAGAGGCAGCAAGGTAGGTATGCAGGCTGCGACAATACCAATGTTGACTTCAGCGCTATGGAATGTCAGCGCGTGTAGAGTAATGGGAAGAGTGAGATGCCAACCTTCGCCAAAGGAAATTGTCAACGCTAACCCCTAGGTAATGTCAGAGCGATCCCGGCGAGCTAGTCATAGGAAACGTGGAATACAAGTTGGATCAGCATGATCATTCTGCCAATTGTCGACTGTGCGGACGATGCAACATGCTGCAGTCCTGGACACGAAATCAGTCCACATTCGCCAAACAAAGACGGAACATAGAAGTAGATGAAGCTCACAAGATCCCGAGACCCATGAGGCCGCATAGCAGGGCTTTGTTGCGACTGCCGATCTGAGCGTTATATAAAATGATCATTGGGAAACCTGCAAGGATGAAATCTGAAATGATTGATATGACTGACATGAGTCAGCATGGACGGAATGACGCAATATGTTCAAGCAACTTGCTGGCTTGAGATATGATGACTCTTTGGACCTGTCCTTGCGTAATGCATTTTGCGGACGTTTGCTTCGTGGCAACCCAAGCTGCATCCACAGGAATGCATTGCAGAATCCAGATAAGGGACAGCACGATGTTCGAAAGGATCAAAAATACTACTAGGCTTTGGATGGGCCTTATGATCCGCTTGTTAGGGGAAATGCGGAGCAAGAGCAAACAAATTGACACCTTGGTCGCCATCAGAGTAAAGAAAGTCTGAAGCCATTCGCCATAGGTGTATTTCTTGAATTCTTGGATCTGATGATCGGTGAGGTAGTACTCGTGCCGGCCGAACCCATTGCGAATTTCTGGAACGTCAAGTCCGCCACCGATGATACTGCCAATCTTCATTACAATCAGCAAATCAAATTCAATGACTGGAGAGAGAGGTGATTACTAAGGCAAGAAGGATGGTCCAATCATCCCAGCGAGCAGCCTTCGTCAGAAACAATCGTGTGTACAATCGCAAGACGACAAATACAAATGCTATGGTGATAGGACCAATGACCATTCCAATGATTACCCCTGTTCTGTTTTGGTTTCCATCTGGAGGCGGGTATAGTTGATTACTCATATCTGTTATGCATGCATTCGTAGTGTTTCTAAATGAGACAATGCAAGCGAAAACTTGGCTAATTCTGAGGAGGAATGAAGCAGGATTTATGTTCTCGCTGAACGTCTCTGGCACAATCCGCCGTGCGGCACGCGCCCTCTTCTACCGAGTCTCATGCTAAGGATGGCATAGCCGTCCATCTCACTGGCCAATGTGAGTTTGGGGAAAAGTTGAAGGATGCGACCTGCAGAAAGAATATACTCACCGAGAGGTAGTCATCATTGACAATGGGAGGCACTGCTAGCTGAAAGTCAGTCGTGGCATAAAGCGGCAGAGCTGAATATAATGGTACGTAAACCCTATGCACGCTATTCAGCTCCGTTTGAAAGCCTAGCTCTTGTTGACTACATCGTTGTGTCCAGACAGTTGTGCTGCATGCGAGTCGAAAAAAACGCCCGATTTGTTCAGAGACAAGATTCCTTTCGTAGCCTGAAATGTTTGCAGACAGGTTTGTTTCACAAGTAGGAGATCATCAAGGCAGCCTTGCGGCACGGCAACAAGGCAACCCGCATATCAACCACGGAGAGCTTGATAATAGTCTGGTTTTGGCGTTGAATGTCTCGGTAGGCTGACGTCCGCAGTCAAATGGCGTAGAGTCGCATGCAATGAAGGACTTGATATGCAATGAAACGCTGCGATCTGCATCACAGGTTTGAACTTATTGCCCGTGGTGGGGCGCAAACATATAGAGCCATACCTTGAACGGTTAGGCTTTTCGGGCGACGTTCTGTTTCTACCTAACAATGTCTCACCAAGTACACCTACTCTCCATGCAAATATAAGCGGTGGTCCCTTTCTTATCTTCGCTAGATAAAGAAGGCAGCTAGCTGGCTTGTGTAAGGCTGGAGCAGGTACGGCTGAAGATTACTCTAACCTTTCTATCATCAACAGTGCACTTACTGGAACCAATGTCGACGACATGACCCAATCGAGAGAAACAGAACTGATGCTCTCTTCTTCAACCGAACCACTACTTCACCACGACGTCTGTGCTCCATGTTCGCATTGCTAGGGACATTCTGCTCTGTCAGCTCGACACGTGATATGATGTCATTGACCCCTCCTTATCATCTACGAGTAATCAAGTCTACGCCTGCCAGTCTTTCTCATGAATTCCTCCAATCAAACATCTACAAACAACAATGGCATCTTGCGACGTACAATTTCCTATTCACGACCGCATCGTCACTCCCCGGAAGCTCCCAACACTGCGCTCGAACAAAGGGAACCATGTCGACGTCTCGTCAACAGGCTGGATGCAATTCGTCACAACCGATACACCATGTGAAGAAATGAGAGCACGCTATGACCGCGATGGCTATCTTTGGGTAAAAAATCTCATTCCTCGAGAAGACGTTCTCGATATGCGGGAACAGTAAGTCGAAGCCGCCATCGAACTTCTCTCGTCTCCATCATTTATCCTTGGATCCTTGACGAACACACATCAGCTATTTCAAACAACTCTCCCCAACCGGCATTCTCCTCCCATCCACGTCCCCACGCGACGGCATCTTTGACCCAGCCAACGACCCCTTCGTGCACCAAGGCATCGGCGGCACTCCCGAGCAACAAGTCCTCGAATTACTCGACTCAGTCCACGCAACGCCCACCTACCGCCAATTCCTCACCCACCCTGCTCTCCGTAGCTTTATTCGGGACTTCACGGGCTGGAGTAAGGAAGTATTAGTAGACCGCGCCATGCTGCGTCACAACTGCCCGGGAAGCCTCAGCACCGGCATCCACTACGACAAGTATTTTCTACGAGGAGGCGAGGCTGAGTTCCTGACCGTGTGGGTACCGATTGGTGACTGCCCCGCGACGAGTGGTGGCCTAATGTATCTCGAAAACAGCAATGCGCTCGGCGAGGAGCTAGAAGCCGAGTTTGCACGGAATGCGACGACGATGAGTGCGGAGGAACGTATGGATGCGTTCAACAAGAACATGATGAAAGATGGGTTCCTATCGCATGACGCCGAAGAGTTTGGGCGGGTGAGGGCCGGCGGGAGGTTGAGATGGTTGGTGGGTGATTACGAGGCAGGCGACGTGGTGTTTCATAAGCCGTATATGATCCATACTGCGACTCAGAACGAGGACGAGCTCGGCAGGATTAGGCTGTCCAGTGATCTGAGGTTTTATGAGGAAGGAGCGGCGTTAGATCAGAGGTGGATGAAGGTGTGGCGGCACGACGATGGGTTGTGAATCGCTTTTGTTATGGCGGGTTGGTCATTTGCAGGAGCAGCGTTAGACGACTGCATGGATTGTGTTGGCGGATAGGCTTGTTTGGTGGACTTGTGAGAGGTACGAGTATAAAAAGCGATTGGACACAACACACTCGCCTCTAGTACACCAACACCAAACGGTCATAGTGACTAAGCAGTCTTGCAACCATTGAGTACTAACTCAAGCACTTCAAGTCTTGCAGAGTGATCTAATCCAAGTACAACATACAAAGCCTCCCTCATTCACGAAACCTCACCAGTCCCACTCCACTCATAGCTTCCAGCCCCTTTCTTCACGATTCAACCAACAACCATAACCAAGCCACTTCCATCATCAATACAGCATTCCGATCCTTAGGATTTCTCTACCTATGCAACCAGAGGAAAAAGTCGTCACCGAGTGTTTTCATCGTCTCCACTCCACTCCCATCAAACTCCCCATCCCCCCTCCCCCTCCATCTCTCAACCTACCCAAGTCCCCCTTACCCAACCCCCCTCTTCCCCATCCTCCCCCTCCCAGCCAATCTCCCCCTCCTCCAAACCCACATCAGCACAGCGCACCACAAAGCGCGCAAACTTAGCTACCTTATCTACATGCTCCACCAGAAAGAAACCCACAGCACAACTCCCAACTCACAACCCAACACAACACATACATCCGAATCGAGTCAAATCAAATCAACGCTCCCATCAGAATTCCAATCCTTCAGAAATAAATCACTCGATGTTCAAAAAATAATCCAGCAATTTTCTCCGCATGATCGTTAGCGCTCGCTGCACCTCCGCTCCCACCGCTCCCTCCCTCCCTCCCGGCAACTCAACTCCCTCCCTCCCCTTCATTCATCCATCCATTCATTCAGCATCAATCACACATCACCACGAGATGAGTCCACTCCGCTATACCATCCATCCCCCAGCGCTATCCTCTTAAACATCCGCCCCTTACACTCCTCTTTACGCCTCTCCCACTCCCTCGAGATCCCCTCACCGCACCCCTCAACAACTTCTCAGGACGGACGGACGGTGGTCGTGAATAAATATAAGTAAGTAAGTAAGTGGCGTTCCCTACCAACCAACCAACCTACTAAAAAAAATAAAGTAACTAATATAATAAAATAAACGGTAGAAAAACAGAACAGAACAGTATTATTAAGACTCCGTTTTCGTTTCATTTCAGACGATGGAAAGAAAAGAAAAATCTTCCCCGTTTTTTTCTTGTACTATATCCATATCCCCTATCGCCTATCCTACACCCCTACCCCCCCTTATCCTGACTCATCAGATAGATAGATAGATAGATACCTAGATACCTAGATGAAAAGATAAAAAGATAAACCCCCCCTCCCTCCTCCCCCCCCCCCCTTAAAGCAACGACAGGATAACGAAATAAAGAGGCGGGCTCACATGAAGTTCGATTCGCGGGCTCGAGAAAGCTTTCACCGATTGAGGAGGGGGGGAGGGGGGTTGAGGGAATTGAGAGGAGGGATGGGGAAAGATTTGAGGGAGTGGTGTTCAAGCAAATTTGAAAGTTTTACAAAAAAAAAAAAAAAAAAAAAAAAAAACCNNAAAAATTGAAAATTTTAAAAAAAAAAAAAAAAAAAAAAAAAATGAAGCACTGTATATGCATGCACCAAAATTACGCGCTTCACACCCCCCCCCCTCCACCCCACGATACCTTCTCAGATCACAAAACCTCCTTGATAAAATGAACGGGCATCAGGCAACCGGTTTGTCCCCTCCACCACCAAGAGGCCTCGACCCAACGATACCCTGGCGCTTCAGATCCCGCACAATCAGCCACCCTTCCCACCAAACACCGTTCCTACACCTCTTCTCCATCTCCGTGCAGTACATCTCCACCAGCTTCACATCTTCCTGCAAGGCCTCAAACTTGCGAAACTCGTCGGCTTCTGATGGCTCCTGCGCTTGCGAATTGGTATCCGGGTGCGCAAAGATTGATGTCTTTATTTCCTCGATGCGGTCTACCGCGGCCGCGATTTCGGGTAGTAGTCCGGGCAGCTTGCAAAAGCGGCAGTGCTTGCTTGGAGAACCGGAGAGGCAGACATTGCAGTTGTGATTTGCGCATTTACACTGGATTTGACTCGCGCGGTTATTTACCGGAGTGGGAGCTTGGGCTCTGAAATGTCTGGCCGCTTTGGATTGCCTGCCTCCCTTGGCATGTCTTTGAATATACTTGGCGATGTATAAGAACGGATCCGTCTCGTCGAGTTCATGTCCAAGTGACGAATTCGTTGTTATACTTTTTGCAGATGGCTTCGTGGGCGACGATAACCTTGGGGCGATAGTCGTCGATGAGGATGTAGCGGGAGTAGACGTTTTGGAGGGATTTGTAAGCGTGGAGGAGCCGATGGATGAGACGTTCTTGAGGTGCCAAGACTGCGTTGGCTCGGAGCGGAGCGAATTTGGCAATGCGGGCTGGGTTGCGGAGCTCGGACTGGAGAAGATGTCTAGGCTCGGGGTAGGGTGGATGTCGCATTCTGAGAACTCTGCAGGCACTGTCAGACCTTGCGCGTACTGGAGCTTCAAGTGCCAGCAAAGGGTGGCCGTGTGCCCTTGATTGATTCCCTTTGGCTGCTTTGACTGAGGAGCGAATTCAATGTCACGACCGTCAGATTGTGAAGTGAAGCCGCGGTGATCAATTGGTCCCGTAAGGTAATCAGTACAACAAGCACCTTTTGGCTCATCACCTTCTTTTGCGTCCTTCTCAATGTCATCAAAGAGATTCAAATTCTTCAGTCTAAAGATTTCAGCCTGGTCCCCAATGCGCTCTGCCTCTCTCAGCTTCAGCTTTCTTAGCTTGACAAGCTCCTGTACTTTGCGCTGGCTAAAATTGAGTTCAAGTCGCGGCGCCGAAGGTGAGTTGCAAACGTTCCCGTACTCTTGGGTTGATCCGAAATTAGTACTCCTTCTTCGGCCACGGGCTTGTGGCTTTGCCAGAACAGCGCGTGCATCACTGTTGGCTCGTCCCCTCTGCTTACTGAAGTTTGAAGTATCAACAGATTGTTGACTGGAGCCGCGACGGAGCCCGGAAAATACTGTTGGCTGACCGGCTGCGGTAGAGCTAATAGGCACTCTAGCGAAAAATATGCCCGGCGACGGGCAAAGCTCGTTGGAAACTGACGGCAAGCACGACATCGTGGGGGTAAAGTAGTTGCGATTCTGTGGTGGATGAAGATTACTGGTGAGAGTGAATGGAAGTCGATTTTGAGATGTCGTTAGAAGTGAAGCAAAATGCTAGAATGGTTGTGATGGAGTGAAGCTGCCACGTTATTGAATTTGCGGGATCTATGTCGCAGGTACAATGAATGAAGACGAACAATGCCTTGAGACCTTGCATAAAGCGTCGATTGAATTCCATTGTATTCTCCTCTGTGATATTATTGCCTTTGTTTTCCCTACTAACCGTGTCACCTTACTAAGTACCGTCCAGCAATGGGGGCGTAATATCGTGGATCGTAAACAGCAGCGAATTTCATGGCCACGAGACCACAACGTAATGTGTTAACAGTGCCCATACCACTCAGAATACCTTCCTAGAACGGTGGAAGACAATGACCTCGTCAACGCATTCCGAAAAATCGTGCTCCATCTTTGTCAACTTCACCCCGTTCCTGTCGACTACCCTTATGTTACTCTTTTGAAGTTCGCTCGTTGTTGGGAGAGTACGTAAAGGCCGTAAAATGTCAGAAATAAGGCTGTGCACGCTGTTCACACTGTTCAAGATCAACGGGGTTCGCATGGGGCATGTGTAGCATGTTTCGGTCCATATAATCTTGACGGTTCGGAGAGCAGGAGCGGTGAGAAGCACGAGGCAGATCTCTTTGACGTTGTTCTGGATCATCTCGCCATCTTTACTCATGAGCCCGTGGGATGCCCAAAGAAGCCAATGAAACATGGCGAATCTGATATGTGCCCTCTTGACGAAGGGCAGAATGAGGGCCATAGGTTGGATTCGGAAGATATCGGAGCAGAAATGCTTTCGGTGGGATGCAAAGAAAGTCCAATTGTTCTCGCCGTATAAGACCTGCTTAGCCTCGTAGGATAGCTGACGACTCGTCTCGAGGATGCGGGAATGAAAGCCAAAGCTACAGTAGCCTATCTCATCGCCGCAGGGCGATCTAATCAGAGGGGAGTTGAAGGAGCGGAGCTCACGGTAAATCTGACAGCGTATCTCTGGGGGCAACGACAGAAAGGAGGGCATTCCTGCGATGACAGTCTAAAGAATAGAAGGCCAGAGATGGCAATAGAAGTGTTGTGCGAACAAATCGCCTAAGACAAAAATGTTGGCACTTAGTAATGGAGGATGCAAAGTGGTGAGTTTGTCGCTTGCAGCTCGTGCGACAGGAGAGACAGGTAGAGAGAGAAGGAAGAAATAGAGAAGAGGGAGAAAAAGAAAGAAAGAAAAGGATGAGAAGGTCAAGGCTGTGTTGATGTTGGAAGCAGTGATAGAATACTTTACACGGTGAGGGGCTCAATAGGGAAAGAGGAGAAGGAAGCGGCTTTTTGATTGGTGGCCCATCCACCCTCGGTATTCACACTGTAGTTGTTTAAACATATTTTTTAGAATTTAATTCCTCCTTTCTTCCTTATTTAAGAAGTAGGTTTTTGAAATTATTTCCTTGTCCGTGCATACTTTACCCACCTGACCCTTCAAAGACAGCAATAATATCTGGGTTTTAATGTGGCATGTAAGGGGAACATGATTGCTGTTCTTGGTCCGAACCCAAAACAACGGAGAAGCGCAAGGACCACACCACATCCCTGGAATACAACATAAGCATAAGAACAAAGCACACAGACACTACGGCGTACTTTATGACCGATAACGAAATAGTGGGGGTACCTCCTATCTTGAGGTACCTACCTTAGGTACCTTACCTACTTATGTAAAGCATGCCGCTCTAAAGTAGCCTCATATTCACGAGCCAATCAAGCATCAATTAAAATTACCAAAAATACGCAATCATCTCCATCGCTGTCCTCTAGCACAATTCCCTCCAACATGACGACGACCTCATGGCCCTTTCAACGAGGTCCATCCATAGACTGCTTACCTGGCCACATCCCAGACCACTGGCACACCCCAGCCAGCTCCCAAGTTTGCTCTTAAAGCGGTCAAGCCAAACCTTTGCGCGCTCAGGAAACGTACATGCTCCAACCCCATCACTTCCCCACCCTTCCATCACTCGTCACCGCTGACAGATCCGCTTCCAACCACAAGTCCTTGAGCCCGCACCCAAATCCTTTGAAACCGCTATCCAGACTCCCACCCCGCTTGCCCTTCCACAGAAGCTACAACGCCAACAGCTACCACGTCCACCACTACCCGTCATTCTGGGCGCGCAACAAAGCAATACTGATCACAAGCGGCGTCACGGGCCTCTGCCTCGGCACATATTACCTCCAATGGACCGCCGAGAGCAACTTTGACCTTTCGCGCTTCATAGAGCGCAACCTGATCAACTCCCCCGAAAACATCAACGAAGGACGATGGTGGGTCCTAGTCAGCAGCTCCATCGCCCACGCCAACCTACTACACCTCTTAGTCAACGCAATCGCCATGTGGGGATTCATCCCGACCACCGTCACCCTGTTCAATGTCCCCCTATTCATAGGCGGCTGGCTCTTCACCGCAGCCTCCTGCTCAGCGGCCTCCACCTACTGGCAAGCGCAAAAGCACATTTTACTGCACGACTACAACCACCGGCCCTGGCCCAAAAAAGGCGAAGACTACACAATCCTCGGCCTACGCATCAGCCGGGACCGTGCCGCCGCGATCTGCAGTGACGCCCAGCTGCGCTACGGAGGCAGCGTCGGTGCGTCGGGAGCCATCTGCGGTCTCACCGGCATGCTTCTGTGTTATCTCCCGAGACTGCCGATACGGCTATTCTTTGTCCTCCCCATGCCCCTTTGGCTCGGCGAGCTGGCTTTCGCGCTTGGAAGCGGGTACTGCATGGCGACGGGGTATGTTCCGTCCGTGGGGCACGCGGGACACTTGGGCGGCACGGCGGCGGGCATTGCGTACTATTATGCGCTCGTGCGGCCTTGGTTACGGAGGGTTGGAAGACTATGAGCGATTCAAAGAGAAAGGGAAAAGAGACGGGACGGAGAGGACGGGACCTCAACGTAGCTGTCCGCGGGGTTGAGCCGAAAATGCCGAGACGGAAAGGAGGAACGGAGGAGGAGGACGAAGGAGGAAATCAAGAGAGGACAGGACAAGAAGATCTGCTCGCAAGAAAGAAAGAAAGAAAGAACCAAAAGAAAAAAAAATCAAAATCGCCAACATAATATAACATAATATACCCAATCCCCCCCCCCCCCAATATCTTCCCGCCGCCCTCTCTCCCCCTCCCCAAGCCATATCCATATCTATATAGGTACTAAAAACAGAGCTATATCTACTGAAAAAGGCTGCGAGGAGAATAAAAGAAAAGAAAAGAAAGCTCGATGAAAACGACCATCTCCAAGTCCAAGTCCAAAACGTATAGTAGGTAAAGTAAAGTATACATAGGTAGAGCACTCAAGACCCTACCTAAAAGAATATCATACTCTAAGTACTAATATCTCCTACCCCCCTCCCTTTCCCCCCTTATCGCTCCCCCCCATCCCCAAGTGAACCAGCTCTCCCTCCCCCCCCCTCCCCCCCCTCTCCCCTCTCCCCCTCCCCCTCCCCCTCCC